>JAPXFQ010002799.1:1800000-2286343 GCA_028564705.1 Apricaphanius iberus | reverse complement strand
TCAAGTACAACATAAAGAAAGATGAGAAATAACATATCAACTGTGCCAATGTAAAAAAAATTGACTGAAAATGAAAAATAAACAATCCAATCCACTTTATGCATAAAGCACTTTATACACAACAATGTCGACCAAAGTGTTGAACATTAAAGCAACAAAATATCAATCATCATGGATAAAAACATAAATGGATATATAATAAAAGCAAACTGACATGAGTGATCACAACAATCAGTATTAAAAGCCAGTGAAAATGCTAAAAAAATTTAACAGTAAATAAGTTAAGGTCTTAGACAAACTTTAGTTGCTTTTGGACTGTAGAAACCTTTTGTAGTTCCTGTAACCTTTTCAGGAAGCATCCAGTTTTTCGGACAGATAAGAACTAGGGAACGTCCATTCGTTCCTATTACTATTTTAGCTCCTATTATGAGTTCGTGTCTTTCGGTGGTTCCATTGCAACTCATATGATGTAGGTGTTTTGTGAACTCACAAGCTATGCCCCTTGCTAGATTTCTGCCTCTTAAGGCTGTGTCATTTTAGAAAACTAAGATAATAAACCAAAAAAAAATAAAAAAATTTAATTAAACAAAACTTTTTTAAACAGGAATTTTCGTCACATCGGTCTCTATCAAGGTCCCTGACTCCTATGCGAATTGAATCTGAAAAGGTTCCCCTGTTCGAAAGTGGCTATACTGGTGCTCAACTAAACAGTCACCTGATCAAAAAGACTGTTACACAGGTGGCAGCTTTCATATTGCTTGCAGACAAGACTGCTTAAAGAGAATGCTTGAAAAATATCTAGCATCACTTTACCTTGAAATGTGTTGTGTAGCTTTGCTGAAGTGTCAATAGAATAAATTAAAAGCTGTTCATGTTTAACATCTTGCAATGATATAGCCACTCCAGTGGGCTACAATTTATTTCATTACGTGTCAGTTTTGATTAAGACAATATGACAGATAAATACGGAATGGCTGCAGTGAGCAGCAATGGCATTCTATATTCTCCTGAAATAAGTACCCAGTTTAAGATCTGCGTACAAGAGGAAAACTATAATTGTTGTTTTGATAAAGGCCATGTTTCCTGGAGAAGACTGCTGTAACTGAGTATTAATGAAGGTGGAAAGGAGAGAGAAGGGGGATGTCTGACCTGTTAGTGGTGGGAGGGCCTCTTTGGTTAAAGCACCTGCCGTCTTTGTGTTTTAAAGTATTTAGTTATCTATTATGTATGAGAGATTAATCTCCTTCTGTTCCCTGCACCGGTGGGATATGTGCTTCACAATAGCCTTGACTGTCAGGCTCCGTGCTTGTTTGCAGGTTGAGAGCCCCCACTGTGGCACACCTCTGGTCCTAGAGTTCTGTTTAACCTTGAAGATGGAAAGACATAAGTCCTGCTAATGATCAAACCCGCTGCCGGTCTCTGATGTAGAACTGGTGGCTCAGGTCATCTGGGACAACAGCAGGGTTAAGCAGTTGGTGCCACTGCGAAACAAAGACTCACAAACCGAGCAGCTGTACAGGACAATATAGTCACACAACCGCTGCATATGATGATTCCTGCATATATATATATATATATATATATATATATATATATATATATATATATCACACAATGAGGCTGCGGGGTTCAGCTGTGCATAGACAGCTTAGAATTGGCTTGTTTCATATGCATATAAATATTAATAAAAGATCCTCGACGGGCCACAGTCCAGCTATGCTCCTGTAATCTCTTACAATTGAAAGCCAAGGCTCATGAGATGAGAAGAAGCGGAGGCAGAGAAAGAGGGAGCGAGGAAGAGAGATAGGAAAATGGAAAGAAAGAGAGAGCATAAAAGGCCTTTGTGATTCATCATTCTGAAAATGTCTCAGATGTGGAGAAGGTCTGTAATCCATCAAAATCTATTTTCTTATTAAATTCTTCAGGATACACTTTCCACTCCCTAAATGTGGTTCACTGTCCCTTTTGATTTGATGCACAAATAGATAAAACAACAAGAACTAAGTGAAACACCTAAACCTTGTGAAATAAAGATTCATGAAATTATGTTAAGATGCATGTACATTAGAGCACATTGCTGCTGTACAGATGAATAAGAATTCACATTTCCTTCTTGAAGGTATCAAGAGGGTTTGTCAAGTGAATCCAAAGTGCAACATCAAAGAGGCTCCAAGGTCCTCTCATACAGAAAATAAACTTCAAAACACGTTTGTGTAGAATATTCTTATTAATGTTTCTCACGATAGAATTTGTAGTAAGTATTTTTGAAAAAAATCTGAAGGGCTTTCAATAATTAAACTTTTTTGTCTAGATTATTTTTTTTAAATCTTCATGATTTATTGGCATTCATTTAACATTGTATGCTGCTTGTGTCATGTACAGAATTCAAAAATATCTCAATAAATAACTTTATTTTTAAATGTTGATCAAATGCACCACCTAGTGCTCTTACGGTTCTTACACACCGAACGTGATAGACGCAACCAAAAAGCGTGACGCGCCCCTAGCTGGTTGCTTGCACATTCGCACCTTGGAGCGTGTCCAAAGCGTCCTGGTCGCACTGTAAAATATGCCATTTTCGTGCGCGTGAAGCGGAAATATGGAGGTATCCGGACCGGAAACGCTCTGCTGCACTTCTCCTCCCTCCCTCCTTCCTTCTCCCGACCCTCTGGGAGCTCCCAGTGGACTCTGGTCTATGAGCTGACCACGTTAAATGTCGGGACCACTCCTGCAATGCGTATTTTCAGTCGTGCCTGAAAGGCATCAGCCACACTACTTAGTTGTGCCAAACAGGCAGAAAAGCTTTTTCGCGACGCAAATCTGCTTCTGACGTGTCGTGCTTTATCTCGCTCCTCCATTGACTTTATATATTAACCGGACTCTCTGGTCACGTCTATCTCGTTCAGTGTGTAAGCACCGTTAGATTCATATTTTAGTGTTTGTCTTGACTTTAGTTTTGTTAGATCTATTTGTGTTCTGCTTGTGTTATTGTGTTATTCTGTCTTCATTCTCCCATAGTTGTCTTTGTTGGCGCCCAGCTCCACTGCCTTGTTTTGATTTGACTCTTGGTCCCCATGTCACTGATCACCTTCACATTAAATCAAATCAAATCAAAATCAAACTTTATTTATAAAGCGCTTTTCAAACAAAGAAAGTTACTCAAAGTAAGAAAGTTACTCAAAATGCTTTTCTCAAAATGCTTTACTGATTTAAAATAACCCCTCACAACCACACCCCCCCCCCCCCCCCCCCCCCCCCCCCCCCCCCCCCCCCACCCCCCTCCAAAAAAATAAAATCATCAGTGCAAATACAACCCCCTCCCAACCCAACCCATCAGCCATACTCACTCACACACACACTTAGAAGCTACAAAAAGCGGGCTGAGTACAGATGAGCCAGGAAATGCCATCATGGGAGCCATCTGCATCAGCAGCAGCAGATCAACAGCAGCAGATCAACAGCAGCAGCCAAGGCTCCGACCCAGGGCGCCCAGAGGAGGGAGGGCTGGTACCCCCACCTCCACCCAAGCGCTACCTGGGGGGCACCCAGGCAGCCACAGCCGACCACCGCCCCCGATGCAGGGGGCTCCCCAGAGAGGAAACACTGGCAAGAAAGATTAAAATACTTTAAAATATAAAGTTAATAAAATATAAAGTATATAAAGTATAAAACAATAAGTGTAAAACAAATAATAAAAATGCAAAGCAGATTAATAAATAAACAGTTAAAAGCTGAACTAAAAATTAAATCAGGTAAAACATGCTGAGCGATTAATAATATATTAATAAATAATAATTAGTTAAAGGCTAAGCTAAAAAGGTGAGTCTTGAGTCTGCTCTTAAAAACATTAACGTTCTCTGCGGCCCTGAGGTCCTCTGGCAGCCTGTTCCAGAGGTGAGGGCCATAATAATGGAAAGACGCCTCCCCATGAGTCTGTGTCCTGACTTTGGGGATGACAAGGAGACGGCTGCCAGAGGAGCGCAGAGACCGAGAGGGTTCATACGGTAAAAGCATTTCTGACAGATACGAAGGCCCAAGACCATTAAGAAAATTAAAAACCATTAAAAGAACCTTAAAATCGATCCTAAAACATACGGGGAGCCAATGCAGTGATTCTAAGACCGGTGTAATGTGCTCCCGCCTCCTAGTCTTCATCAGGACACGAGCTGCTGAATTCTGTAGAAGCTGTAAACATGAGGTAGTCTTTTTGGGAAGACCAGAAAGCAGGGCATTACAATAATCAATTCTACTGGTGATAAAAGCATGCATTAGGGTCTCCGTATTGGCCCGAGAGAGAATGGGGCGGACTCTGGCGATGTTCTTTAGGTGATAAAAACCTATTTTGGTGATGTTTTTAATGTGAGGGATAAAAGTCAGCTCAGAGTCAAAAATCACACCCAGGTTCTTCACTTGTAAAGAAGAATTAAAAGACAATGATTGTAGTTTTGGTAAAAGTTTTTCTCTCTGAGCCTCAGGACCGATAACTAAAACCTGAGTTTTGTCCTGGTTGAGCTGGAGAAAGTTTTCTGCCATCCAGGATTTAATGTCTAAAATGCAGTTAAAAAGTGCATCCATTGGCCGTGTGTCATCAGGAGACATGGAGATGTACAACTGTGTATCATCAGTATAACTGTGAAAGTTAACTCCATGTCTCCTGATAACACTGCCAAGAGGGAGCATATACAGGTTAAAAAGCACTGGGCCTAAAACTGAACCCTGGGGAACACCACAAGTGATCTTATGGACCTTAGAGGAACAGGTATCTAAACTTACCGTTAAAGTCCTGTCTGTGAGGTAGGATGTGAACCAGTTGTGAACAGCACCAGAGAGGCCGATCTGTTTTAAACGAGTTAAAAGAATAGTGTGGTCTACTGTATCAAAGGCAGCGCTTAGATCCAGAAGAACCAACACTGTCACCTTTTTAGCATCATAGTTTAATCTAAAATCATTTAAAATCTTTAAAAGCACCGTCTCTGTGCTGTGGTTCATCCTAAAACCAGACTGAAATTTCTCTAGGACATTATGAGCGTTAATAAAATCATTAAGTTGAATAAAAACAAGTTTTTCTAAAACTTTGCTTAAAAATGGTAAGTTAGATACCGGTCGGTAGTTGTTTAAATCATTAAAATCTAAATTGCTCTTCTTCAGCAGGGGTCTCACTACCACCGCTTTAAAGGCAGCAGGAAAAACCCCCGTCTGAAGGGAGCAATTCATAAAGTTTAAAATCTCATCTTTAAAAGAACCATAAAATTGCTTAAAAAACCTGGTGGGAATCGGGTCCAAAGCGCTTGTGGTGGGCCTCACTGAGGAGAAAACTTTATCAAGGGTTCCAGCTTCTATCAGGACAAAACTGTCCAGTGTTTCCTCTGGTGAAGGCAGACACTCTGATTTGTCTAAAACCATGTTTGTTTGAGAGGATAAAATATTACATCTGATGGTGTCTACCTTCCCTCTGAAGTGGTCTGCATACTCCTCACAGAGACTGTTTGAGGGTTTTTTTGAAAAGTATTAGAATTATGATGTAAAATGTTGTCAATGGTGGAAAACAGAATTTTGGGATTATTTTTATGTTCTGAGATGATTCTGGAAAAGTATGTATTTCTGGAATTTCTTAAAGCGTTATTATATAATCTGATATGTTCTATGTATATCTGATGATTTATTGTGATTTTATTTTTCCTCCATTTCCTTTCTGCCACCCTGCAGCTCCTCTTTAATTTTCTAATAGCTGCATTTCTCCACGGTACTGTACGTTTTGAATGAGGGTTTATAACTTTAATTGGAGCCAGCAGGTTGAGAGCAGATTTAAGCCTACTGTTAAAATCATTAACGATAAAATCACAGGGGGCAGGTAAAGGTACAGGAGGAAATTTTTTAAAAACTTCAAGAAAACCTGCAGCCACTTCAGGGGTTAGATGACGCTTCATGACAGTTCTCACAGAGGTCCCTGATTGGATAAAACTGGTGATATTAAAAAAGTGGTCAGAGACAGCCAAGTCAACAACAGAGGACACACTGGTGGACAGGCCATACGTGATGACCAGGTCCAGGTTGTGTCCTCTGTTGTGAGTCGGCTGCATGACATGTTGGCTAAAATCCATATAATTTAAAATATTTAAAAAATCTGTTGATAAAGGGTCTAAAAGGTTATCTATATGTAGATTAAAATCACCAGCTAAAATTATCTTCTCATAAGAGTTGTGTAAAATTGATAAAAACTCTGAAAATTCTGGAATAAAAAGTGCATTCCTTTTCGGAGGCCTATAAACTGTGACACATAAAATCTGAGCAGTGCTAAAAACAGAGGCAGTGTATTCAAACGTGATAAAATTATTAAATAAAACAGGTTTGGCGGAAAGAGTTGATGAACTAATAAAAGCAGTTCCGCCTCCCCTCTGGCTACTCCTCGTTGAATAAGAAAAGTTATAATTAGGTGGAGAGGCCTCTGTGAGAACAGCAGGGGCATCTGCACTCGGCCATGTCTCTGTTAAAAATAAACACTGAAGGTTATTATCTAAAATCAAGTCATTTATTATAAAAGTTTTATTCAGCAGAGAGCGAACATTTAAAAGAGCCATATTAATAGTTACATTACTTACATTCAATAGCTTTTGTATTTTTTACTTTGCTCAGAAAAAAACAAAATATAAAATAAAAAAATAACTTTTTGATCTCACTCTAACTATCTGCTTATCTGCATTACAGTCCTCAATGGTCCACAAAATATGACAAAGTTGGTATTGGACCCAATATCAGATCAAATCAAGTAGTTCAACAGCTGACAATAAAATAAAGATAGATATATAATCATTATTCTGGCATAGAGCCAAGGTCAAAAACAACACAAAAAGTTTAGCTAACATTTTCTGATTGTTACCAAAACATATGTCATTGAAGATTTCTCTGGTCAGCTTCCTATGTCTAGCTCTATTAGTCTAGTTGTCCATGACAGTACATAAATACATCTAAATATTAAGTTTACTTATGCATTTTATCACAGCAAAACACTTGTACTATTTGTAGTTGAAATAATACTGTCAATACAATCTGACCACAATTCTGGTAAAAAAAAAAGAAAAATCATATTTTAATCTTTAAAATAATACATTTGTATTATTATGCACATGGAATTACAAACAAAAATGTATTTAGCCAAAAACATGACACATTGTACAGTCTGCAGTTTGACTATATGCATAATAAAAAATAAATTAAAAAAAGGTTTTCACTATAACCTGAAGACTAATTTTGGGTGTCCTGGATGGGAGCATATCTACTTTAAAACATGTTACCTATAATGTTTCCCAAGGCTCTGCTTATCAAATCCGACCTAGGTATTAATTTAAGAAGAGGTTTTCTAGCACTAGCTAACCAAAATAAAAAAATCCACCATCAGTCTTCCTTATCACCTTATGGTCCAAGGGATTCATTAATAAAACAAGATTTATTCCTAAATTTTCATTTGCTAATCAGACACTTCTGTGTACTCGTTGTATATACTACCTTCTGCCAGAGATATTGCTTAAGTATTTGTATAGAATAAACAAATGTCGGGTCTCTTTTTGCAGTTACCTCATAGGCAATCTACTGGGGATTTGCACACCTCTAACGTTTTTCTACCACAGTTAAAAATCCAAAAGTGTGTCAAAAAGAAAAGAAATCTAGATCCAACACAGCTATGGGCTTTTGCCTTTATGTCCTGGAAATACTGGTGCAGGGATCCTGCTGTGGTGCCAAGGACACAATCCCTTGTGGGCTTCCCATCACTGCCAACTCAGTTTGTTGTAGGGCACACAATGACAGCACTTCTGGCACACACACAACCACCAACACACACATACAGAAAAGGCCATTTAAAGCTTATGAGGGTACATATTGTGACCTTTTCTAATATGGGAACATGAGCATGTCCTGAAGTCAGGCGTTCTCAGTGTGTAACCTTGACTGAATTTCAAAATCAAATTCAAAGCTCAGGTTTTAAATTACAGAGTGCAAACAGTTGGCATATTTGTTCTTTATTGGTTCAATTTTGAAATGAAATAATAGGTTAGCCAATGTACAATATTCTTTGACTTGAAAGAAAGAACAAACTATTCTATTCTTTTTTTCTTTTTTTACTGTCACAATAAATAATGACTATTGGGAAGATTATTTTCAATAGTCATTATTTACCGGCACTTGTAACACTCTACTTTTTAAACTGCAATTATGGGAAAAGAGTGAAAAACACAGACAAAAGCAGAATAAAAGAATAAAAAAGGTGCATGAGCACTGGCCACCACCAGTGACTTTCTAATGAGGTAGTTGCCATGGAGACCGGACTTTATGAGACTCTAATAAAGAAGAGGCCTTGCACTGTACCACAATGTGTTTCTGTATCTGTATTTGTGCCCTTACTGCAGCCGTATTGAGCTCCCCCACTGCATCGACAGGAATGTTTAGATTTTATGAAGTCTGCCCTTTCTTAAAAGGATTGAACACAGCCTTGTGGTATACCCCAAGTCTCTTGCTGTCATTATTCTGAATATGACTCTCCGCAGGGTTTCACATGCCTAATTATAGTCCCTGACTGACTGTGGCTTCCTGGCTGCCTTGATTTGACCTAGTAAGTAGACCACAAACTGCAGCCTATGCATGCTGCCCTGATGGTGAAGTATTGGGAGGAAAATCAGCTGGGGAGCTTCTGCATAATGCTTCCTGATCACTGTTAATTCAATAAGTGAATGACTTTGCCTTGATTTACCACCATAGACAGGGTAAATGGATATAAAACCTCATTAATAAAATAAGAAGGAGAGAAAGAGATATAAACATGGGAAAAAACAACTCAAACCTAAAACCACTTCATTTTTGAAAGTATTTATGCATATTTACAAGGTAATAGATCAGTTCCTATATTTAAATTGTGGGTTTGAGTGTGAACTGAGGAGAGCAACACACATACAACGTATGTATTCATAATAATTCTGTAACATCTTTGTTATCCCTCATGTCCGAGAGTTAAATAATAAGAAAATTAGGATTATTTTTTTTTTCTAAACAGAAAATAAAATGTCCTCAGCTTTACAGGGGCTTACTAGACCCATAAAAGAGGTCAAACCTGTAACTACTTTGTTTTGACAACCTCAAATGGTAAAAAGAAGTTAGAGATACAGCATCTGTTTTCCAGTATTGTGGGTGCATGAGCACTAGCCAATTGGATACATCTCAAATTCCATCTTAAGAATCACTAGGGACATATATTAGGGCTAGAGTCTCAATGATAGCAATGCTAAACAAGTTTACTTTTATAGCCCTAATCATACAGTGGGTCATTCAAATGGCTTTACTGGGAAAATAATGCAGACAAAACACACTTAAAATCCAAAATACATCAAAATATCAAATGAACCTTAAAATAAGGTGTATCACAAAAAAAGTTAAAATGTAAATTTGAGTAAACATAAAGTTAACACATGAAAGAAAGCAAATTAAACTACAATTCTTGCTGTTTATATTTAAGCTGCTGTAATACAATAAAACAATAATTTCAGTCCTGATTTAAATGTCTCATTCACTTGTTTATCCAATTAATTTCCTATGGTTTATAGACTATTTATATGCCTTGAGGGCTGTTTTATGTGGAAAAAATGCTATCTCAGTCCATTTTCAGGAGGATGCAGTTTGTTAGAGGTGTGGGTGGGGTTAAATGTCCCGATCAAAAGTCTAACTATTATTCATTGATATGCAAACCTCCCATCTCACAGTTGATCAAAATAAATTGACTTGCTTCACTGACAGTGTTCCAAAACAAATTCCAACAGTTTGGTGCTCAGTTTCTCTTAGGTAAAAAAAAAAATACAACGCTGATGTGCTATTTCCACAAATAAGCCAAGTCTGACTGTGTTCTGTCATGCAGTGGACTTGCCAACAGTTAGCTTCATTTTTAACAGCTAACTTCGGCTTCTACTTGCAGAGACATGCCCTGCTTTCTCCAGGCGGCAAAATCCAGCTTCCTGTGGGAGATTGCTAGACAAGACCATCCATCCATCCATTTTCTGAAACGCTTAATCCTTATGGGGCCGCGGGGGGGGGTTGGATCCTATCTCCAGCTGTTAACAGGCAAGAGGGTACACCCTGGACAGGTCACCAGTCTGTCACAGGCCACATAGAGACAAACAGGACAAACAACCATGCACGCACACACTCACGCCTAAGGACAATTCGGATTAATCACTTAACCTGACCGACATGTTTTTGGAAGCCCGAGTACCCGGAGGGTGCAAACTCCATGCAGAAAGACCCAGGGCCGGGACCACAACTTTCTTGCTCCAAGACAACAGTGCTATCCACTGCGCCACCGTAGGCAAGACCATGAATACTAATTTTACCTTTGAATTTCACCTGTAGAAGGGACTGGCTTTTTCTGACTTGCTCGTTCTCTTCTCTATTTTTTTTTCCAGTTACTAAAGCAGTGAATGGAATTGGAGAAAATGTTCACATGCAACATTCTTATGCAACTCAGAATGACCGACTCTATTTTAAAAATCACAATTTTTTCACGATTTTCAGGGAAGGAGAGATTTAAATATACAAAAATTTTTAGACTATAAGCTGCTACTTTTTTTTACAGCCTTTGGACCCTGTGTCCTATACAACATTGTTGTTAATTCATAGATTTTTATTGGTGTCGATAATGATTGACCTTTATCAGCACCTTCTCTAATCACAGTTAATTGTTTAACTTAGTTATTATAGAAACTGCATTAAAACACGTGTAACCTTTTTGCGCATAATAAATTAGGAGTGATAAATAGGAACTGAAATGTCCTGGCCTGTGTGAGAAACATTAATTTGTATGGTATGGTCACAGAGTTGGTTTTTCGAAGCAATTCCTTTGTTATTTTAGCTGTGTGCTAAGGGTCAATGTCCTGTTGAAAAGTGAACCTTCGGCCCAATCTGAGGTCCTGTGCACTCTGGAAGACGTTTTCTTCAAGGATATCTCTGTACTTGGCCACATTCATTTTCCTTCAATGGCAACAAGTCATCCTGTCCCTGCAGCTGAGGAGAGGCTTCCGTCGGGCCACTCTTCCATAAACCCTCTACTGGTGGAGGATTGCAGTGATAGTTGACTTGTTGGAATTTGCTCCCATCTCTGTACTGCATCTTTTGGAGGTCAGCCACAGTGATGTTTGCATTCTTTGTTTTACCTCTCTCACCAAGGCTCTTCTCCCATGATTGCTCAGTTTCGCTGGACGGCCAGGTCTAGGAAGAGTCATGGTCATCCCAAACTTATTCTATTTCATACTCAAAGTTTGAACTAAGTTAGTCATTTTAATAATAATTGCTGTAAATAACTATTCATAGTTCTCATCGTCAACACAAACCTATTGTAAGACATCCAAAACATTTTTGATTTTGAAGACTAAGTCCCTGGCTCTGATACTGCTACTCCATAGCAGAATATATCACACTCTTTACTAAAGACTTGTAGAGGATCAGTGTTGGGCAAGTTAGAAAAAAACTTTTGGAAAAATATCTTCAATGTCTAACACAACTTCTAAATACTGTAACTTATCAATTTACACTTTACACAAGAGTGACACAACAAATACTGTATTTCAACACTATTTAATTAATCTTCAAGTCTCAAGTGCCTTTGCATGCATTGGTCCAAACCTTGAAGGACATAAGCTTCTTCAAGAAGTAGTCTGCTCTGACCCTTCTTGCAGATGGCTTCACTGTTCAGTATCCAGTCAAATTTATTATCCAGGTGAACTCTGATGTATTATACTCCTCAACCACCTCCATGTCTTCTTCTGTGATGTGTGTGATATCCTTCAGAAATCTACTATCATTTCTTTTGTTTTGTTTACATTCTTTTTTGGTTCCCAGATGATTGTTTTCATTCCCTGTCATAAAGAGGTACCAGCTTTTTTAAGTTTTAATTAAGTTGAAATTAGGCTTAATAATGTTAATTGCACTGGAGAACTCATAAAACATGATCATCACAGTGCTGCCTGCTTCGTCCAGAGGACAGTGGGTTGGTGGAAGTAGGTGGATTATGGCATCTTCAACTCCAACTCCACAATAAAAGGCGAATAAAAGGTCCTGATATGTTCTTGTTTGCTGTCTCAGGCGAGCCAGAAGAAGTCTCGCTGGAACCTTCATGGTGTGCTATGTCAGGGCAACAGGTCTATAGTCAATGATGACTAATATATCATTTTTCTTTGGTGCTGGAGGAAGGCAGGATGCATTTCACAACACTTGAACTTCTCCTTGATTTTTTAACACAGGCCTTTAGGACTCTGGGACGGAAACCATCTGGACCTGCAGACTTTTTATCAATGTTGGGAGTAACTGCGATTAACTATAATAGCGTAATATGAAATATTTCTTAATATGTTACTGTAAAATTAGATTTTTCTTCATTAGCTTCCAATTCATGTGACCAGGTGATGCCTAATCGGTCTTAAAATGTCTTACTACAGACAATTACATAGTGCTTTATTTATTATGCAACATTACAGATGCATAGATTTGGAAAACTAAAATAGACAGATTTTCCTTTCTTTCTATTTACACAAAATTGTGTGCCTTAGTTTTGCACTTCAATGAAAAGTGTGTGAATATGCATGACCGATATTTACTGTTATATATTGTTTCTATTTGTCTGCATACAGTTTATCTTATTGGGTCAACAAATTTTAAATAAATGGAAAAGTTGAAAATATCTGTAATGTTTTGGTCCATATTGATATAATAGAACCAGGCACTTGGTGCACATATGTTGACTATACACTAGTAAAGTAAATCTTCTGTAACGCTTCTTTAGAAAGGTGCTGTTTCGGATTGAGATTTGGCGACTGTGAAAGCTACTGGTTAAAGGTTGGGAATGTGGGGGTCATGATCGGTATGAGGGACTGATGCAAGTCAACTCGAAGCAATCTGCTGGTTTTCCTTAAACAACTTTTAAACCAATTTGAATAATGAACTGAACTTCATAACCAGAATCAATTGGAATATAGGTATTGGATTGCATTGAAAGGACTCAAGGATTGTCTTGAGATGACATGTGTTGTGAATAGGCATTATGTAAATCAGATGAATTGAATTGAAATATCGTATATAAAAAAAAACATTGTTATGTTGACATGGTGCAAGAGTACTCAACGAATAGCTCCCCATTTCACACTTAATAGTCCGAACAATGGATGCAACTCAGGATGGATCCACGTTGTGATGTTGTTTATGCTAAGTCTTACTCTAGAATGATGCAGCTTAATCACTCATCAAATCAGGAAACATTAAATCAAACTCCCTTAAATCCCCTATCTTTTATATTATGATGCGTGGTTTGAACTTGAGCAAGTTGTCCTTACCAGGTCTCGATGCCTCATTTCATTGACTTGATGTCAAACACATAAATTGCTATTTGTGTTAAAAATGCAACTTATTTGCTTCTACTCAATGAAATGGTGTGTGAGGAAACTTGGTATCTATAAATTGTGATTTCACTAGCCTGGACCAAGCCACAGATTGAGTTAACGATTCGCAAGCAAGAATAAGATACAAACTAAGAATTTAAACAGTTTTTGAAGGCATGGAGGAACGACGGTTTGGGAGAGGTGTCGTTGGAGACCCGGGAGGAAGACTCAGTGTGGGGGTGCAGTCTTCGGGAAACTCATCTTTCCTAGCCTGCTCAGGACCCCCAAAAAGGTCTTGATAAATTGATTAACTGAGAAGCGAATGCACATGGCGTAGATCAGATTATTTCGGATCGATATGCTGAAGAGTGCCAGCAGGCTAGACTCTGGATTAACATTGTCAGAGATCCCTGAACGGGCGACTGAGGTAGCTGCACCTATGTGAATGGAATGAACGGAGGGGAATTAGGGGGAGATGCCGGACCGGCGGAGAATCTGATGACGGGGATTCAAGAACCAGACTCGGGTAGCTGGGCTTTCGATTCGGTGATGAACCGCAGCTTAAATTGTGAGGCATTAGCGGATAACTGGGACTGAACATAACGGTATGGTTTATAGGGACTGAGGTCAGAACCCCAAAAAGGTCTGGAGGGATTAGCCCAGAACTGAATGGGCGTGACATGGATTGTCTAGATTATTGCGGATTTAGGTTCAATGCACGGAAGGGGACAGATGGCCTAGAATTGGATGATGTTTGCAATCCCTGATCAAGTGGCTGAGGTGCCAATGCGGACTTTCTGTATAGCGTAGATTCCCGAAGTTTCCTATGAAAGGAACCCCAGCAGATTGCATGAAACCGTTGACATGGGGTCTGGTCGCATTGATGCAGACTTGCAATCACGGCAATCCATTCAGCAATCCCTCATACTGAGCAAACATGAAGCGACTGTGGAGAGGAAAAACTCCCCTTTAACGGGAAGAAACCTCTGGCAGAACCTGGCTCAGTACAAGCGGTCATCTGCCGCGACTGTCTGGGGGTCTGAGAAGACAGAAGAGAAAGCATGGAGGATGCTCGGTCGCTTAGATCATCATCTGAGCAGATGCTAACCAACAAGCGGTTGGAGCTTCTATGAAGAGGTCTTTGTTGGATGGTTAGCATAGAAGCGAGTGGGCGTAGCGTAGATCATGTGGATGGCTGTGAATGTAGGAACGGTAAGCGGAGGAGGACCAGCGGCCTAAGATTTGGAGAAAGTGGTCAGAGATCCCTGAACGGGCTGCTGAGGTGGCGGCGCCTATCCAAATTGAGTGAACGGAATCGAAATCGGGGGAGATGCCGAACGAACTGAGGATTAAACGGAAGTGATCAGAGAACCAAAACCTGGTAGCAGGGTGACCAGATTCGGTGATGAACAGCGGGTCATGAGGCAAGGCATTGGCTGATAGTCGAGACTGAACGTAACGGGTGATGGGTTCGTAAGGACTTATGCTGCTTTCAGACCGCAGGCTTTATCAGCATCCGGCAAAGCTCACAAAGCATCTAGTTTGACACTTCTATGTTGAAGCTGGCAAAGTCTTCCACTTCTGAGCAAAAAAACAACGCGTGGGCGGGGCTTCTACTGTTGCTGTACGTTCTGAACTATGGCAGATAGTATTGAGAGAGTGGCTTGGCTTTATTTGCTAAATACAGCTAGACAGCGTCGACTTCAGCAACATCAGCGCCGTTTGTGGATACACCCCATTCTACGGATGCGTTCTGAGTTTGGGGAGTTTAACCATTTGCTCCAGGAGGTATGTGTGAATGAGGATTACTTTCAGCAGTACTTCAGCCTGTCCCTTACCCAATTTTACGACCTCCTGGGCTGCATCGCAGCTCAAATCTCCTACCAGGACACCAACTACAGGAGCTCTATTCCTCCCGAAGAGCACCTGTCGATCTGTCTTCGTTAAGTGTTATTTATGATTTTTTAAATCTGCGTTTTCTAGACTTAAAATGTAGGTTTTTCCTGCTCCCGCTACATTCAAAATACGCTTAGTGACATCGCTACAATTATAATCTCTGATTGGTTAACGTGCCGCTTCAGGGCCGGCAGCACCGTCAAAAGTTCAACTAGCTGAACTTCTGGGCTGCTGGCTTTATGAGATTTAAATTATGAAACGCCTGTGATGGACTGGCGACCTGTCCAGGGTGTACCCCGCCTCTCGCCCGTTGACAGCTGGAGATAGGCACCAGCACCCCCGTGACCCATAAAGGATTAAGCGGTTAAGAAAATGGATGGATGGAAATTATGAAAAGCAGGAAAAGCTTGAAAAGTTGACGGAGCCAAAGCTCACAAAGTGCCGCAGAGACCGTGACGCTCCTCCAACGGCCTCCACCATAGACTTAACATGTAATATTGACGCTGACAAAGTTCTTGGTCTGAATGCAGCATTAGGAAGGAATTGAGGCGGAAGAGGTGGATTTGCACTGAAGTACCGAGCTGATCGGTTTTACTCCTGCGTAGGGTGTAGATGAGGATATTGTGATTGAGGATGGAGATGTCAGAGAGACACGGATGCACTGAGGAATCGTGTCTGGCCGAGGAAGGGGCAAACTCTGAACACCATAGGAACCCAAAATAAGCGAGCAGCAGTATGGACTGGAGTGTTAAGTCTACGAATGCGGACGGGTAACCGGAACGAAGTCTGTGAATGCAGCGGGTGAGAAGGTCTGCGGTTAGCGGAAGGCAGTGCGCGGCTGCGGATGGCTCCAGTTTTCTAAGGCCTTTAAGTAACATTGGAATATGGTAATGGTTGACCGCTGGGCAGGGACTGCCTGTAGCCAGCTTGATAAAGAAATTGATTCCTGATAGGTAGGATTTTATGGTAGATGCGCAGATCTTTTGGACAGAATGGGAGTGAGCGATGAACTGGCAGATTGACAAGGCAGTAAGAGAGGGAAAGGAGAGACCATACATTACGTGAAATGCCTTAAATGCGTTCCAGCTGGTGAGGTAGACAGAGAGGGTACAAGATGAGAGGCTGTCGATTATCGAGTGTTGAGCAATGGAGGTGAGGTCGTGGAGCTGCGGCGTCAGTTGTAAATGGTGGCAGAAAATGGAGGGATCTGAGTCGGGTTGAGGTCTGCTGCTGGTGCCAAGGATCTGAACATCTGTAAAGAGAAACGAGAAAGAGAGTTGGCAATGCGGTGTAAGTAGCCAGGGATGTGAGCTGCGCGGAGGATGAAATGGTGTTGGGCGGATATGAGGGTGGTCCGACGAATGAACTGCATGATGATGAGGGAGCGGGATCGACCTTTATTAATGATATCTACAACGGCTGTGTTATCGGAGTGAATGAGGATCGACTTCTGAGCCCATTCATGCCCCCAAAGAAGGGCTGCAATTATGATGGGGTACAGCTCGTGGAGAGCGGAGGAAGGGAGGGGGAGCTGGGTTTGGAAGGAGTCAAATTCAGGGGGCCAACGAGAAGCGAAACATCTTCCTTGGTAGTAGCCCCCGAAACCGGTGGATTGGGCAGCATCCGTGTAAAGTTGGATGTCATCAGGAAGGGAGAAGACGGGGAAGAGAAGATCTTCGTCTGATTCGGAAGCATCGACGCCGATTTTGAGAACATCCATTCTGGATACGAGAATGTTAAGGTGAGGTAAGGCGAGCGAACACACGTGAAAAGTCTGAACTAGTCGTAAAAACTAACGAGACAGACAAGAAATGAGAGTGAGACAGGGTTTAAATGTGTATCGCGGTGTGATTGGAAATGTGCGAGGGGCTATAAGTGCCAGGTGAGGCGATTTTAGGGCTGATTACGATGTGCGGAGCGGGTATAGGGCGTGTTCCTTACTCCTGAACTTAAGTTAACTTTGTTAACTCCATTTTGAGGAATTTTTAGAAATCTTAAAAAACTGAATATGCTACATTATCAGATTTGTAGAAAGGCAATCCGAGATAGATACAGTTTTAGCTTTAAACAGAATATCGGCCCCCATAATTGAAATGGAAGGAATTTATGAGACAGGACTTGGGGGATGCTTTGCTATATTCCCTGAATCACATACTGCTTGATATTGACGTTTCTGTGTCTAGTTGGGTCACATACCGTTTTCTAAGAGCGGTGACACAAATCAGCAGTGTTGGGAAAGTTACAAAGAAACTGTAATATATTTCACATTACTGGTTACAATGTCAAAAATGTAATATGTCTGCATTACATATTAATGTCTTAAAAATGTAACTGAGTTACAATACTTTAAGTTACTTCTGGTAAAATATCTTAAATATTTACCACCACTTCTAACCACCGTAATTTATTAATTTAAATTTTACACAAGTATCACACCACAAATACTGTATTTTTAACACTATTTTATTCAAATGAAGTCTCAAGTTCCTTTGCATGCCTTCTATTTCATGGTAATGTTTGTTAAATCTAATCAAAAGAAGGTGCTGGAAGTGCTCATCACAAAGATGGTTGACAAAGATGAGACTCCGATGTCTGAAGTCTTACAACAGATGGTTAGGAAAACAGTGTGAATAATGCCGCTGTTTAAATATACAGTCAATCTTTTTCTCAACCGTCCTGATTCTCTGATGTTCTGGTTTTAAGCAACAGGAAGTGGATGGTGGCTCTTGTTCTACCACATCCAGCTTGATTTGGTCTGTTGCATTAGTTGGCCAGAAAAACAATTTAAAATGCTTTTGTAACTTGAGTTACTGAAATTGTAACTAGTAATATATTGCTGTATATTTTGTAAGTAATGCATTACATTACTCAGTTACTGAAAAAAGTAATGTATTTCTGTAACTTATTACTTATGTAATGCATTACTCCCAACACTGCAAATCAGTCACCTTTGAAATTATCCACTTAGTCTGGAATTCGAAGGTACTATAGCTTTTTCCAGAAACTGTACTATCTCATGTACCATATGATGCTATTTTGTCACCTACTCTTTTTAATAATAATATGTCTGTCTGTCTGTCTGCAAGAAAAAAAAAAATGTTCTGTGTGTTTTCTAAAAAAATGTGGTCTTGGTCTCAAATCAGACATGAAAAGTATTAAAATATGTGATATATCAAGAGACATTTGTTTTAAAAGAATGAGAAACTTACATTCCTTTTGACAAACTTACATGTGGATTTTAAAATAAAGTTATACAGGGCACTGCTTATGAGGACATTGTGGATGATTGCATATCTCTTCTTTTTTGTATCAATTTTCCAAGATCAAACCCCTACAACAAATCCAGTTCTTGTTAAAAACTCACTTGTTTGGCTCTGAGGCATCTCTCTATCACCAACGGTGGATTGCGTGGTGTTCCTGTTTCTTCACACAAACAGATCCATCTGACATGACAGACCTTAACCCCCGCAGGGCCACTTAACTCGCAGCCACATTAATTGAATCGAACTCTTGTGAAAACACAAGAGAAAGCCAATTGCATGAAATCAGGCAGAACATGAGAAATGGAGGATTTGGAGCAGGAGTAAATGGATGTCATGGGTAGAGATCTGACGTGTTTTGAAGTAGCGGAGATGGAAGGCTCTGATGTGCTGTAATCTGATCATTAGGCCGCATCAGCTGAGATTCCTCTGAAAACACAGCTTTATGGGACTTTTCTCACAGCTATCTAGTTACATCTCATTATCTATTTCTACTGTCTGTCTGCGCTGTCTCGCTGCTGCAGGTAATGGAGCGTTATTCTCAATGTATCTCTTGTATCAGTGTTCCTTCAGGCATCTCCATGGAGATAAATCTGACCTCACTGGTATGTAATCATCATCCTCCACATTGCAGGTGAGAGAGGTAAGGCCAGGGATCTCAGAGTACATGGTGGGAGCATGTAAGCTGGGTGCATGCGTTGCACACAGAAAGAAAAACACACAAAGCAAACACAACTCTCTGCAAACACACTGCTTCTTCTCACCTCAATATAACCCTTGTGTTTACTCCCCTGAAAAAGAAAATCACTCTGTCTCACTCTGTCTGAGGATTATTTCACTGGATAGACACTGATAATATAGACCTACAGAAATCTGGAACTCCTCCTTCTACAAATGTCAGATAAAGTCATCATCATCATTTTATTACACAAAGCCGATTACTCCTGCAGCCAGGCGCATATGGGGATAAAAGTGGGGATCTGCTAGAGAGCCTTGACATAAATTGGATTTCCTCTTGCCTATATCCTTAAATATAGATATATTATCTATTAACACACCAGCTTCCCCTGGTTTAACAACATGGGGATTTACTTTAATGAAAAGGAGTAATGCACTACGTACAAAATGTATTATTTACTTTCTGTGGGTTCATTGCATTAGAGCGGAAATTAATAAGATAGCAATAAAAGGAAAAGCAATCCTTTTTGCACATTGTCACAATTTTTAACAAATCGGTAACAAATATTTCTGCTTGCAAGTTTGTACTAAACATTTAAAAAAAACATACTGCACTAACAAGTGTACTTACAATCTAATTAAATTAGAATATCAAAATATTTGAAAAAGTAATGTATTTCAGAAATAAAATTCAAAGATTATGACTTAATTCATTTAATTAAAATTAAAATTTCTATTTCACTGAAAATTAGAATATTAAATGAGAGCACAGAATGTGATATTAATTATCATTATTTATACCATGGTTTGGGTGAATACTTGATTCTGATTGGCTGGATGGAGTACGTTAAAAAGTGATAATGTACACCTAGGAAAGGCGCCCCGTCAAATTGCCTGATGACATTTCTAAATTATTGCACTGGCTAAAACGGCAATGGAGACTCAACGTTATTTGCGTCATCCTCTGGACACATACAAGCAGTAAGTAGTGCACTGGCCTTCTGAAATGATATTTTGTGTCACGTAACATAAGGTAAAGCCATCATCTCACTTCCCATCACTGATAAACTGCTGCGGTCAGCTCGCTGTGGCCACGTTGCTTGGCAACGCCTGTTTACGGGAGATATTAAATAGTGCACTCGACTTATATAAAAAAACTTGAGATTTTAACTCTTAAACACATTAAAGTATTATTTATTGATTAAATATTTTTTGCTTTTGTAAGTGACCATGGTATAAGCGGGATAATGCCCTTAGAGGTGTCCATTATCAGAAAATAGTGGACAATGCGGAGGCATGAGCCTAAAGCAGGCATAATCCCTTACATAATCACAAGGATGACAGTCATTGCCACGTTCCAAAAGGAAGGTGAGCTACAAGAAAATTTAAAAGAAAAACGAAAATTCACCAAGTCTTATATCTGGGAATAATAACAAAATTGAAAAGAAAAAAGTGCTGACAATCACGGCAAAAAAAAAAAGCTTAGTCTTGACAAAAAATAGTCTTGACAGCATTTTCAACCAAGGCTCATACAGGATCTGGAAGGAATTTACAGGGTGTGGAACAGAGACCAGACTCAATGCTTCAAAAGCCTCAATACACAGACATACTCAGTGCATTGGCTACAACTGTTGTATTTGTTTTTGTTAAGGTATTACTACTATAATATGATGCACTGATGCAGGAATTCATGTAAAAGGACCCCTGTCTAAGTATTGAATCTGCAAAAACACTTGTTTTTAGCTCTAGAATGTGAGTTTAGCTTGGCTATTCTTACAACATTGTAACGTTGTATTTACAAAACTGATCATTTCTGCTTACACTATTCAGCATATCTATAGTGGACAGACTTTTAGGTTTGTACTTGCGTATGGAAAGACCCTGCATTAATGTAGTCCCGTATGTCCATGGGAGTTTGTATGGTTTGAGGGTCAAACTCTGTTTCCCTCCCAGCCTAGTGTCTTTTGGCAGGATTAACGTCAGGACAAGATGTTCAGTAAAAGCCCTTGGTTAGCTACGCCAAACATTGCATAATGCTTCATTTAGCACAGCACAAATGTGAGGATTTGCTCTCAGACCTCTGACCTACCCATAGGCTTGTTCTGGGTGGATAAACCTTTGGTGCATTTTAGCAGATGGATAATGTGTGTGGTGATTTCCTTTGGCTTAGGGGCTTAAATATAATTTTCTTTTTCCTTGTTGGGAGCTATGTTCTATGCTTTCCACAGACATGGCTGACAACTCAGTAAATGTTTGTTGTACATTAAAATTCAGCCTGGAGAGCAACAGCTGAAACTAGATATTTACATACATTGGATAAGAAGGACACATTAATTTTTATCACCATATAAAATTAACTGATATTGAGCATATCCTCTTTTTGGGTAGTTAAGGAAAACAAGAGAACTTTGTATACCTCGATTTGAACAATAAGGAAATTCAATGTGTTTCGGGTGATTTTGGGATGAAATAAAAACAAAAGTAAAAGGATACACATAAAATATGACAGATTTAAAACATATGACATTCTAGATGTTATTCACTTATTCAAATGTAGCTCTAAACAGGTTGGCCTGTCGTTCGGCATTAATGTGTTGTCCAAGTTGTTTTATCGTTAGTACTGTAGCAGTTTGATAACCTCTGTTTTTAAAGCCTGGGGAAAGACAACTGACAAGTAGAGTCGAGTTTTCCACCATTTTCTCTCGGCTTGTCAACACTCCCTTTACGTGCTACATAGGAATGACTAGGAGACTTCTTTCTAACGAAGGCTACTTCAACTTTAGTTGGAGCAATGATCTCAGTGATGTCTGAAATTTTAAAGAGATAAATGTATCTACCATCTTATTTAATGAGTTTATGTTGGATGAAGGGCACGTGGGTGAGGGGTGAGAACAATTTTGTTTTCTAGGTTTTAACTGAACTGTCCCCGAAAAACACCTAATTGAAGTGATCTCACTGTGGCTAGATAGTTTAGTGGATATAGTGCTTTCAAAGAAAGTACAGAACTGGTTAGATAAAGCAATATCAATGACCAAGATGTTGGATATATGTGCTGAGAATTAAGTCCAGAGTTTGTTATTGACTGTGTGTTGATGGTGCTGGGTCAGACAGAAGTTATGGAGAGTGTAACTAAATGTTTTTTCCTCATCTTAGCTTTTTTTCATCCTTTGGAAGAGCTTTAGTGAAGCCTGATCAGGCTGTTCATTCCAGAAGAATGGTCTGTGGAAAATAATGAAGCTTCTTCTAGTCTGTTCACTAACCCAACATACTACACAACTTCTGTCACAACAGCGTAAAAGTAATGTTTTGGTTAAATATAAATAACCAAGCTTAGAAAATGTATTGTGACATTGTCCCCTAGATTTGAAGTCTTATTATTTGACTCGGGACTTGAAGTATTTGTAATTACCCTTTTACTACTTTATCCCTGTGTACTTTGCTTTTTTTCCTTTCACTTCTGTGTTCCTTTATGTCTGCCGTGCCTTCATCCTCCCTGAAATGACTCTAAGTCATTTTCACATGAAACTACTCTCATCTCCTGTCTCTCCATCCCAACCATGTCTTTATTGACTTCTACTTGTCCTCCCATCCATCCTTTCCATTTCTCCAGGCTTTTAGAGTGAATGATACGGATAGATGCTCTCTGCACCCTTTCTCAAAGCTCTCACACACAATCAACAACTCCTGCATTCAGCAGTACATCTCCTATCTCACCTTCTCTTTCTGTTTCTACAATAAAAAAAATGACACGACCACAAACACCTTTTTACCATCTCGGATCTGAGAAATGCAGGTTGATACATGGGGGCAGCAAAACACTTCACTATTTTTGAGCAATGACTATGGGGAAAAGGAACTTTACCTCTATTCATTTGATAAAAGTTGGAAAGAAGGTAAGATTATTGAAGCCAGGCATTTTATAGAGGCTGTGGCTAACATTAACAAACACAGGGAAGCCGACAATAAAGATAAAAAGTTTAATTTACCCAATTTTATGTGATTGCCTTAATTAAATTATTTAATTTCATCAATGTGTAAGTAAGCATATCTAAGCTTTCTATATTGTTGCCTTCTAATTCATTCATTATGAACAATATTGGATCACTTAGTAACTGAGTGGATGTTTTAAATGTCAATTTTCTCAGCAGAGGGTTTTTATCCAATTAAATTAGGATTAGACATAAGGTGCAAACTTGATCGACCATTGTCCATGTAACTGAATGGGCTTAAATACATTATTTATTCAACCTTTAGGCACATACTTGTTTGGTACAATGTACTTTTTTAAGGTAATAAAAGCTTGTTTCATTAAGGAAAACAGCGGAAAATTGACTAGGTACGTTAATCCTTTATATCATCATGCACCTCTTCAAAAAACATAAGAGTTAAAGTGCAGATGACAGGTTAGAGCCCCCCTTAAACCATAATTTAGAGAAATATATTAGGAACCGTTTCTAAACAAAAATTAACTAATATATACAAAATGTTTGCTTTTAGAGTCGTTTTTGTGAGAATTCCAGACCGGAAGTGACATAGCTAAAGGGAGTCCTGTCAGTCAACAGAATACTATGGATTTTAATGCCGACTTTGACAAATAATACATTTTAAACATTTACAACTACACATATGATGGACCACAACCATACAGCTATGAGCCTACCGGATGACCGACATAACAGAGAGAGACGAGTACGAGAGCAGGGGAAGCATTAAAGGCCAAATCAAACCAATGCTAGCCGACGCTAATGCTATTAGCCTTGGTGCTGCAAGCTAGCTTTACTGTTTCCTTTACACCCCACATATCACATTGATATTAATCTTTGATAGTAATCTTTCAACAAAGTTGGTAATAAGCAGATGTTTAACAAAAAGACTTACAAAGCAGAGATTCCATCTGCGTAGAGCTGAGCTTCTGATCGATCCGGTTGTATCTCCCAGCAGTTTTAGAAGCAGCCATGGAAAGACGCAGAAGATGCTGCCGGTTTTTGTATTGTTTTTATTTTTTCCTAGGAAACCTGTGGGCTTGATGATCCTGACACAGTGACTCTGACACCCCCCCCCACCCCACAACCCTCCCACTTTTCCTTTACAGGTCAAGTCTATTATACATTTTAATCAAACTATTTGCCGTTATTCATAGTAAAATTTAAAATAACCTCAATAAACATTTCAAATGGTAATTTTAATACAATATTTCATGTGCGTATTAGAAACTATTTAACTTGCAATCTGCACTTGAATGCAAATAGCAACCATAATTATACATTAAGTTTATCCTGTAAATACATCTTTTACCTTTAGCAGTAAAAGCTTTAGTTTGTTTTTGAGAAAGTGAAGAAACATAGATTAAACAAGAAGAGTCTACTTAAAAAAAAAAAAAAACGGAATTCTTTAAGTGCTGGGGCTTATGTCTTTGACTATTTCTAGTCCTGTTATAGGTACTCCAGCATCTGTTCAGGATGCCCACTGGATGCCTCCCTGGCAGGTCCCAGTGGGAGAAAACCCAGAGGAAGACCCAGGATGGACTGATGGAGGGACTATGTTTCTTGGCTGGCCTGGGAACGCCTTTGGATTCCGGAGGAGCTGATCCAGGTGGCTGAGGAGAGGGAAGTCTGGGTCTCTCTGCTTACGCTGCTGCCCCCACTACCCAACCCTGTATGTATGGATGGATGGATGGGTATTCTGTAAAGGGACTGAGTGCCTGTGTTCAAATCTATCAGCTTCAGGAATACTTCTTTATGGTTAAGGGGTTCATGGGAGCTACAGGACACAATTGCATCTTATCGCTTGCCGCTTCTGGTTCTTCTAATAACAATTACAGGTTTATGTTAAGAGACTGGCAGTAGTGGCTCATTACCTGAGCTTTAGAACTTCCAACCCATAGAGCATGCACCCAAACGCAGTTTGATAACTTGTATTGAAACATGATGAAATTTATAAAGATTTAAACACAAGTAACACCATGAAGTACAAACAGCAAATTTAAATCTCCCTTTCTAAAAGGCTGCTTTGAGGAAAAAATGTAAGTAAAAAATCTACCTTTCTCAGACTTCAAGGTAAAAACAAAATCAACATTACACATACATGGAGGGTCGTATCTCAGTTATTTTCCCGGCTGAGCAAAATGAGTTAATTCTATAGACATTTGGGGAGAAATCACCCCAAACAATTGTCCAACCCAAAACGAAGAGAGTCCCTTGTACTTTGATTAGTTTAGATATGTTAAATTGTCCTACCACATCCGTGATTAACCTGGTATACTGGACAATGTCCAGCTGTGAGTGATAATACTCCTCCAATAGAACTGAGCAGCTGAATCCTTGGAGGGGATAGTTTCCAGAGCAGTTAAAGGGGATTAAACCTCAACCAATAAACCTGCATGAAAAGTGTAAATTTTATTATTTAATTAATTGTAAATTTATAAATTCTTCTCCAACCAAAACTTCTTACAAACTTAAGCCTCTGCCAAGTGTTTAATTATACATTCAATACCTTTTTGTGAATATGCATTTCACTGCATACGTTAACTTGACAATAAAATATCTATTATGTTTTATTATATTTATGTTTTTGATTTACATATTTGATTTGGCTTAGCTTTTACATTGGATGCCCCTCTTAACACAACCCTCAGCATTTTTCTGGACTTGGGACTGGCACAGAAAATCACTGTCTTGTGACCCCCAAAGATTTATTTATTTATTATCCATCCAATATGTATGCAGCTTATCCTTAAAGGGTTGTCGGATAGGCTGATGGTCAGTCCGTTACATTTTTTTGGTTCATGGGAGGAAGCCAGAGTAACTGGAGGGAACCCAGGCATGAACAGAGGGAACATGCAAACACCATGCAGAAAGACCCCAGACTGGGATTCGAACCTGGGATTTTCATGCTGCACGACAACAGTGCTACCAACTGTGCCACTGTATAGCTCTATTTATATGTATTTATTATATTGCTATTAATGCTATTCACATTTCTAGGTAGCATGTTAAGTGCCTGCATGGTGACAGTTGTGAGCAAATCAACACAGGGGCTTTGTCGTGGAGCAGCCTCAAGTACAAGGACATATTTATTTTGCCACTTCGTGTTATTTTACTTATTCATCATTCTACATGTGAATACAGCCAAAATGGTAGCATATTGACCTTAATTTAAGTGACTCATGGTTTTGTCAGATGTTCCTGTTCTTAGAGGAAATCAAGAGGTTAAGCAACAACCTTGCAGTGCTTTAAAAGTGACATGGATTCATTGAGTATTGTGAAGGAAAAGGAGGACAAAACTAAATGTACAAGAATTACCTTTGAATTTCTCCTTTTACTGCATATTATTTTACACTGTGTACGGAATATTAAGCTTCTGTATTTTCTATTATTGTAGGCTTTGTAATCTACACAAATGCTGCCAAACACCCTGAAACTAAAAATAGAATAAATTAGATAAAATGAAACCCCCACATTTTGAAATTAAGTTCTTTAGTTAATAAGAAATTTCCGAAATAGTCTTAGTCCAAAGACTTAGGGCCTGATTTATCAACGTTTTGCGTTTGTTAAAACCCTCGCAAACCGCGCAGCATCGCAAAAACAGGCTCTGTCTGATCTATCAACAGGACACAGAGTGCATTGTGCCTGTTAAACCCACAGCAAGATGCACCAATCCATTTACCGCTTTTGCCCTTGATAAATATGCAGTCTAGGCATTTCTGTAAGAAGACACAAAACATTGAGAGGAGAATAGGGAGATAAGTAGGCATTCCAGGTGCAGTGTGATTTACTGTTTGTGCCGGCTTTTTTAGCATCTATTTCTAGCACTTCTGAAAAGCATGTCTTAATTTTGCGCTACCTTATTTAACATAAGTTTATTATTGATTAGCAAAAAAATTCATTCACACAAATTATAAACTAAGAGTAACTAACACTCTTAAGGACATAAACCTGAGAGTAATGTAAATATTTACCTTTTTTCCCCCCAAAGAGGCATCATAACTCTCTGCACGCTAATTACTTCTCCACCTGCTGAAGATGTGCACATGTTCCTAGTGGATTCTCATTAGGTTCTCACGTAGTGGTTAACCTTCCTGGAGTCCCAATTAATAAAATGTAGCAATCATATACAATATCACAATGATAACTGGCATTATATATGATATTTCAAAAAATAAATTCAGGCATGCTGCAGTTTTAATCAGTCAAACCCTGTAATGCGATGTAATAATTTTGTGCCAAAGATGTATAATGGATCCAAGTGCATTATTCCTCCTCTCTCTAGCCGTGGTGCAGCTAGCATTAGCGGCCGCAAACTCCTCATTTGAATACTGCTGCTTATCCCTGTTGAGAATTGCTCACGCAATCTTAGTATTTCAGGCGCAAATTAAGGACAACCCACTCATGCAAATTTTTAGCGGTGCAAGCAATTTTGCGGTCATTATTGATAAATCCGCACCATAATCTTTTTAAAATAATACAATTCTTTTTTTACAGAATTTACTTTAGAACCAAGCTGGATCTAATTAACGTTGATTATTAAGTAAAAAATACAATACTTTTTTTCAACAACTGAAAATACCGCTCATAAGCGCAACCAGTTAGCACAGACAATGACAGTTGGACTGGAAGTTTTTACTGAGGGGAAAAAAAAGATTGAAAATTTGCTATTTTTAGTATCAGTGCAGAGTTAAAAAATAAAGTCACAATAAGGTACAGATGTGATGCTGTTGTAAAGAAAAATAAAATATTGTCAACAAAATATCTGGGGAGGCGTGGGCAGTCAACGAGGGAAGTGAGAGGAATGGATAACTAAGAACCGTTGCAAGTTTTCTTCAAGTAGCTCCTCCTTAAGAAGCCTTAATGCAGACGTGCCAGTCACATCTACATTGGCCTCAAAGGTCAATAGGTTATCAATAATTGTACCGAGGTATTTGTATTGTTGTACCACTTCAAAAGACTGTACATGGATAAAAACTTTGGGTGTGCTTTATCCTCTAACTTAGCAGTGCTTTTTTCCTACCAGAAGCGTTTCTGACACACATTGGCTGCAACTTCATTCCACACACCTGTTCCCAGGAAATCACAGGCAAATTGCATGCAGGAAAAAACAAACAAACACACACACACAAAAAAAAAAAATATATATATATATATATATATATATATATATATATATATATATATATATAGATAGATAATAAATTCACCATCCACTCCCAAAACAGTAGCTATTTCTGTCCATCCCTTCTCCATTTTCATGTTGTCCTAGTGAAAATAATAATTGGCATCATATAAATTGGTTGATTCTCCGCTTCTGGACAGCTTTTGCATGATATAATTCTATCATGGCTTGTTCTTTTTCCCTCCATGTGTCATCATGTGTCCGCCCTGAGTTTGAGTTGTTTCTTTCGGCATTACGTCTCCCATCTTCTCCCCGGAGTTTCAGTAGCTCGGTCCTCAGTCTTCCCTGCCCTTACTGCCAGCATCTTACCATCAAAAATAAATTCAACTCATGCTGCTCTTCTGTCCTCTTCGACTGGGACCCGATTAAGTGTTTTGAGCTCTTTTGACCAGCCAAAAACTGAGCATTTTGCGTGATGCTTCAACATGGTGTTTCCTAATCTGAACTAGTGCTTTCCAATTGCTAACTGCTGTTTACTGCTTTACCTGGTGGGTGGAGTCAGTGCAGATTTTGAACGGCTCACTTAGAGAATGGAGGCAGGATGAATTCAGAAACCCCCATCTCACTCAAAACAGCATGGATGTTTTTTTTTTCCAACTTTGTATGTCAGTATATACCTGAGACAAACAATAACACCTCAAAACCCAGGAAATTGTATTTTTTTCATATGTTCCCTTTAAACTTCAACTGTCAGCTGTGATTTGGTTTGATGTTTGTCCTTCACGGTTTACTGTAGATCTTAATCCCCATCTTACTCTTGAAATAATTTTGTTAGTAACAATACACATAACTACTGTTGTATGGCTGGCATTGTATGCAATGTATTGGCGACCTGTCCAGGGTGTACCCCGCCTCTGCTCCGTTGAACATTGAAGATAGGCACCAGCCACCCAATGACCCCTCGAGGATAATCGGTAGATAATGGATGGATGGCATTGTAAAACTGAAGAGAGAAATTAAATGACATTATCCTGATTAAGAGAAATCTTCCTTGGACATATCCCAGACAGCAAAGCCTTTAGGAGGTTAAATTAACATGTCACTTTCCTGAAAACCAGATTAAAAAATGGACAGTAGAAAAACATTTTTTATTTTCTTTCTCATGATATCACACAGAGGGTTATACACATGCTCACACACTTACTTCCTGTTTCACAACATAAGCTCCAGTGCTACACATTACACTGTAATGATGAACAAGCCCTGTCTTTTACAGTGCGATAAAGCCCCCCATCTGAGCTTGAATAGGTAGGCTATTGTTAGAGTACCATAACCTTTTATTTAATTTTCTATAAAAAAAAATCTATTAAGAGGGAGGTAGGATCATGCCTTGCTTTGAGCACAGCTTATCACATTTATCTCACCCACACTTGAGTTTTTTTTCTTACCCTCTTTTTGCTCATCCCGCTTTTCTTCTAGTCACATCTTGTCATTTCTTTATCATTCTTGCATGCTCTGTGTTTTTTTTTTCTGTTTAATATGCGACAGCAGGAGCAGTCAGAGCTCCCATTTAACCCCTATGCCTGCAGCTTTAATAGCTTTAATCACTGTCTTCACCATGGCAACCTATCCGAACAACCAGTCATGGGGTATTTTCTGTATACCCATGCGCACCTTCATCTGCAGTCAAAACAAATGAAGAATACATTTTTTACATATTTTGATGAAGGGAAAGGTAAAAGAGAGATTTAGAGGCAGAATTAAGTTTTTTTTAATCAACAATTATGTTAGAACAAGCAGTTATATTGCTGAATATGTCCTATATTTACTCCTTCGCTTTTGTGTTGCTATAACATTCTATTAATACAAAGAAAATATTTGTTCCTCTGTTGTTGAGTACATTAGGTACATCAACATGAACATCTTCATGCTCAAGTTTGTCTGCACCCCATTCTGTTATATTTTATATGTTTTAATTGTTTCCCAAATAAGTTCTATCAATTCACCCGATCATGATCTGTCCAACCAGCCATCAGTTTTTTTGTATCATCCTTCTATATATTTGTCAGTCTTCCATCCTTCTAGTGGTCTGACCATCCATGTGCCAGTAAATAAATTCTTCCATCCATCAGTCCATCTGTCTGTTCATCCATCCATCCATAGTCCCAGTTGGCTCTTGTGTACCTGATTTATTTATATATATATATATATATATATATATATATATATATATATATATATATATATATAGTCTGTAAGTTATTCTGTTATTATGTAATACCATTTGTCCATTTGTTCTATCATTGCCATTTATCCATCTGTGTCTGTCTGTTGTTCCATTCATCTTTTTCATTTCATCCATCATTCAGTCTATCAAGCTATCTGTCTTTAAGTTTATAATTCCATCCATTGACTTATCCTTCTTTACAGCCATTCTTCAGGTTTCATTTTTTTAAATCTGAACAGTGTAATATTTGCTAATATATATATATGTATATATATTGTCTCTTCTCTGTCTTCTCAGACCCCAGACGGTTGTGGCAGATTACCGGTTGTACTTAGCCAGGTTTTGCCAGAGGTTTCTTCCTGTTAAAGGGGAGTTTTTCCTCTCCACTGTTGCTACATGCTTGCTCAGTATGAGGGATTGCTGAGGAATAGTTATGGTTGGAGTCTGCATGATCCAGGCACAACCTCACGTCGATGACTCATCGCAATCTGCTGGGATTCTTTACATAGAAAACCTTTAACTGAAATGTTTGTATATGTTTGTATAATTGTATTGAAATGACTTTTGTTGTAAAGTGCCTTGAGATGACATTTGTTGTGAATTAGTGCTACATAAATAAAAGTGAATAGTATATATATATTTCCACACTTTTAAACTGCAGCCATACACACTATGTTCATTGTTTATTTATTTCTGGTGTTGCCTTGCTAAATTCTCCTGTCCCAACCTCAATTTTCCAGTCCATCCCTTCACTTTGCCATGGTCTCTGACAAGCTACACCTGTGCTCATTCTTCATTACTTTATTTGCACCCATCTTCACATTTCTCCCTGAGGGTACAAGGAAAGGGGTTTTAATTAGGTGAGCATGCCTTGAGTCACAGGAACCCTTCTTGACATTATAGGATGGCATGTTGACATGAGACCACAACCAAGGCTAGCAAAGGGGATGGAGGGGAGAGCCTTATCCTACCCATTCCCTGGAAACCTTTTGGCATGATTTCTCAGTTTTGATGGGAACATGTCACAATAAGATTCCTGTCAGCTATAGTATTGCTTTTCCAGTAGTGAAAACCATTCACTCACACTTATACTCCAAGAAACAGTGGCAGAGTACACCCGTTGTAAGCAGTATTGCCAACTCTTCTGCATGAAATGTTCCTATTGGCTGTCCCAAAAGTCGCTATAAATCACTAAACAATGTCATCAGCTAATTTGCATGATGCAGATGTAATTGTAATAGATGCTGTAGGAGACTGCCATTTGAAAAAAAACATGTGTTTTTTAGATGTTTTTTTTTATATTATATTACTAAAGGTTTTAATATTACTAAGCAAGGCTCATGGATGTTTATGAATTAGGAAAACAACCCTTCTATAAGTGTTTTTGTCAGCTCATGGTGATGACCACCGATGGTGAAAGGTTGCATTAGAAACTTGTTTTTAATGGGAAAAAATATATGCAATGCAAACTGAGCGCTGCAGGAAAATGAGAGTTAAACACAAAAATCACTGACATTTCATGCATTTATTTCACTGGACTCTGGAAAGGAGTAGGGAATAAAGATGAACAAAGGTCCTGATCATTATTGAATTGAGTATGATTATTTACTGTTTCCAGGTTTCTTTGTAAGACCTGATTTGATGATGAGAGATTTTCTTTTATAAAATGGGATTCTTCATTTTGCACATCAGATTTTTTAGTTCTTTAAATGTGACAGTAAAAATGCTTAAACAAGAGCACTGTTACATTTGTATAGTTATGAATAACAATAAATGTGGATCTATTTAGTTATCAATTTGGTCAATTTTCAGTCACCATAATTACAAAGTGTTTGGTTTAATAAATATGGTCAGAAAGAGAAAGGTATAATTCAGAAAATGTCTGAAATACAGTAGAATTTACAAAGTTATTAAATTGATTTCATTAGACTCTAGAGTTTAAAAGAAAAACAGTGATGTGACATAATTTTTTTATGTAGCCTCCCTTTTTGAAAAGTGATAAGCTGATGAAGCTGACAAGTAATTAATATTCACAGTTAAAAAAAAAACTTTAATGTTACAGTTTCTTCTAAAAACGCACATCGCATTGAATCATTTGAACATCTTCTGTTCCAAGCATCAGGCAGACTGAGCACTCTTTATTAAATGTTACCAATTTAGTTAATAAACTGAATTGAAAATAGTGTTAAGATCTTCAGACCTTAAACAATAAAATGAGTTAAAACCAGCTAAAGTAGTTTCAGCTCATTTTTTTTTTTTTTTTTGATAAACAGTATATTTTTGTATGCAGTGTGCTGGTGCCATTGGTTTGTAATTCTCAAAGCTTCCATTTCTATCCAAACTCCTTGAGCGAGCTATTTTCTATCAACTCACTTCATTTTTAGAAGTGCATCTACTAGACCCTTTTCAATTGGGTTTAAGACCCTTACATAGCACAGAGTCTGTGCATGTTCAAGTTTTCAATGACATTCTTATTACCCTGGACTCCGGCCATGACACACTGCTTGTTCTTTTAGACTTGACAGCTGCTTTTGACACAGTCAACCATGGTATCTTTTTAGCACGTTTAAAACAACTGCTGGGTCTCCAGGGTACTGTAATGGATTGGTTTGCCTTTTATTTAAGCAATTGAAGTTTTAATATTATGACAGATGACCCTGTCTCCGACCTGTGGCGTCCCTCAGGGCTCCATTCTTGGCCCCCTTTTTAATTTGTACATCCTCCTATTGGGATTTATTTTTAAAAATCATAAATTTCAATATTCCTTATAAGCAGATCAATGCCAATTGTATTTATCCATAAAACCCAATGAGAGGATGCAGACTGTCTCAGTGATGTAAATGGCTGGCGGCCAATTTTTTTCTTTTAAATGACATCAAGACTGAGGACAATATTTTGAGTGCCAAAGCTGCCTTGTGCCCTGAGTATGATTTTCCTTTTCTTCCTCTTGTACAAAAAACCTCTGTCTCCAATCTAGGTATTATGATGGATTCGTCCTTCAAAATGGACACTCATGTTAACCATGTTGTGAGCTCCTGCTTTTTTAATTTGAGACGCCTTTCGAAGAAAAAAAAAAAATCTGTTTTTTTATTACCTTGCACCTTAACTATTCAAATTCAGTACTCATCCACAATTGGCCAACTTCAGCTCATGCAGAATGCTGCTGCATGATTTTTGACCAGTACTAGACGGAGACAGCATATCACCCCGATCCTTAGCAAATTTGTATTGGCTTCCTGTACAGTCTCAAATCAAATGGAAGATTCTGCTATTTGTTTAGGTCACTCCATGGGTTGCTACCTGAATATTGTCAGACTTGCTTTTTCCATAAGTACCTTCTCGGTCTCTTAGGTCAGCCAACCATCAGTTAGTTTTCACCCAAAAAGTCCTGATCATCATGCCTTCTCCGCCCATAGCCCAACACTCTGCAGCCAGAACCGGCTTTTAAAAAGACAAGCCTCATCTGTGAATGTTTTAAGTCTCAACTAAAAACCTACCTGTACTTATTAGCTTTTCCTTCTTCCTAACTTTCATTTTTAACTATTAAACGTAATGGAAACGTATTGAGTAGCCTATACCTCGGTAAAAATAATTCCTCATTCGTTCTTCGCGTACATTGTGGACTACACATGCTGCAAGTTAACCTGTATGACCATTGCTAATGTTATTTAGTTCGGGTCAGCCATTTCGGCTGGATCCCGCAGCATTTGGCAACCTGGAGTCAGAAAGGGATACACAGTTCTACAGTATTTTGAATGTGATTGCAGTACCACTTTTGGCCATAATCCTACATACGTTTCCTTTAAGCTGTAAAGCTTTTTACTAGAAGTGAAGCTTACAGAATACTCTAAAAACACCTGGAAACAAATACAGCCTTTTTTTTGAAGCCTTTTTTTCCCCTTACACCTCCTTTTATTCAAAATCGGCAAAAGACTAGATTATATAAATTATCCTTTCAATATAAAGCCTGTAGTGGCCAACGTGTCAGGATCTGGCAAGATCCAGCAGAGTGAGCCATTTCCCCTTTCCTTCTGCAGGTGCTGAGAGTTGGGCTGACACACCTGGAGCTGGTTACCTCATCAACGCCAGCAGCATTTAGAAGGAGCGTTTTCACCAGATGGGCGTCAGAGGATTCCGTTCCTAGGAGTGGTAACTGACCTAAACTCTTCTCTTCTCTTATCTGAGAATAATCCAGCCAAGACTAACCTGTGTTGTTTCCTTCATTCTCCAGTCATCCTCCCGAGCCACTCCTGCCGATCTGGGTTTCTTCATCAGGTTGTTCAGTCCCGACGCTCTGCACAACCAACACCTGTAATCAGGAGGATTTACCGGATATTCCTGCTGCTCCAACAAACCTCTGGTTATCGGATCCTTACCTCTCCGTCCAGCCTGGATCGCCAGTTCTCCAGTGAGTCATCAACTCTCCTTCAAACCTCTAAATCATTTCTCTAAGACAAAGAATCTCACCACATGTCCTTACCTTTCCAGTGGCGTCCTCCGCATACCACCAGTCAAGTCCCTTCTCCGCTGATTCCAACCTGCAGATCTGTTTTGAATAAAACTTCTTAAATCTTTCCTTGAATCCTGTGTTTTACTGTGCAACTTAAGAGTCAATCCAAAACATCCATCATGACACAACGCTGCATTAACGAATTATTACAGCAACTATAAAGCCCCGTTCGGGTGAAACAATGTCTCTCGCTGAACTAACCAATCACAGTTGACGGATATTTAGACCCCTCCTCTGTCCGTTCTTGCCATAATCAGCCATAATACTGTAGGTGATGGAGAGCCCTTGCGTGTACGGATAGTGGCTTTGCGTCAATCTGTCTCCATCAAAACGGAGTAGTATAAACTTGTCTTAAGATTGTTCTACATGAGCAAGGTCTACAACTTTGAAGTCTTTTAAGATGTGTTTATTTGCTCTGAGATACCCAACATGATTAACAAACCATGCCTTTTACATGTGTGACTTCTTTACATAAAAAACTATCCTTGCAAGGTCCCAACCCAGCTGTCTACTCATCCTGCAATGACATGTCACTATCTGACCAATGCCTCCACTAGCATACTGTAGGTGAATACTCTAAACATGTTGCAGTTGTACTGTAAATGTGGACTTTTTTTTTAGTTAGTATGTTAGCCACTGACTTTACACTGGGCCTGGCTCTATTCTGGGGGAAGAGGAGGCAATGTCCCCTCAAACAAATGTTCTGCCAACTTATACTGTATCAAACTTTTTAGAAATTGAGAAAGAGAATATTAGGCTACCTACAAACTGAAAATGTCATGGTTCATAATAAGGGCCCAGATGCCGAGAATATTTTTTAGCTTAAATACTTACAGTATCTAATGATGAAATTTGCAGGTTTACAGAAAAACTCTAGGACAATATGGCCAGAATACAGATAGAAAGGGCAATGAGAGGCACGATGAACTATCTCATTACGTGTGCCATAGCTGCTTTTTCAGCCATGCAAACAGGACTTTGCTCCCACCTCCACACCACAATCTGGTCACTTTTTTCGCAATGAAAGAAATTGACAACAGTTTCATGGACTTCAGCTATGGAGAGGTTCTTCAGCAGCAGAACAAACAAAGCAACGGTTCAAAAAGAGCAGAAACTACTCTAAGCATTTGAATTGATAATAGGAAATATGAACCGATATTGTGAAGAGTAACTACGTCCTGTAGCAGCGTTTTTTTATTTATTTATTAAAACTTAGTATCACCCAGCCCTTGTAACCTTCTTTCAACATGGTTAGGACATTAGACTCTTGGGTGATTAATTCACTGTATACATTCTTACATAATGCTTCTTTAAGTCAATTTTATGCTTCTCTTTCAGCACTTTTGCACCAACATTAATATAACATATAATAGTTTCAATTAGTTTGTGCCATTTGCAAGGTAGTTTAATTTAGTTTTTTGAAAATGCTTAGTTTCACAAACAACTTGACTGACATGTTGGGGTAATGCAGTACAGCTCGTAAAAACCACCAACAACCAGAAACTACAGAGATATTGTCAATCAACACAGTGGATACACACATAACCTGCACCACCTACACAGCTCCGGCTCCCATTGCTTTAATTTGCAAAATAAATGTTTACATGAAAAAATTCTGTTTTCTATTTTTGGGCAGGTTAAATATTAAATTTTTTGGAAGTCTGGGACTTCATGTGAAGTGAATTTTGGAATTTTATGGTATTAGTGAGAGACCAATTAACCTGCCTGTACCTCTGGGTTTTGTCGCGCCAAGCAAGAGCGGACGCGTTCTGGCGATACGATCTGGGATCGAGACTAGGTTTAAAGTGTTCCTGTAGGTGAGGTCTACAAAAACTTGTTTGGGTTGTGATCACAGGTCAGTAATAGCTTGTGGGAAGCTGCAGGAGTGTGGGACTCTCTAAGGTCAAGAACTTTTTATGGCGATTTAGGAATAAAGATGTCATGGAATAAAGTGAAATGAAACCTATAGGTTAGTGAATGGGAGTCTGATTAAGAATTTATTGTTGATGTATTTCTCTTTTCTTTTCGGCATCTGATCTGCACTCAAAAACCCTGAGCTGCTGGAAATTGGAGGTTCTCCGCCTTAGGGACCCGGGGCAGATGTGTGGTTCTCCCCCGGAGTGGAGATAGCTGGCGAATCTTTTCAAGGACTCAAAACTGGTCTAAAAGTGAATTTTTAGATAATGTTGTTTTATAAATTCTGAGGTTTCGAGTCCTTGAACCGATAACCTTACAAATAAATAGATAAATATCTATCTGAATCTTGTATAAATGAGAGATAGTGAACAATTGTCTGTGTGTGTGTGTGTGTGTGTGTGTGTGTGTGAGATGAGATCTCTGTGTTGTGGTTGTTGAGGAGTCTTGTGATTAAAACTCGAGTATAAAGTTTAAAAACATCATTTAAAAGTAAATGATGATTAAATAAATAAAGTAGAAGAAACTGAATTAAACATATTACATCGAAAAGAAAGTAAAGATAAACAGTAATTAAATGTTTTTTTTTAAGCAGGCGATGTGACGTAGTGTGTCAAGAATTCTGACTCATTTTGAAGATTAGATCCTTGTAGCTTACTGAAAACCATACCATTTTGGCTCCTATAGGAGTTCAGTCACTATTGAAGAGTTGGGCCTCAGGGATGTATCGTTTATAAGCGACCTATCAGTAAGGTGAGCGAGCAAAGAAAAACACATTCAAGAGTCAGATGAATATATCTACATTTTATTTTAAATTAAGTAGTTTATTAAATCTGCGTCCTCTTTTTCATAGTATAACAAAATTTGACTTGAAAAGGTGACGCTGTAACAAATAAAATCGTCCCTAAAAATATATTTTTAAACAGATAAAGAAGTGATTGCTGACCGTAATTTATCTGCTATGGAAATATTTTTTCTGAGATGATACTGTTCGGTTCCTTTTGTGTCTGTTTATGGAAGCCGGCCCCATATTCAGACACAAATAGGATTCCAGATTGTGGACAGTTAAGTCTTGGAACCTCTAAATAAAATAACATTGTAATAATCTAAGAATTTAATCTTAAAATTTAGGTGGATAAACTGCAGAACATAAAGGGAGCACAATAAAAGCAGATAGCCAAGGTGATATGAAGTTGTATTGAAGTGAAAATGCAAAATTTGAGCATGAATAAAATGATGACAAATCGGTTTAGGTGATGAAATTAGGACAGTCTGGTGACAAAAGTAAAATATCTAGTTGACAAATCGGGCATTGAGTGTGAATGGTTGATGAGCTGCTTAAAGAATAAGATTAAAAGATGCATTGATAAAATAATTAATTGGATATATTGAAAAGCAGAAAAGTTGATTTTTTACAAATAATGTTTAAATTATTGCAAAGAAAACTGAAACATTTTGATGAATATTGGTATGACCATTTTCATAATGACTTAGTTTAGACATAAGACAGAAAAATGTACAAAATTGATGAACAATTGAATAGTAGAATACTTAATGATAAAATACTAAGATTAATGACTAGTAGGTATTACGGACATATTAAGTGCTGTAGTTTTTGAAGAATTAGAAATTCATCGGAAAAATGTAAAAACATCTCAGAGAAGCATATAACCTTGTCTAGTATAAACGGTTAGGAATTGGCAGGTTTTTCAATTTACAGAAATGAACATAGTAACTGCTACACAATTTATACACGTTTCTAAACTATCATGTAAGGGAAGTAACTGGAGTTTTAGTTACAGAAATCATTTTGACTATGTTTGACTCATTTTAAAGAATCTGACAGATGTTTTTGAAGAATAAACTGTTTTCATTATTTACAATCAGAATATCTGGGCCAATTAGCACATTTGGGTTTGTTTAAATAGGAAACATATGAAACAAAAGTTACTTTCAAATATAGATTAGACTTTTAGAACAAACAAGTACAAGTAGGTTTGGCAATTTCTAACAATAAGCAACCGCCTAGTTACTTTCACATCAATTTGATCAGGGAATGAGACATGCCAGTCCTGCACTATGGTCTTAAAGTCCCACAGAAATATGTATAGGGAAGCTGTTTTGTCATTGATTTATATCTTGGATTTTTTCTTTATAAATATGCATAGAATTTGAAGTATAGCAAACTCAAGACTATTTTTTTAAACTATGTTGTGTTTATCAGTCACTTATCAGTGTACTATTCTCTGATTTTGTTTTAAACATTTGATGTTTTTTAATTTTGATATTTTCTCTGTCTGAGCCAGCTTGATAGCGATCCAGTGTACTGATGTGACAAATGATGCTATATTACTTTGGATAAAGTTTGAAAAGAGGGGTAGTTGGAGACTGGATCTTTGTTGGTCATTGCTCAGGTGGGAGGAGCATCACATGTAACCTTGACGACACCAACAACAGTTAAAATAGAAGAGAAACCTAGTTGGACATCTTTATCTCAATGTAAGTAGCATAATTATAGTACCAGAAATTATTAATTGATTAAAGGGACAGAGTCTGGGAAAAGTGATGTTAAGTCTGAATTTCAAAGGGGTTTAGTTCAATATGAGCTATTCGTCTCAACCTCAGTGTAGCGAAACCAGGAGAGCCACTTTTCCATAGAGACTGTCTTCAAAAGGGACAGAAAAAAAAGAGGATAGAAACTTTGCAGATGGTTATTACTGTTATTTTTGTTACCGCAATTATTTAGTGGAGCTTTAGAACAGCAATATCTAACAAACTAAATATCCAGCCTGTTTTTTTTCTTTTTCTTGATTTACCTTGTGAACAGGCCACAAAACTTTGAAGAAAAAATTAATGAATGGTAACGATACAGTTTATATCTGAGGAATTTACATTATGTTACTAATTGTTATCTTTGCTCTTGGAATCCATATTTTGTTGGACATCAACATAGAGCCTACTGATCTTCCTGATTAATTTTCAGATATTTTACTCATCTCAAGGATTTGGGAGACTGTTGAGCCTGAAATGTATTGCCCAGGCAGGAAGTTAAATGGGTGAGGAAAAGATTTGCAGTTACACCCACGGTAAGGATAGGATTGACAGGGAGACGGACGTAACTTAGGGTTAACCTGGGTATTTCAGCAATGTTTATTACATTTGAGATCAGACCACAGATCTATTTGTTTGAAAATGTTTTGAAAAAATCTGGTCATGTTTTGCCAAATCCGGGACATGGGAAATATATCACAACGAGTTTGTATACATATCTATGAGCAATGTAGTTATGTGTCCTTTGTTCTGACTCACTCCCAAGCCACAGGACAACATGTGTTCCATTCTTAGACTGTGGACGTAAGGGGAACTTGCCCTATGGACGATCATCTGCTTCTCTGTTGATATCTTTTCATATCTGCCTTTGAAATGGACAGGCATGAGTATTTTCTGAACTTAAAGAGCATTCTTTTCTTTGTCCGCAGTAGAGAATCAGAACCTGAGGAGGAGGAAGCGCACTGCCACTGCTCCATTATAACCCTATCTGGACATTTTAACATTTCAGCAGAGGACAAGCTATGGAGTGGTGGACAGAAAAGTGATTCTATTTTCCCATGGGCCGGGCTTGGTAAGATTATGTGGAGATTGGAAACTCTAAATTATAGGTTTAGTAGTTTTGTTAATTAATTCCTGGCAAGTTTAAAGGGTCTGACAGCTGAAATATAAAAATTCAGGTTAACTGCTTTGCAAGACAGATTAGTTTTACGCACATCATGAAATATTCTATTTCTGAATATATAGCTAATGTTATAGGCCTTACAGACTGTTCAGAGGGCTGAAAAAACAAAAAAAAATAATTCTGTTGAGAATCCTGGCATCAAATAGCATGATGGTATTAATTTTTGTGTTTCTAAAATTGTGTGTTTTGCTCTGTGTTGTAAACAGGAGCTTGGCTAACTTGGGATTATTTTTATGTTTTCTAGTGCCAAATTTAGCAATTTGGCAAAGAGGGAAGAGCAGAGTTCGTACTAGCACTAAAATAATGATTAGAGAAATTATTACTATTATTATTACTAATTGTGTTGAAGGTAAAGAATGGGGAATTGATGCGATTTCTGTTTTGTTTGTTTGCAATTATTATAACTGTTATTTTTTTCTGATTTAACAGGATGGTGTGTTTTACTGAAGTAAATTAGAACCTTCTGGTTTCCTTAGAGGATAATACCTACACAGAATTCTTTTTGGGTTTTGCTGATCTTACTTTTTGTTTTCAGATGTTTTAGGAATTGGATAATCATTAACCCTAATTTATATAACTAGATGAGAAGTCATACATGTATGTTTTTGAAGATTGTTTGAAGAAAGTTATTTGAGCTCATTCACAGACACCCGGACACTTTGGAGATTACTCTTCTTCATTCTTTGTGGAGAATGAAATACCTTTCTGACACATTATAAACAACAGCAAATTGGTTGGCTCCAGGCTGTTTGGATCAAAACAATGTGGAGGTGCGTCAACAGGTTAAACACTGCACATAATGAATGCTCATTGCCATGAATTCTTGCTGAACACTTGTGAAGTGGTTGACGATTTAAAGTGATTATTTGATGAGCTCACTGGACCAAGAAGCAACAGGATTCAAGAAATAAGGAACAAAAAAACTCAGATTTACGGGCAGAATAATCCCTTGTGACTGAGAGGGAGCAGGTTAGTCTATACCTGTATTCTGAAGATTTCACCTGTAGCAAAAGGATGAATACAGACAATGAAAATGTATGAATGATTGTGGGAAAAAAATGTGACAAAACCATTGTAAATTGTGTTGTTTTTGTTGTTGTTTTTTTTTTTTTTACATTGTTTAGCCTAAATGGTTATCTGATGGATCTGTTAAAAGTAATTGATTACTGTTAATCATTTCTTATTGCCATTGAAGTCTATCCATGTTAACTCTGATCATGAATATTTAAGATTATTTCTTATTTTTATGAGATCATGATAGGGATTTTAAGTATATTAAACGTCTATTAATGTTTGATTAAGGTGTTTTAGTTACCATACTTTTTAATTATACTTTTAAGATTGTTTTAGAGGTATTTTGCAGGGTCAGCTCTTGTTTGGGTCACAGAAAAACAGGACTTTGAGCAGGAAAGCACAGGCGGATAACATCACCATACAATTGACAATGGAAGAATGTAAGAGCAGAGAGGAGAGAAAATAGTAAGAGGAGAAGATGAAGCAGAAGAAGTGGAAATAGAAGGAAGAGAAGTAGCAATAGCTGTAATGAAGCTAAGCTAAGCTAAAGAGCTAGCAAGACCTTACCAGCCTAGAATAAGGACCTTCCCTCTGATGTACAGCTCTCCAGCCACCGCCGTGTCGCTCCCCAGCCTTCCCGGGAGGATGCTGCCATCTCTCGAGCGTACTTCCTCGCCTGCAGGGACGCTGATTCTTCTTCCGGCTCTCAACGAGGAAGCACGCTTTTTTCTCTCCCTCCTCCTCCTGTGTCCCACAGCTCTCTGTGTCCTGTTTCTCTATCTCGAGTGTCTTTTTGCATTTTTCCCCGAACCAAAACTGAATAAGCTGAAAAGATGGAAATGGTCAGCTGGTCGCTGAATGCTATTGATAAAATCTACTCAACTCAACGAAGCACCGGTAATGGGCAACCGGGGTGTCCTGCAGAGACGTATCCGGTGGGCTACGTAGTCTAAGTTTCAGCCATTGTGTCTGTCAATTCTCTCGCAAGTGGAGGCGGACAACGTCTGGCATTTCGGGTTTACGCTGATTGGGTTTTTGCTGGTTGGAATGGGGAGTTACTGGATATACCGCAAAATGGAGCAACAAAGATGTGAAACACATTCGAGATTGGAGACCGTTCTGGAAGCGATTGGAAAGCTGAAGGAACAGTCAGAAGTGTCAATTCGTGCTGATGGAACTCAGAACCAGATGCTTGGTTAGCTGGGTCCCAGACAGGACGCTGCAAGAGGCGCTCTGGCCGGCGCTCTGGGACTAATTCGCAAATTGTCATCAGACTTTGAGAAACTGTCGGTGCGGATTGGCGGAGCTGGAAATTAATGGATCCCGAACTTTAATCTGAACTTAAATCGGTTGAATTAGATTCATAAAAGAAACCGCTGACAGACTGAAGGGCAGAGAGGAAATTTGCACTCCTGTAATCCAAATAATTATTATTATGTCTCCCATGTAGACCCTCAACTGGTCCACAATCAAATGCCCGTGAGACGAATATAAACAGAGTACCCCCCCAAGTGGGCCGCTCCTAAGAAATATGGAATGATATACACAATAAAATCACTGTAGGTTAAAAGCCTGTCTGAAAAAATTAAGATTTGAAGAATTATTTAGTGTTTATGTTAAAAAAAAGCTCTCCTAATGAAGTAAAAAAAACAGAATTTTCCTTCCTCTCAGATAGAAACCATTTGAAAAAATGACAAAACAGGACTTTTTTGAGGCCCTGTAATTGGGATGAGTGCACTTTGAATCTGTTAACAATGATTCATTGGAGGGCAAAACATGCACATACATACAAACGACCTGGAGTTCACTAAAGGTGATGGGAATTACTGTTTAGTAATAATGGATGTGTGTTTTAAATGGGAAATTCAAAATCTATGATGGCTTTGAAACCCTTTTATGGGGTTTAAATGAATGAATAAAGATTTTTATAAAGTAGTAAAAAATATCTGCAATGAAATCAATTATTGCTTTGTAAAATCATTATAAAAGCATCACATGATTAATTATTGTCTCTTAAATTCCACAATGGTTGTCCTTTGTAATTTTTATTCTTACTTCTGTTTGCAGAAGATTCCCTGGAGAGACTCACTTAATGGGTATAATTAAGTAATTAACGTTCCCTGTTCTCTTAATAAGATACTAAGGTCAGACATTTTAAGAGACTGGAAACAGGTGGTGAGAAAATGTTAACCTAATCATAAAAACTAAAGTAAATCATAGTGGTAAAAGAGAAAAAAAAGGAGGACTGGCAAGGGGGTCAAAGTGTACGGCCAACCTGAGGGGACAACCCTGAAACTGTTTTGGAGTGGAAGGACTTGACCTCTTGACAGACCACCAATGGTATTTCAAGATGCAGCCCTTCCTACTATTCCCTGGGTAGTAAAATGTGTGCTGTGGTGTGCCTTCTTTAGCAGAAATCAGAGTCCAGTTCTTTTTTCACATTTTGACTAGTAGAAAAAAGTTAAATACTTAATGATCACAAAACAATGCAGTCTTGGTATTTTGGGTATGCAAAAAATAAGAAATAACATTTTGCACTGTTAAATTGTGTTATCCTTTTTTTCTGTTTACATTGAACATCTTTCTTTTTTTGGTTTACAGTAAAGAATACAATGTTTTGCACTGTTACTTTTTGTTAGCCTTTTTTTTTGTTGCCCATTACAGTTAAAGAAAAGTGAACGTTTTGCAGCTGAGAAGTGTGAGGCATATGTTGGAATGGATAGGAGCAACTACTCTGGTCCTTCTAATGCTTTTTTTGTTGACTGGAGTAAAAAAGGTGTGTATATGTCTCCCTGGCATAGATGAGCACTCAGTCAGAACACTGGGGCCCTGAAGCAGTAACATTTCAACAACCTGATAACCAAACACGAAATCCGCTAAGTGAAGGATTGATCTGGTTTATCTATATCCTTCACATTTTTTATTTTCTCTTAAAAGGGCAAATAATTCATTATAGAACTCAGGATCTGCATGTTCTCAGTACAGTTCCAAATGTCATGATAGAGTTTAGGAGAGTCTAAACAATATTTAATTATAAAAAGGGATGGTTTTTCCTAATCCAGATTTAAGGAGCAGCTATGGTTGCTCATGTCAGAAACAAATTATGTATAAGATTAACTGCCTTTAACTAGGATCGTATAACTTGTTTCTTCCCTTTCATGAGATAAAAAGAGAACAGGGGTCAACTTGGTCATTCATACGTATGGCATGTAGGATGAAACCCTTAACCTTTATTGATATTCAAGTGATAAATATGAACAGCAAATTGTTTTAAAAAGTAAAATGGTGAAATGTTAATCATGATGAAGTATCATTCCCATTAAATGCTGTCAGACTGTGCCCTCTTTACCTACTGAAATGTACTTTTCCGTTTTTTTCTTCAAATTAGGTTAAGGTTTAGCCATTTAAAAGAAAGTATATTTGTCCTTCTGTGACCTTAAGGTTAGGACATAAAACCTGTGGGTTGGTTAAAAGAATTATTAATGTCTTATTTTCAATTGATTATTTTATTATTGTCTTTTTTCCCTCTGAACTCATTAGGAAAATTGCTTCAACATCTTGAAATATTCCTTTTATGTCTTGAGCATTAATGTAGTGAAAGGAGACAAAAAAAGGGAAATGTAACGGAAATATTTCAAGCTATTGTGAATTAATTAATTATTACATGTTGGTTAATGACTGGCAACCTGTCCAGGGCCTGTCTCTCGCCCGTTGACAGCTGGAGATAGGCACCAGCCCCCCCGCGACCCCTGGAAGACTAAGCGGTTCAGAAAATGGATGGATGGATGTTGGTTATTGCTTCTAGGGAATATGTCATGTCCAAATGTTTAAATATACATCAGAAAGGAGTAGATTTGAAGAGGAGGTCCTATAAACTTCATTCAATCTAGTTCTGCAGTGTGAGATGTTTGATTAATATTTGGTGGTAAACAAACCAAGTTGCTGAATGAAATACCTGAAAAGCCTTTGGAAACTTAAGACTCATCCTTGTTTAGAGAAGAAAGATACTGAATTCCATAACAGAGGATGACCAGATGTCTGAGCCAATGTTGGCTAGCTGTGGTCCCACTAGCCATACACCTACGAGGTGTTGCTGCTAGCCACATCCACATTTAGCATCATACGTGGTTGCTGCTAGCCGAATCAGCTAATTACAGTTGCTTCCCCCCAACAAAAGGTTCACCCTGCTACAGAGATCGAGAAATTATTCAAGTAAAGTTATGTATGGGCAGAGGTAGCTTAGGATAAACAATTTAAAGATTTCTTTTTTATTTCACTGTGTCTCTGTTGCATTTGTAATATTTCTTTTTTTTCATACTGCTTCAATTCAAATTCAAAAATATTTTATTGATCCCAGAGGGATATTAAGTATTGTTGTAGCTCATACCAACTAATTCTTCAAGGAGTTATAGATCATAATGGCTGTGGGGAGAAAGGATTTCCTGTAGGGTTCTGTGGTTCAGCGAAACTGAAGAAGCCTCTGACTGAAGACACTCTGTTTCTGTAGGATAGTCTCTTAAAGAGGATGCTCAGGGTTGTCCATATTTTATTTACATTTTATGAAAAATCCTTCTTTGAATCATGATTTCCAGGTGTTACAGTGTCTTCCAAAGAAAAGAACCAACCTTCTTCATCAGGTTATTGTTCATTATTAAGTCCCTGGCTCTGATTCTGCTACTTCAACAGATGATGCATGATAAGATTGCACTTTCCACAACAGGCTTGTAGAAGATTTGCAGCATCTTAATGCTGTTGGGATCCTGTGTATGAGTGCTGGAGGTTTTGTGTTTGTGTTTTTCTCCTACCTTCTCTGCAGGGGCATGGCAGGCTGCTGACAGCAGTCCCAGCTCGTTGGAGCTAATCCTCTCCAGCTTAAAAAGAGGAGCGGATCCTGCAAGCTGGCGCTAGATGATTCTCGCTACAGGCATGGTAACAAGGCCAAATCTCAGCTCACAAATCCTCACAAGAAGTGTTATTTGTAGTTCTAGTTAGAAGGTCTACTGACTCACCTGCTCTTGTCTAGATCCCAAGTCCGTTTCTCCATCGACCTCCTGAGTTTCGTCATCAGGCTTCTTTCCCGAAGCCCTTCTTGTGGAACGGTTCTCACCTATCTCCTCTGGAAGAGCCCTCTCGGTCAGCCTCTGCACCACTTCCTCCGCTGCTCCATCTGCTCACTGCTCACCTGTCCGGCTGCCCACTCCTCCTGCAACAACAACATTGAAACTCCGCATTACCTCCAGCCAGCCTCAGATCACTGGATCCTACTTACCTCTCCCGACAACCGTCTCCAGCGTCCTCTCCGTAAGTCCATCCAAAGTTTTGCTATCTCCACTCCCGATCCAAGTTCTGCTCTAACTTCTCTCGTCTCCATCACAGTTTCACCTGCTCCCGAGATTACCTTTGTGATCCTCCCGAGACTACACAGACCTGCTGCTTATCAATAAACCATTCTGATTTTATTACAAACTACCTTTGTGTCCGTCTAAATTCTGTGCTGCCAATCTAAGTCATGTAACCACCAAACATTACAGCTGCAAACTTTGAAGGACCTAATACTTTTCAAAAACTACAGTCTGCTCTGTCCCTTTTTGTAGATGGTCTTACTGCTGAGTCTCCAGTTTAGTCTCTTGTCCAGGTAAACTCCAATGTATTTGTACTCATCAACAACCTCCACTTCTCCCATGATGGAAACAGTGCTTAAGTTTGGGTGGGGGGCGAATGCAACCTTGGTGTCTATTGTCTCATGTTTTGACAGCTGTCTAAATGGCAGGTGGGTTTAGGTCTTCCACTGCGATGGGGACAGGGGGGTGGCATTAGGATTCATGGGGCGTGGGAGTACTGCAGCTGTGGGCCCTGAACTTGACATACCAAGGCCTCCTTCCCTCGCCTGGTGGATAGTGGTGAACAGGTGTGCTTATCGGAGTCAGGGACTCCGATACGGAGTTGGCTCCCTGGGAAGGCATTCTGTCCCCTAGTTATTTCCTCCCCATCCCCAGACACCTCTGTCCACCTGCTCCATCACTGTACCACTCATGTAGGGTCTTGGAACGTGGGTACGTGATTTTGGTGTTGGGGGGGATTTCAATCTTTAATAAATTTTTTAACAAGCCCCTATTCGCTGCTGTTCATTGGGGGTTGGGGTCGGGGAGACAGGACAGGCTGTCTGGTCCGGGGTTGCTTGGCTGCTCTTGCCACTGTGGGGCATTGGGGGTCTGCACGTTTCCATTCTAAAGCCTAGAACCCGCCCCTGTACCTGTCTCCCGGGTACAGGGGCGGGTTGTTCCCCGGTGGCATTGGTCCCTGGACCAATGGGTGAGTGTAGAGCATCCTTTCATTGGTGTCTTAGTATGCTAGTGTGAATTGCTGGTGCATTGGTGGCTCTCACTGTCTGGGGGATGGGTGCCTGTGTGCGGTCCAGCTCGACCCTGGTGTGTGCCTGGCCAGGTGGGTCGATCGGTGGGTGTGTCAGGCCGAGGTCCTCCTTGGATTAGTTGGGGCAACTCTTTTGGGGGTGCCAGTTTTGAATCATTGGGTGGTGCCGTTCGTTGGTTCGGCGGGGGTTGGACCTGGGCCACAAATCCACTACTTGTGTTCCGAGCCTGGTCGGTTCATTGTTGGATTTGTCGAGCCTTGGTTGGCTGCCTGTTCTCTGCGCTCTGCTGGGGGGTGTAGGACTGGGCCGGCCCTGACGTAGCCGACGGAGCCCATGTGCTCGCCCCTGCACTCGCCCCTGCGCCCTCCCGGGCTCCTACATTGTAGCTGCTGGATGTTTCCCGGTTGCTTCCCTCTGTTCCTCCTGGAACGGTCTGCCCTGCAACCGTCCGCCTTGGGTTCCTAAATTCTGGGGCCCTCTGGCCGTCTATGTCCCCATCCTCTTTCATGTCTGCGTCAATTACTTTGGGAAAGAGTGGCGGTTCCTTACATCAGCTGTCGGGGACTCGTGGGGAAATCTTCTGTTCACTTACATGCTCAAACGCGCACAAGTGTGGGGACGTTGGTGTTTGCAGATGCATTCTTGTGCTGAGGGTGTCATCAATGGTTGGTTGTTGCTAGGGACTTTTCAGGGACTTTGCTAATACATTCAAATACCCATTTTTGTATCTTGTGGATGTGTCGTTCTTAATTGTTTTGGATAAGTTGCTCCGTCTTACTCTTTTATTTTTTATCTTCTTTTTTTCTTCTCTCTTGTTCTTTTTTCCTCTGTGTGTCCATAACCTCAAGAAATTACACCCACAGCAATCACTAATAAAGAATTTTCATAAATATTTATCAATTGGAGTGCTATAACAAAAGCTGTAATGCTTTCCTAGAGAAAGTAAATCTGTTGGGCTTATACTTGGTACTCAGATACCAATTTTGAGTACCACACTGCCAGACAGGACACGTTAAAAAACCAACAAACAAAAGAAAAAAAAAATTCTTACTGGACCGTGACATCACTATCAATTTACAGGTTATTATTTCTGATTCTTGCCTGTTGGTACAATTTTACTGTTTTTACTTTTGGTAGTTTTCTTATTCAGTATTTTACTTAGTAGTTTAGTTGGGTGTATTAGCTTAGTGAGTTGATGATTTAAGTATTTCGACTGGAAGGTTGAAATCCTTTTGTTAATAACTTGTATTTTGAAAGTTATTTGTTTTGTTATTGCATACAAATGTATAGTTAAATTCTGTTCAAAGAATGCCACAAGCTTACTCATTGGTCTATCATACTACCACCTCAGCCTTATCAGGAAGGTAGTCATAAATATTTACTGAGACTGAACTATTTGCTTAATTTTATTACCTGGACAAACAGGATAGTGCCCTTAACTTGGTAATTTTGATCTGAATTAGTCATTTTATTAATGTTTGCCCTAAGCACTTATTCATAGTTCTTCATAGCCAAAACAAAGCTATTGTTGCATGACAGACATGATAAAGATCTCAAATAAAACTGCAGAAACTTTGTGATTGTATTGTCAGTATGGACTTAAATCTCTGAGAAATACCTTAGAAAATGGCTGGTTAGTCTATGTTCCAGTGTTTCCAGATGCTGGTGGTTGGTTAGTTAATGAAAACTAAACAAAAGAACCCTTGTTTTTCTTTTTCTGACAATTTAGCTAAATTAAAAAGAACAGTATTTGCTTTTTTTACAAAAATGGTTTGAAATATCATTTTTTTTACTCATGATTCTGACTATTGTGATAGCCTGCAAAATTTAAGTGCAGCACCTTATTTACAGTTCCTACAGTGAGTGAGTTTCAAAGAGCTTACACTAAAGTATTTAGTCTTTTCACACTGTGCACCAAATTAATCATATTTTAATAAGAGCTGTTAATTTGTTTTTCAATTACTTTATATGGATTTACAAATGGAAATGTGGAAGACAGAGGCCAAAAATGGCTTATGTTAACCCACTTAGAGGACACAGAGCTGGACAGGGTAAATGAACTCTGCTGACCTGGCAGCTGTAGGCTCAACAACATCACCAGACTTTAAGGTCATCTGACTCTGGCAGCAAGCAGAATGTATGCATTATCAGTAGCAAATTATAATTTCCTCCATCGTCTGCTTAGCACTTAACAGTCATTAGTGCACTCATGAACTTAAGCAGTGCCTTTATAATTGGATCACTGTTGCTGGAATAATGCAACAAGGCAAAATAAATCTAAAATTAGAATTACCAACTGAAAAACATATGCTCCTTCACTGTAAATAATTACGATTCAGCACATACAATTTGACAAGGAATATTGAAATGCTCTTTCTGATCTTTGTCCATAACCACTGTGTCATACCTGACCTTTTTCCTCCATCACTCTCAGCGGCACTTTTAGCTTGATATCAACTGAACATTTTACACCTGAAAGACTCATTGACAGAATGACTGACTGAACAGAAAGACAGCATGTTGACAATGCATGAAAAACACCTTTTGAGTGAAGGCCAATTTAACAAGGCATTTTTGTAGAAAACAGAAAATACCTTTAAATAGATTATGTTGATTTAAGAAAAACATTTTTTTTAAAGAAATCTGTTGGGGTAATATTTTGCTATGCTAAATGTGTTTCAATGTGTTTGACTGAGACTAAGTTAATGCTATCACATGAAGGTTTCATGGCCATTTGTTTATTATTAGCTTCTTCTATTCATAAAAACACACACCTTTCTTTTAGATGTGTCTATTCTTCTTGAATGCATTATCTGCAATAATGGCTAACATTAATTAACTCTCTGTCCTCTATCTGTTTTTATTTATAGGAAGTACAATTGGTGCGGTGTTCGGTGTTAGTCTGAGCATCCAACTTCCCTGTTCTTTCAATACCCAGTTTATGAAAGAAGATGCATTTTCTTCTACCTGTTTTTGAAGTTTTAGATGGGTTGCCACTTGGTTATTTAACCAAATGGCAGATGGCAGACTCTGTAATACCTTCAGTTTTGACGTTTGTACTACAGAGTCCATGTATGCTTTTTGAATTGGCTTTTAATATGGATAGGTCATGGCTTGACTTCCGTCAGATCTTTTGTGTTGTGGTGTCTGTATGTCTTGGTGTGTTTTTCTGTTTAATGTTACCCTTTTGGTTTCTTTTTTACTTTCATTCATTTTACTTGTATCACAGGAAGTTGTATCACAAACACCTTACAAATTTAACACTGACAATTTTAAGAACCTCTGGTCAGTTTGAATGATTGCATCAAAGTAAATTTTCACTGCAATCAGTGGATTTCATTATGGACAACTTTGTGACCTTAATGCCCCGGATTAATTTTTGAGTGAATTGGTGCAAAATATTTAAACTGAAATCAAGTTTTATTGGTACTGAGTAACAAAAGTGCTGATGCAGGGAAAGTTTCTGATTTAGACTGATTTTTGACTTGAATTACACCTTAGGACTAGCTCATGTGCTATGATTCATGAGATTTTCCTTTCAGCCTGTCATACTGACTACCTGCAGAACATGCACAAAAGCACAGTTTCCTTTTAGGTGCTATGAAACTCTTTCAGTACAAATGTGTGCTATGAAATTGTGTGCAAGGGCATTTGCTGACCAACAAGAAAAAAAAATAGAATTTTCTTTTCCATCTAAGCAGCTCTTTAATCTATGAGAATATTAAAGAACTATGAGATCTGTACGAATTATAAAGGCTTGGAATCTAAATAGAAAGGAAGTGAAAAAGATTTAACAAACCACTGGTTTAAAAGGATGAGAGGGGAGGAAAATAAAATCAATGTGTTCCAGTTTGAGCTCTGCATGAATCAGCATTGACTTCATTTGATCATAAAAAGCAATCAGTTGCCCATCGCAATGTTCCACCACATTAATCTTAGATTTAAATCAATTCTGTTTGTGATCCTATACAAACTCAGGTAACGGCATTCTCCACACTGCACATTTACACATTCAACATCGGGCACTCACTTACAAATATAAATGAGCTGTCAAAAACCCACAAGATTTCTAATTGGATTGAGAAAAAACGAACACGCATTTTGTCGTTTGGTCAATACAAACAACCTGGATTTGGAGTTTTACATAAAATCTACTTTGACTTTGACAATTTGCCAATTGATGTAGCCTCTGGGGGTAAAAGCAGTATTTTCTGTTTAGCCTACTCTTGTAGCTCAGGTTTAAGTAAATATATTTTCAAGGGTAGGCCTTTATGAAAAGAAAGGGAAAAAAATCAAAAGGAACAGGATCCCCAGAAAGCTACTTGATTGAAATGGGTAGAAGGCGTACGTGATCATTAATATCTTAACCCATGCATTAGACTCATGCACACCCCTTCAACAATCCTCAGGACAAATTCAAGCAGCTGTCAAAGCACACTAAATTTAAAATGATCAAAGCCTAGAAAAGTTGCAGGGAGGAAAAGTGACCTGAACTAATGCAAGAATGAGTAGAAAGAACTCGAACTTTCCTAACAAAAGCAAGACATAAGCAACATCCTCCTCTCAGGTGGAATAATTTCTTGACAGGATAACTACAGGTTGTATACTCCAAAACTCTGGTATGTACAAAATATTTAAAATATAATCATTGTTTAAAGAAACTACTAAGAAATTTAGTTCATCGTTTTATACAAGACATGTAGGAGACACAGCAAGCATAGGTAGAAGGGGCTCTGTTAAATTGATCAGAGGCAAACATTTTGACCTACAAACAAATTGCTGTGTGTGATGAGCTACAAAGAGTAGTTGTCTCTAAATGTACCATGCTGGTTGAGATATACCCTAAAATACTTCCTTTTCTACAGTGTATCAACCCAAGACTCTGAATACAAATACCTGGAACGTCTATCTTTTTTTGTGTGAAATACTTTGAAAACCAGATATCACTTCTGAACTACTTTATAGTTATGGACTATTTTGTGTTGGTCTGGGAGAGGGGTGTCAACCTCATTTTCCTCAAAGAGCTGGATGTGTCAAAATATATTGGTAAAAAAACTATTAAAGTATTATAGATTTCTGTTCATTCGATAAGTTTTAGAATTCCATCCATCCATCCATCTTCTTAACCGCTTATCCAATTCATGGTCACGGGGCAGCTGGAACTATCCCAGCAATTATCAGGCGTTAGGCAGGGTACACTCTGAACAGGACGCCAGTCTGTTGCAGGGCCAACACAAAGAGACAGACAACCATTCACACTCACATTCATTCCTAGGGACAATTTAGAGTGATCAATTCACCTATCATGCATGTTTTTGGACTGTGGGAGGAAGCCGGAGTACCCGGAGAGAACCCACGCATACACAGGGAGAACATGCAAACTCCATGCAGAAAGACCCTGGGCCGGGATACGAACCCACGACCGTCTTGCTGCAAGGCAACAGCGCTAACCACTGCGCCACCGTGCAGCCCTGGTCGATAAGTTTTAGAATTCATTAATTTTAAAATAAAACACATGAAATCTTTCCACACTAATGAAATATGGCACTCCACAAATGAAATGATTTGATTCGACTGATAAAATTAGACTTAAACATATGACAGTCATCTTGAAGCTCTGTTTATGTGTCCCTCTATTGCAGGCAGATTTGGCCCATGAGAGATGATATTGACATGTGTTCTAGGATGTAAAAGTTATTTAAAATACATAGATGTTTGTAATTGCATACAATACAGAATGTAGAAAAGTTAAATCTGGCATGTGTACTGTTGGATGACATGTACAAGCTGTAAAATGCAGTACTGTAAAAAACAACAACAATATATTACTGGTGCAGATAGATTATTTTGTTTCACTTAAATATTTAAAGAGCCTATATCATGCAAAATCAAGTTTACAATCTGGTAGTGCAATTTTCTCTGTCTGCACTTGCTCTTGAGTGGATGTGCGTTTACAAGCTGAAGTAAAAAAAAACTGTTGTCAACAAGAGAGTCACCAGAACCCACCAGAAAAAGCAGAAGAAAGCAATCAACCAATATTTAGCAAAATCTATGAAGTATTGTGCTAATCTATTCCTGGGTGTGTCCATTATTTAGTAGGTAACAGAAAAAGTAACTAATTGTATCTTAACCTGAAAGGTACTTCAGCTAAGTGGGAGTGTTTTAGATTGTGTTAAAAACATATTGGTTTCCCGCAGGGAGTTAGGAATAACTGTCTACTTAAAATTGGGACAAGAGAAAGCGAGAATGTATCACATTGTGGGATATACTCTAAATATTGGTACATAAAAAAGGATATTTTCAATACTCTATGTGAAAGCAGAGGGGAAGTACGGCAAAAAACTCGAAAAACGGCTTAGAGACCAGGGAAGGGTGTTACGTCAATATGTGTTTGATATACATCAGGGATGCGTTTCGACGATGGAGATAGGCTACATTTGAATCTCAAAAGGCTTCAAACCAACGCAGCTTTGCACACATTTCTGCTGAACAGACACGATAGTCATATTCGGTAAATCATCCAACTTCCCTCTTTTAGCTTTAATTATTGAGAGACACATTTTACCTTTGAACTGTAGACTTAGTTGGACCAGTCCCAGCCTGGTCAGCGGCGAGCATGAACTGATGAAGCCTCTTGGATAAGAGGTGAAACGTCTTCCAAGACAAATTACTAAGTCCAGTTGCGTTTGATTGAAATTTCCTTGAGATAACCATGACCTGGATGAATGAGAATATTGACAGGCTAACTGTAGACTGAATTTTGATTTTAGTCTATGATAACATGATGGGTAAACAACACACCCAAGCCTGATGACTGGGAGATCAGAGTTTTAAAATAATATGAAGTTTAAAACAGTGAGAGAATTTACCTTAGAGTACACAAAGGAACCCAAGAACATCTAACAGCTGTAGACCTAATTTACTTTAACCAAGGTCCGTTTTGACAGGTAAATAAAACAAAATGAAACTGTGCAAAAATACAGCCCATGGGAGAATGCAAAGGCAAATGATGTTCAAGAGTTTAGTATTTTTTTCTGTGAATTGACTTGTTAAATTATCTACTATGTTCACATTATTTTAGAAAAACATCATATCAACTAACAAATACGGTGGTAGCTGTGTGATGGTATTTGGCTGCTTCGCTGCTTCAGCCAATAAATGACTCATTTATAAAGATATAAATTCTGTTCTCCGCCAAGGTTGACAATATCCAGCTTTCAGTTCTTGGTCTTAAGATTAAGATCACGTGTGTTATAAAGCAAGTCTTTAATCCATAGCGAACCACCAACTCCACCCCTTAATCGTTCAAAAGACATAGTGGATGTTTTGGAGTGACATAGTCACTTATAACTATTTATATTGTAGATTCAATTCTGAAAAAAAATTATAATCCAAAATGTATTAACAGCAATGCAAAAGAATTGCATGCCAGCTGTTGAAATTGTTTGCAGCAATGTTGGCAACTTGGCACAATTAGTTATTAGGAATAGTAGGCAATTTTCTGTGCCCTTGTCTTTCCATAATTAGGAAAAAAGCTTTTTTATCTTCTTTTTGTTGAAAAAACACCTGTCAAACATTGACTCCAAAGAATCACATACATCTGTGAACTATGTCTACCAGTACAACTCTCACTGTCACACTTAACATAAGGGTATCATTAGTATCAAATCCTCAACCCAAGCAGATTCTGACATTTTGGAAAAGTAGCTTCAAACAATAAGGTAATTTTTGCTACTACAATTAAAAAAAATATATATAAATCATTATGTTATTACATAGGTGTAAATCTCATGAATGTGTTCTATTTCAAAATAAACTTGACATATTTTTCCTTGGGATTTCATTTCTATACAAATGCAGGCAACTTATATCAGAGAAGAACAAACAATTCAATGCCACTTGTTTCTTAAAAAATGACAAAATACAAATGAGTGATGTCACAGCAGCTCAGTTTACTCTTTAAATATTTCAGTTAAAAATGATCCAAAGAAATGCACTCTGTATTTGGAACCACCAATTGAATCATTTTTTTCCTTATCATTAACATAATATAGGAAGACTCGTGATTTTTATTCAAGGGAAAACATGATAAAATATCCTTACCATCATAACAAATGTCATATTAACTATAAGAGACTGGCAGCTCTTGCCTATACCCCAATAGCTGTCATTTTAAGCTATACTAGGAGTGAAGCCAGTGCCTCAGAGTGATGCAGCTGGTGTCCACTACGGTTCTCCAACACACTAACACCTACTGCAGTGAAAATATTGTTGAAAAGATCTCTTTTTCTGGAGAACTAGCTAAGCCCAGTTTTTTTTTTTTTTAAGATTTACTGTTTTCAATTGTCTTTCTGATCTGCTTTAGCAGGTAAAAAAAAAATAAAAAAATCCCTCTTTTCTTTTTTTGTTGTGTTACTCTTTTATATAGTAGCTCTAGGAATAAAACAATCTGATATTAGCTGGTTATTCATTCAGGCTGTCTGACTGGGTAACCAGACAGCAGTTGACTGCTCACAGCTCCTTAAAAGAGATTACTATTCTTAGAAAGAAAAAAAAAGAGTAGAAGCCTTATTTCAGCAAGCTGACCTGTAAGTGCGCAGCCACAAGTGAGGGAAGAACATTACTCCATTATTTTATACACCATACAATAAAGAATAACATATACTTCGTGGGATAATCCAAAACTTATATAAATTAAGTCCCACAAACTCTTTATCTGACATTTCATAACTAGGACTTCAAATCAACAACTTTTAAACCTTAACCCAGGAGAGGACTGGGCCAAAAAAGGGGCCTGGGAATTTAGTATCTGACTAATGATGGCGATGGATGATGCAGCTGATGCTGGAAGTGGATGATGGTGATGAATAAAGCTAGGCTCAGTCGACTACTGTGCAGTATTGTCCTCCTCATTGCTATGATTACATTTACTCTAGATAAGAGAGTAGCACTATAATAGTAATTTTTCTATTTATAGATTTAGATTGTTGTTTTTTTCTTATATGGGTATGTGTATGCCTTCCCTTCATAAAGTATGTGAAGGCTGCTCTACTCTCTGACACTCTTTCTCTGTTGGGATGATGATTCAGCCTGCCAGGGGGTATATGTAGAGATATTAGGTTGAAGATTGGGAACATTCAAACGTAAAAAGGCTGCATGAAAATAACTAATATAGCTGTAGAAATATGTTGTTTAACAGATAATTAAATACGAGTAAAACATAATATTCTATGTGTGGTTGATTCTCAAGTATTCAGTTGTCGCTACACCAGGTTTAGTAAACGTTTGTAAAGCCTATTGGAAACCCTCGCACACTCAGTACTCATTCAGCCATAACAAAAATCCTCAAGGGGCCCAAATACATCTTAGCTGAGAAGTACAACATGCCCAAATTTGTACATTTGTCATTAACTGAATTCCGCCACTGAAAAAACTATGGGGGGCAATCAAACTTAATTAAAGCTATGTATACAGGCATGTAATATCAATTCAATTCAGAAACTGTGCTTTCGATGAATTAGTTCATTGATCTAATGTCAGCCTCCTTTGGGTGACAGACAGGAGCTTTTGTTCTAGATCAAATGGCTAAATCAGAAACTCTTCACTCCCGCAGAGAAGTTGGCGGCACCTTAGCAATCTTCAAAGCCTCGCATATACTCAGTTGTCATAATCAACTAGTGAACATTGCATTTGAAGTGTGAGCATTTGCTAGTCCAAAGCCCACTTGTTGAATGTTAAATTAAACAAACCGAGAAGCATAGTAATGTATTTTGGGCAAATGAATTTTGCAATGAATACAACTTAAACGTAAATCAACACCCATGCATACACACAAATGTGCACACACACACATGCCCACAGATAGTAGCAGGTGCTCTCTGTTGGATGTGGATGAAGACAGATGAGCAGTGATCATTCTCATTAGAGCAGTGATGAGCTCCCGTGAAGACATACACCTGGACCAGAGCACACCTGGGGAGACAAAAACAGAGTGTGTGTTTGTGTGTATAGCAAATGATGCAAAAAGAGATAGTCATGAACATATAATATAAATCAGCATTCATTCACTTCATATATCCACATAGCAGCAGATAACATAGCATTTATTGTACAAACTATTGGTAGGTGTAATTTATTTTTCATGCTGTTCAAGGTTACATGTTAATCACTATCGTTAGATGCACATTCCCTTCACAGAAATACTTAACATAGATATTAACTTTTCCACTGAGGAACCTCTATCTGAATCTGAAAGACAATTTAGAAAGGTTTATATTTATTGTATCTCATTGAAGCTCATGGCAGTAATGCAATACTCACAGCAGATTAAAGTTTATTATTCAAAGATTGCTTTATAAGAAAAAAAATCTATCTGCGGTCTACATCTAAGATTTTACAGTGAAAATTCCAAACAGTGGCAAAATTCTGCAGTGACATTAAATAAGTCAGTTACATGACAAAATCCAAGTGTACAATACACAGTTCCAATGTTTGCCTTTGCTTTAACATGAAGTAGTTTTTTTTCTATCTGGTACAGCAAGCTGGGTGCTTATTGAACATCCTGCAACCACTCATACTATGCATCATGTTTCCCTGTGTGTGTTCAAGATTGATAAGAGTGGGCAAAACAAGGTCGGAGAGAAAATGACCTAAATAGCGTGTTGATTGACGGATGCTGTCATCCGATTCCATTAGCTTTGTTCCCACACACCTTGGTGTTCGCTAATTTAATCTAGACTCTGATGAAATGTAATTTGGTTAAAAAGGACCCTTATTAATATTTCCAGTATCATTTTCAGTCACTGATAGGCAGAGGAACTTTCATTAGAGGGAGAAATTACAGAGGCTTGATGGCACGTAAAATAGGGAGACAGTTTGAGCAGAACAGGACAGAGATTTATGAACGCACGGATGCGATAACACTGACACTGTTACCTTTAACGTTATATTTTGCCTTGCAAAAATATTGATACTTGGACCTTTTTCCTGTCACATTAACAATGACAAACCACCAAACAAAAGTAATCACTTTGTTAATTAAACAAACTTTCTTCATATGTTCTCACAATATAACCACAAACCTCAATGTATTTCATTGGGATATTTTGTGTCAGATCAACTCAATGTGCATGAACTATATATAAAAGCCCAACCATCCCACCAGTAAGATGCAAAAAGAATATTAAAGAAGAAAAAAAGAAAGTAAAACTGAAATTTAGCCAAGAAATAAACTGTTACATATTAAAAAATATTTGAATTACAGTAAATATAAAAAAAACATGGCAATAAGGGTTTGCACGATCTGCCTAGCAAATCTTAAAGGTCTCATTTACTGCTGCTTTTGTACATTTTTCTGTGTTCTCTGGTTTGTTTGTGTGAAAATAAATTGTCCCCTTACTATTTTTAGTATATCACAATTCAGTGCGACAGTTGGTGGGGAGAATCAGCTCAGGGACTTGCTCATAAAAATTAATGAAGTGCAAGTTTATGTCCTTTGCTTAGCTATCTGCAACACTACTCTATCTCTATTTACTAAAATTCAGAAAATGCGAAACAAAAATCATACCAGTATTTAGCCTTAGCACAGTTTCGGCTGCATTCCCAAGCAAGACCATCACCACCCTCACACTGAGCCTCGAGCCAGAGCTACACTGGGCAAGCTTCTCTACGCCACACGCCCGCCAGTTGGGACAGGGATTCGGCGCTGCGCTCTTCCCTCTTCGCTAATGAGGTACCCATTGTTAGTTTCTTTCCTCTGGTTAGTAATATGCTTAAATTCAGCGGGTCTTCTTGTCTGCAGTCTGTTTGGAAGAAGTCCATGATCTTGTTCAACAGTTCCAATGCATGTACTGTGACGAAATATTTCAAAAAAACGAAATAGAGACTACATAAAAGTGAATAGGTTAAAAATATGACCAAAACAGTACACAGAAATATCTCCACAGCACCTGGAGCGACTAATTTAGGCTTTTTTGTACCCCTACAGAATCTAAATGTGCAACGCACTGTATTTAACAGCTTAAAAAGTGGAATTTACATATGGTCCCTTTAAAGTTATAGGATAAAGACAAAAACCCTTCCCACACCTGTTATAAAGAAAATAAAATTTTACTTTAGTTACTAACTATTTCATTATCGCGCATCTGTGCTACCTTCTTCCTTCCGGACCTAAGGCTATATGCCAGATGCACCTCTATCCTCAGCTCCCTGTCACTTTCGCCTATCCCTTTTCTTCTTCCCTCTGAATCATCTTCAATGCCTTAATCATGCCTCTACTTCCCCTTATTTCTTTCTTCATCACTCTCTGTATGTACCCTCCCTCACTTCCTGCCCCAGGCCACCCCGTTTCTCCAGTCTCATCCAGCCCTTTGGGATAAAGAGAATACTAAGGATAAGTTCTGCTCAGTGACCTTTGGAGGTGGCCTTCAATCTAAAGGTATGGCAGGGGAGCTGCAGCTTAGAGAGATTTACTCTGGCTTTCTGGGGGTGAAGGAGATTTCTTACTGTGAATATTATCTGAAGGAGAAGAAAAAGAAAAGACAAAAAAGGATTTAAGCTTTCAAAAGGAATATTTTCTAAAACTTCTTATACATTTCAATACTGAGGATTATCTTTCATCAATGAATGAAAAACAAAATTATATTATATTAACAAGTTGAAAATATAGCATTCCAACTTCCTATTAGTTCTAGAACATTGACTTATGTACAAATTCAACTTTCAGAAACTGTTTTAAAGTTCTTTAAACCTCATCACATCAGTTAATTAAAGTGGCAATTTTAAGTTTACTGGCGATGGAGGGCAGTAGATACCAAAATCATGGCAAGCAAACTGTATTTTTGTGTTCGAGTGACGAACTTCGCAATTTTTTTTACTACTACAAGGCAGATAGCTCAATCTCAAATCATATATTCAGCAAAATCACAAGCACATCAGACTCTCTTTCATCTCAGGCAGCGAGTGAAGAGTTAAATGTGTGAAACAACTACAATTGTGAATAGCATAGACGGAATGACCTCAATGGAAATAATTACACTTTTTAGTTTTACCGTGACTGATGCTAGTTAAAAAAAACAAACAAAAAACATTACTATGATTCTTTAATTTTTGCTGGTACTTCAGTTATTTCCTTCAAAAGAGTGCAATGGCATTGTTTACCATAGTTTCTGCCGGTGTTGATCGTCTCCGTGGGCTTCCACATCTTACGCAGGCCGGGTCCATGTCGTATGAAGCCACGGACACAACAGTCAACTGCGCAACTCTCCCCGAGTGGGCGCCCTTTGGCTGAGGCGTAGAGTATCTTCACTCGGAGGCTTCTTCTATTTCTCTGCAAAACAGACCGCTACAGGAAATAATTTCTCCCCAAAGCCATCATGGTCTACAACAACTCCTTGAAAAATGAATTAGTAATGAGCTACAACAACACTTAATTTTCCTCTGGGATCAATAAAATATTTTTGAATTGAATTTGAATTTTAACCAGAGTTACGCCCCAGCAACCTGGTTTGGGTGCATCTCGGATCGGGTTGGTCGGTTGGTCCGTAAAGTTTTTTTTAAGATTGTTCATAGAGCTCTGCTTTTAAAGTTCTATAGAGGATGAGCGGATAGTGAAGTAACTGCATTTAAAAAAAGTCAGTAATAGCATTTTGTCCACATAGGCTCACGTAGAAGGAAACACAGTGACCATTATGTCCACCACCATACACTAGGACCTACAGCCATGTATTTTAGACCCACTTTTTATGGTTATATGCTATGAAGCGGCAAAAAAGTTTCAATGATATTGCATCATTTTATCAATTTCCAACAATATTTTGGTGGATATGTCCATACAATTGATGGTTAAAAACTTAACACTGTTTAGGCGCGGGGGCCCTCGGACGCTGGCGAGGGCCCCCGCGCCTAAACAGTGTTTAGGTGCGGGGGCCCTAAACACCCCTCCCCGGGATGGTATTAAACCCGGGGAGGCTTTTTACCATCTAGCACAGGCGTTCTTTTTAACGGGGTGCGCTTGGGATGGGAGGGGGGAGGGCGTGGAGGGGGAGGGGGGGGCTAAACTCAACCTGGGTGTCTACTGACATGTGTTTTGTTAGCAGTGTGAATGTTGGGAAGGATTTAGGTGTGCCCCTGGGGTGGGGGCTGGTGGATTGCCGGAGCCCCCATGGGGCTCGGGGGTGCCGCTGCCGTGGGCCCCGACTTGACGTGCTTGGGCCTCCCACCCCTGGTGGATCGGGCCGAATGGGGGTGCCTATTGGAGTCAGCAGGGGAGCTGGCTCCCTGGGGTTGGCAATGGTCACCCCAGTTATTTTCTCCCCATCCCCATGCCTCTGTCCACCTGCTCCTTCATTCTACCATTCACAAGGCCTTGGGACGGGGGCACGTCACTGGGGTGCGGGATGGAGCTTCCGTCTTTGCTACCCGGTGGCGGCCTGGGTCCCGATTTTATTGAGCAACTTAGACACTTACACTTGCAACATTTACATGGAACGCACATGTAGGGACCTGGCAGTGGGGCGCATTGGCGCTGGGGGCGGGGCCCCTCATGGGGGTCCCTTATAGGGTGCCCGTTGTGGGGGGCCTCGCCTGTGGTGCCGGCACCCACTGTTTAAATGCATCTGGAGACTGAGGGCCCGGGGGGGGAGATGGGGGTACCCGGCAGTATTCCCATGTCCCACCCCTCTGTTTTAAGTGCACATTAGAACAACACGCAACAACACCACATTGAGCGGGAGGAGAGAGGCTGGGGGGTCTTTTCACACCCCTGTTCGTTGGACCATCAGGGGTCGGAGCCCGGGTAGAACATCAGGCCGTCTGGTCGGGATCCTGGGCTGGTGGGCTGCTCTTGCCGGTGTGGGGGCCTTGGCGGTCTGCTTGTCCCCGTCCTGGTGGGCAAAGGGGTCTGTCTCCCGGGTGCAGGGGCAGGGTGCTCTATTGGGGCGTCTGTCCCTGGGCCTGGGAGTATGGAGTATAGTGTACGTATGGGGGGTATGAATGAGTGTATAGCGTCCTTTTTTCGTATGTCCTGGTTTTGTAAGAATGTGTACGCATGGTACGTATGAGTGTCTCTGTCTGTCTATGTCTCTGTCTGTCTATGCCCGGCCCCGGCCCCTCGATGCCTGGGGCCGGGGGTCCCGGTTGCGGCCCGGCTCGGTCCTGGTGCATGTCTGGCGGGTCCTGGGTGGTCCGGTTTGTCGGGCGGCCGCTGTTTCACCTCTTATGGGGGTGCCGGGGTTGTAGAGTAGGTTGGTGCCGTCCGGCGGATCAGTGGGGACCGTGCCTGGCGCCCAAGCCTCCTGCTGGTTCCAGGACTTCTGCTGGCTGGTCGGTTCATCTGGGGGGGGGCTGTCCGGCATTGGCTGGGCCCCTGATCTTGGCGCCCTGCGTGGGGCGGGATCTGGACCCAGGAGCTGGAAGATCTGGATGTCCAGGTGCCGGCTGGGCACGGCCTGGGGAGGGCGTACATCCGCTGTGGCTCTTGCTGTGGCTCCCTGGCCTGTGGGTGTGTGGGGGCGGGCCGGGTTGTTGGCGATGGTTATTGGTCCGGGGTGGCGGTGGCGTGTGTTGTCCGTCGGTTGGCTGCGGATCCCCCTTGCCTGCGGCGGCGGCGGGGGGCCCTTATCGGCTGGTTCCTGGTTGGGGCCCCGCTGGGGGGCGGGGTGCCCCTGGTCCCCGTGGCCTCCGGGTCCTGATCCGGGCCCGCCATGGCGTAGCCGGTTACCGGCGGAGCCCGTGGGCTCGTCACTGCGATCTCTCGGGCCCCAGCATTGCGGCTGGTGGGTGTTCCCCTGGGGCTTCCATCTGTTCCTCTCTTGGTGGGTGATCGACCCTGCGCTGACGGATTGACGGTTTCTTACACCAGCTATCAATCACTTGCATGGGGAAACCTTATTCAGACCTGCATGCTCGCACACACTTAGGTGTGGGGACGTTGGTGTGGACGGACATATCTTAACCTGAGGTTATCATCAGTAGTTAGTTGTTCACAGGAGCTTACCAGAAACATTTGTATTATGTTCATTAATCCATGCTTGTGTGTAGTGAATGTGTAATTCTTATATTATTCTACTAGATCCGAACTATTGGTTTGGTTCTGTACAGTTTGTTGTTTTTGTTTTGTATTACTGTTTCTCTGCCGTCCGGCTGAGGTGGAGGACTGGGATGTTTTCTTGTGTTCTTTGTTTGCCTCCCTGTCTTGTGTCGTCGGTTCGCGCCTGTGCTGGTCCGGTTTCTTTTCTTCACCTTCTTCCTTTCTCCCTTCTTGTCTCGGTTTAGTGTCCATGACGTCAGGAAATTGAACCGACAGTTATCATTAATTAAGATTTTTCATACATATACATCAAGTGGCGTACTACAGCGAAGCTGTAATACTCTGCTTGGGAAAGTAAAACTGTTGGGCTTGTACTTGGTACTCAGACACCAATTCTGAGTAGCATACTGCTAGACAGGACACATAAAAAAAAACAAACAAAAAAAAACACTGTTGTAGTAGTTGTATAAGCATGCTGGCTATGAATATTTTACCCTGCATCAGTTAGAGAAACAAAATACACCATAAAATTCCTTAGTCTAAAAAATTAATTCTAACCCAGGGGTGCCCACAGTGGGGCCCACGGGCCAAAGATGGGCCCCCAAGCCATTTAATTTGGCCAATCTATAAAAAATCTGCATTGATGAAACAGTCAACCTAATATCCACATAGATTATTCTTCCTCTTCTGGTACCACTTTTTTTTATAAATAGGTCCAATTAATATATATTTGAAATACACATGATATCTCAAATTATGTTTAAATTTCAAATACAAGCGACTATAAGGGGCATGTAGAGTAGATTTGTGCACATATTTGTATTTGCACACTTTAAGAGAACAGAAATAGTCATTTTTGATCAATTTATTAAATATCGCAGGAGCCTTTGCTGCAGCACCAGACTAGGTCAAACTACTCCAAGTGCATGGGTCAACATATAGGCTGCTAGTTTAAGCAGTTATTACCAATATAGAGCAGCATCATCAGTGGCACAAAGGACATTATAATAATGTTGAGAGAAAGATAATTTTTTCACTCACATCAATACTAAATCACTCAAATACGTGTTCTAAATGCCATTGTGTGAAAATAATGTTAAATAACTGTATAATAAACAAAAGCACTTCACGATATTATTTGCATTTCATGTAAAATATCAGAATCAACCCGCCAGTGGCGCTATGATAGAATTTAATTTTGGCCCTATGAGAGAAAAACCTTGCCCCACCCCTGTTCTAATGTAATAATTGCACACAGGAGGGCAGCATTGTTTGGCCAGGTAACATAGGTGAGCTGTAGCTCAGAGAAGCTAACAGTTAGCAACTCTACAACACAGCAGAACATGTTCGGCATTTGTGGAGATAACACTTGAGCATGGATACCCGAGCCTGTACCCGACCGGCCGAGCCGGGTTCAGACAGATATTTAGAAAGGATGCTTGGGTTTGGGTCAGGCTCGGTCACATCAGTGAAGTTAGGGCAAAAACCTCCACCTCCATCCAGGCTCTATGAGAGCATTAGCAGTGTGTGATTTTTAAGAAAAACCAGAAGGGGTATGTTTATTTATTTATTTTATTCCCTTTTTATTCATGAAAATAACAACAGATTTGTTTATGTTGGCTGCAGAGCATCTTGCGCAAATACGTTTATCCTTTCAAAACTAACAGAAACATTTGAAAAACAAAAATACCTTTGACATAAAAAATAAGATAAGAACAAATACAATAAGATGATTAAAATTAAAGATAAGAATTCACTTCACTTATCCAGTTGAGATTTTTTTTTCCCCGCAGCAGCATCCGCAGCACCTTGTCTGCCCTCTCAGACCCATAGCTCTGCATATTTGTCTGTTGGGAAAAACGTCTGCCTCTGGACCAGAGGAGCCCAGCCGGGGTCAGGTTTCAGGCGTAATAATCCGTACCCTTGGTTTATTAAACCGTGCACACTCTCGTTGGGCCCGGATCAGGCTCAGACATAAATATCTTAATGCGTGTCGGGTTCGGGTCGGTTTCGGTTACTGCTCTGTCGGACACGGGCCGAGCTCGGACAGAAAAATGTGGCCCAATCGCACTCTAGATAACACATCAATGTTTTTCATTTTCCCTCCATGGAAGACGAGCTGAAAAAGAAATGGTTGGGAAGTGCTAGTGATTTGTTCAGTCACTTTGAGCACAGTTACGTCATAGCAATAGACTTAACAGTCCTGGCTTTACCTCAAAGGTGGATTTAAAGCCAAGATCTGTACCAAATGATGGAACACCAGCTCCCAGGTAGTACAAGCATTACCATTACAGTTGCAAATCCCCTGAAGTCAAAATCTTACGGAGAATTAAAAGGTCAGCTTCGGTTTAATATTATAAACACAACACTTTCTTGGTACAGTATTATAAAGCAAAGTATTTCGGTCAGGCTATATGCTGACATGCGCAATGCTGCCCTCCACTGTCATGGAATCTTTTTCACTCTATATTTTTTTGAGTAAATACCACAGTGGGGGAGAAATTTATGAATAACTCCTTCAAATTCTGGAGATGTTGAAACAAATGAAAATAACTTAAGACTGCTACGGAGGTTTGAATTACTGTGCAATTACAATAGCTGCCCACTTTGACTCACCACTCAAGACGCAGAGAGTTTGGACTGATGCAACTTTATTCTCTCCTTTTTTCTACCACTGACAATATGGCACCGTGAAAACTATAAAGATGCACAAAATAAATGGCAATATATCAAATTTCAGTAGAAAATGCTGACGTTTACATTTTACTTCATAGAAAATTGTTTTGATGAACTCAAATCGTGACCCTGACATTAAGCCGAAAACGTTGACACTGTGACACTGTTAAACAATTACAGCTTTTAAAACTATGAAATAATGACAAGTTTCTGCGTCTTAAATAAAATAATTGTTTCCAATCATTACACCAACCTCTTTCTGCTTCCATGGGTGTTAATCTTGCTGAACCCGGTAGCAAGAAGGTAACTAGAAGGTACTTTTGTAAAAATCGGCAGGACCTCATTGTGTAATGATGGAGAAAAGATGGCACACATAAAGATGCTGTGCGGGACAAGAGAAAAAGTGAGTGTGAGAGAGAGAAAACAAAATCAAAATCTTCATCTCTATTCTTCCCCTTACAATGATAACTGTAGCTGTGGTAGAATACACCGCCATGAGAGGATGTATTTCAGAAATAGGAATTAAAGACACATGTTTACCCGTAATTTATATGGCTGAAGGTTAAATCTAACGAAATGCAGTGCTCCTATAGTAGGTGTCCATGATTGGGTGCCTGCTCAAATCTGTCCCACGAGGGGATCTCTTGCAGATGGCATTTAATTTTGGTTCAATTTGCATATATCCAATCAGTTAGAGTAATTGGGAGGGCGTGGGATAGCATAGGAAGAACGTATTCAGATTCACAAGCACATACTCACCAAGGGTGTTGGTCTGTTCTAGGATGCAGGAAGAATTTGTTGCAGACAAGCTGATGACATTGATAATTGTGACACTGAGTGATGGCTCTAATCAGTTAGAGCATCTTCTTAATCAATGGACCTCTCCTTCCATCCAATGTCTCCAGTCTCTTTCTGCCAGGCTTCAAAACAACTTCCTGCCCCTGACATGAGATCTACCCATGGGGAGGTATACATGAATTGGCTTAATTACAATGACCATGGCAGGTTCAAAAGACAAAGCAGAAACAAGTAACATCTGTTACCAGTCGTCTTCATAGATTTGACAGATTTTGCAGAAAGATAAAAACATGTGTATGACATGTGTCATTAAAAAAACGGTTCTTCTTAAACAAAGACTAGAGCAGTGTTTTAGATATATATATAGAAATTATTCTTGTCAGATTACAAGATATAAATACCATCTTCAGCAGTCTTATGGCTTCTTTCTTTCTTCTTTACAGATTTAAAACCGTAATCAAATTTATACCTGCCTTCCCCAACCCAGTCCCCATGTGAGCATACACTTAAGAGCAACAGAAAAAAGGATATTGAGCCAAGTACAGATGAGCAAGGTAAGGAAGTGCAATCAAAGGAGCCATCTGCACAGGCAACAGCACATCAACAGCAGCAGCCAAGGCACTGACACAGGGCATTCAGATGAGGCAAGGCCGGGACACTGATTTCCACCCAAGTGCTACCTGGAGAGCACCACGGCAACCACAGCCTGACAACCGCTCCAAAGGGAGAAAATGTCTGTCAACCAAAAGAAGTCCAATTTCCCCTGGCACCCTGTGAGTCAATAGCACTGGTTGCCATCATTGTTAGAATGGGCCTTGACCAAACCGGTGTGGAGTCCATGTTTTGGGACCGGCAAAATAAATCAATGGCCTGTGACCCCTTATTGTTGCATTACAATGCAATATTATGTTTGAGATGAGGTTAGATAGAATTAGGAGACATGGAAGTTTTGTTGTAGTTTTTGTTAAAGCTTTGATTTTCTCAATGCAGGCACCAGCGGCACTGGCGGGTATAGACGATGGATTGATAGGATTAAACACAGTTCAGCTGGTGTTGCATTAATCTTAAAAATGTTTGTATTCAAATACTCTCTATTGTGACTGAGTCAAACATTTCTACAAAGAGCAGACCCAAGTCCTTCACAGTGATGCAAAAAACTCATAACCACTTACCCTCAAATGTGTAATGGCATTTTCTGCTGCAAATGTCATGATTCCACACTCAGCTCCTCTCACTCCTCATCATCACACGCACCTGTCTTCAATCTTCAGCCACTCACCTCACGTCCTTATAACCTGTCACCTCCCTTCAGTCAGTGCCGGATCATTACAGGAGTTCAATCCAGATGTCCACCGTGTGTGTCTGTTGTCCTACACCTTCGTTCCTGCCATCCAGACCAACATCATCACCATCACTCTGCACCTTCAATAAACAGCTCTGCGCCTTGCTTCTGGGTCAATACCTTCATACACACATCCTGACAGCAAAGCATGGTTCAGCTTTTCATTCCCTGCCCCATTCCCTTTAAAACTATTAGCAGGTTGTTTTGGATCTTTTTTTTACTTTTAAAGGCAGGGTATACGATTGTGGGAGCGAAAATAAAAAGTCCCATCCCCTGCTTCATACTCTCCCCTTAAGCCACGCCTCAATAACACAGGTACGCTAAGCCAGCATGGTCTCGTTGGGTCTCCGCCACAGTCAACAACTCACAGGAAACAAGTAATTTCAACCAAAGTCACAAAATGTAACGTCATCTTACCTGTCCAAGAGAAAACCAGCAAGCCCTTAGCTTCCTTGAGTTGACGCCACGGTGTAAATGCAGAAGCTCCGATGCAGATTTGGCTTTTGGCACGCTCTCTCGTTCGGCTTTCTTCTTTCTCGTTGCTATTTCCACAATGGCTTTGCGTTTTCAATTCATTTTGTGAAGCAAATTTGCACTGACTTCGAACTAAATGCTTCACCAAACAAACACGTTGGCTACTGCAGCTGGCACAATCAGTTTATCTGTTGGTAAGGTAGCGCAGGCTCACTTCCTGTTTACAGGGTAGAATGAGCGTTGAATGCGCACGAAGGGGACGCGCAGAGGGGGAGGTACACGGAAGCTTTGCTTACAAGCCTCTTATCCTGGACGGACTGTGGAAGTTGATTGGATGAGGTTTTCCCAGGGTTTCTCGCTGTAGACAGAATGAAACTTACTCGGTCAAGTTAAAGAACTCCTAAGTTATAGGTTGCCACTGGTATATGAAGAGCATTTTTTGCAGTTTAAAAAAAAGGTGTGCTAAAATGAAATCGTATACCCTGCCTTTAATAAATGACACTATTGTTTAAAGGTATGGCATAGGATCTTTTTCTTCCAGTTGGATCATCTACAGTAATTGTCCTCCTAATTGTCAATCAAAGAGTGAGGATTAGCATGTGCAGTCTTAGGTGTTTATATGTAGTGCGCTCTGCCTTTCAATCATTCTACCTTGCATTTCTCACCGGATTATCTGAGAATGACAATGAATCACAAGAGAAAAAGTGCCTTGGAAGCGTATGAGAGGAAGAGGAAGGCCTCAGAAGACAGTAACAAGACCAGAGTGTGTTTAGGGGAGTCTTTCCACTGATGGCATGCGCTGAGAGCACAGGTTGGGTTCCCCAGTGATACCCCCGTCGCCAAGTTCTCATTCGATAGGTAAGCTAAAGTTCAGCATGCTATTTGGAGAAATGCATTTCAGATTACTGCTAGATTAAGTTATCTACTTCTATATTGTAACTTTCCAGGGAAGATTTGTTGTTTTGCATGCACATTTTTTTAAGTGGTTAGGCCTCTGCTATACCTTTAAAAACTGCTTTTTGTATTTACTGAATATATCTGTTTCTGATTTTAAAATATGTTTGATATGTGCAAAGTTTCAATTTTAACAAAATAGCTAAACAAACTGAAGCAATCTGTCAGAGTCTGGTTCAAAGTATAGCCAAAAAAAAAAAAACAATAAATTAATTTACATCTTTACATATTTACAAAAATACTTTGACAGTTACATTTTTATCCTAAATCTGTGTTCACATGTAAATGAACCAGCATGAGAGCTAAAAGGTAATTTATGAGATATAATTGCATTCGTGTAACAGACCTAAGAATTTTTTTATATACTCGGGAATGCCCATAATATTTGTTCTGTTTGTGTGGTTCAGTTTCGGTTTCTTGCTCTGGGGGCATGATGTAATGTGCACGTGGCTAGGATGACAGCTAATTTCGGAGAGAGAGTGACAGAGTTTGTGAATTGTAATACTCTGGAGAAAGCTAATCAAAACGAGAAGGGCCAGCTTGAGCTGAGAAAAACCCTGAAAAAACCGATAATTACAAACGGGCAAGAAAATGGGCCATCTAGACACACAACCACTTAATTGGTGGTTAGGTTTTTCTGTATAAAGACACAAAAGCACCAGAGATAATTTCATAATGGGGCTTATTAAGTGATAGAATTTGGCATTTACGGATCCAATACAGAGAAACAAAAATATACAAGACAAACTGGCTCATACACAAGTACAGAAACCCTAACACATGATCTGACTGTTCACTAACAAATATTCTTAGTGATCAGCCAACATAACAGAGCAAAATGGATCCTTTGCACAAGATTTTAATCTGAAATCACCTTCACTGCCATATGATCTGGCTAATGATCTAAAATAACTGAAAATCAAAGTTTTGTATCGTTTCTCTTTAATGTGCAAGCAATGAATATGGAATGCTTATTATGAGGGACTGCTGTGAAGACAATGACACAACGCAAGCCCATGTCTACTGTGAATACATGTTTGTACAGGGGAACTGAATGCTGCAAGTCAATGCCTCTATGAAATCTGTTGGGTTTCAAATCAATTCAAACTTTATTTAATAAAGTACTTTTCATGCCACTGGCAGCACAAAGCACTTTACAAGATAAAAAAAATATACAAAGTCATCACAAAATTAAAACGTAGTAAATTAAAAACATAAAAACAATGAAAGAACCCCCAGTCGCTCAATATACCCCTTCCCTCAATTAATCTCCATCCCTTTTTTATGTTTCTAAGTCTTTAACAAAGATAAAAATATAAACATGTAAGCATATATTAATATGCTGCCATAGCTGATACATGAAGCCTTAGCCAATCTGTTATTTGAACAACTGTATCTAATAAATCGACTAAGGAGAGTATTTAATGAACAGCTCTTTATTTTTTCTGATTTAATCATTGAGGAGTCATGATTATTCTGGAACCTCCTCTTTAATGCTTGTATGTCAAGTATTGGAGTGTTTCTAACAAAACTGCAAACTTCACTTTAAGCTAAAAGTATTTAAATGGACAGCTCAGCTCACACATTTCTAATTCTAAACAATGTAATTGTAGGATTAATATAGTGAAATAGAATTTAAACAGCACCTTCTTTTAATGTGCCACCTCTCCTGTGTTGTGATGCTGTCACATTGAAATCTAAAAAAAGGGGTTTATTTTAATTCAAATTCAAGTCAATTCAAATTCAAAAACACTTTATTGATCCCCAAGGGAAATTAAGTGTTGTTGTAGCTCATTACTAATTATTTTTCAAGGAGTTGTTGTAGAACATGATGGCTGTGGGGAGAAAATATTTTCTGTAGCGGTCTGTGTTGCAGCGAAACTGAAGAAGCCTCCGACTGAAGATACTCTGTTGCTGTAGGATAGTCTCATGAAGAGGCTGCTCAGGGTTGTCCATAATCTTTTTAATTTAATGAAGAATCCTTCTTTGTATCATCATCTCAAGTTGTTCCACAGTCGTCCCCAGAACAGAACCAGTCGTCTTCATCAGGTTGTTTAGCCGTTTTAAGTCCCTGGCTCTGATGCTGCTACCCCAAGAGATGATGGACGAAGAGATAACACTCTCCACAACAGACTTGTAGAAGATTTGTAGCATCTTGCAGCAAACCTTGAAGGACCTCAGTTTCCTCAATAAGTACAGTCTGCTCTGTCCCTTTTTTGTAGACGGCTTCACTGTTGATTTTCCAGTCCAGGCTGGAAAAAGGAGAGGAGGATGCTGATCTTGTTCCTGCTTAAAGCCTGTGATGTTTTTATTCCAGACCAGACATCTCGGATATTGTTCCTCTGTAGTTTGTTCTTCAGCTTCTTCCTGTAGGCCTCTTTGCTGGTTCTGAACTTGACTTTTAGTTGCTTCTGTATATCTCCTCCTTGAAGGCTTTTTTTTCTTGTTCAGCAGTTCCTTCAGCTCACTGGAATTACTGTGTAATAATAATTACACATAATAAAAATTAACCAACTTTTCAAAACATGTTAGAGCCAATAGAAACAATGTTCAAAATTCACTATGTGTACAAATAATTTTCCAGGTAGCATCAGTATATTCGGATTGGCCAGTAGCAGATAAAGTATTTTTTTTCTGTGATCAATTCTGTGCTCAAACATTCATTGGTTTTACAAATATGAACATACCTGTGTTTTCGCAGGACACCAATCAAAATTACGACATTTACTTGTTTAACTTCATGACCTTCAGGAAAAGTTTTTTTATTGTATTACATAAAAATGCTATTAAAACACAGAAAGGGGCAATGCGAACAACAGATGACTAAAACTATAATTTAGCAGTAATGCAAACTAAAAAGGAAATTAAAAAAACAGATTTGGCTACCAAAATATAAAGAATCAATTAAGTCCACAGTAATGTAACTGCCATCAAAGACAGGTTCAGGGTGGGTGTACAATTTTTATATTTTTATATTTTATTTTGCAGAAAGGACATAATAGTGTCTGTAGCTTGTCCACCTCACCCCTAATAAAAATGTGGTATAGTTTCAAAGATGTGAAAGAGATGAAACACACACACACAGTCCTGTCTTGCTTCACAGCTGGTTCCGGTCAGTCCTGCAGCCAGAGCAAAATTACACTTGAGGACATAATCTTGCCACAGCTCTGTGTTATCTCAAGCCACCATGATGTTGATTCAGCAGCGGAGACAGTGGGGTACAAGGCTGAATCTAGGAGGAAATTAAGTTTGATGGGCTTCTGTTATCCATCGGTGTATGTGGAAGTGTCTCATAACCAAGAGAGGAAACAGTCTTATCTGGGAAGTATTTGTTTTTTCCATCAATATAGTTTGGCACAAAATTCTAAACTGAAAGAAACATTTTTAGCTTAGACTTGCAAACAACAGATTTTATGAAATAACAAAGGATATAAATTCCAGCATGCCTAAAACTCATACTTCACTTCTGCTTGTTAGTGCAGCACTCCATCAGCAGTGTTTCAACTGTGACAAATTATTGCATGATGATGCCTGATCTCCCCCACAGATGATATATTTCAAGAGCTCTCTAAGTCAGCTCAAAGCTAAAGCTATCCGAAGCTAATCTCCAGGGAAAACATTTATCTTTGAGGAATCTTGCTTAATCATCTTCATGGTGCTGTGCGGCTCAGCATCTGAGGAGTTAGTTTGGATTAGGCCCTCCTTCTGTGTCTGAAGCTTATCACAGACACCACACTGTATCTGGCTACAAGTTGATGTTCTTAGCTCAGGAATCCTCGCTCTGATTGAGCCTAGACAAAATCTGTCTGTGGCTTTGAGCAACATGATACATCGATCTTAAATACTCTTAACCTTAGTGACCTTTATTATGGCTATGTATGTATATATGGAAAACCATTTTGGGTGACTACCTCCTGAAGCTCAAGAGAATGCAAAGCAGTGATTAGAGCAAAGGCTGGCTACATTGAGGAATCTAAAACATAACACATGCATTCAGTTATTTCACCCTTTTTGTTTTAGTACATACAGTAATTCTATACATCATGTGTTCATTCATAGTTTTAATGCCCTTAATAGAGAATCCACAATGTAGTCATGAAAAGAAAGAAAACTCATTGAATGAGAAGGTGTGTCCAAAAGTTTGGTCTCTACAGTATATATATATATATACAGTATATATAATTATTTTTACTTTGATTACTGCTCCCCTTTTATGATGAATCTACCCTTAGTCAATGGATACTTGCCGCAGGAATTTATGGCTACTGTAGTTAAACCTTACAAAAGAGCATAAAAGGTCAATTACAGACCTATGTCTAACCTTCCTTTATTTAAAATGCGTGTTAATCTAGTGGGTGAGCTTCTAAACAGTAATGACAGAGCTCTCACTTTTCATTAAAAGTTCAGAGTGAGATTGTCAGGGTCGAAGGATCAACAGATTACGTAAACATTAACAGCGACCCATCAACATAATTTTGTTCTCTCAAATGATTTTTCTGCATTGGGAAAAAATTCTATAATTTTATATCTTCCTGGCTATAAATAACCAATAGGAATGATACGTGTTTTTTTCTACTAAAGCACAGATGTTGGCAAATACAGAAAATACTTTTATTTCAATAATAAAACAAAAATATACTTGTTGGAGCCAAATGGGCCCTTCAAACAGCAATGCTTAGTTTTTGAGTGCATTCCAGTGCAGTATCTGAATTTATGTTTGCTTATTGTTTTGTGCTTGTGGAAACACTCAGATGCAGACGGCAGTGTGGCTCAATGTTTGCCATTTCTAATATAAGGATTGAGGATATAATTTGATCCAGGTTCAAGGTATTCCTTGTTTAGTCTTATTTAGTCCAACCATGGAGAAAGCTATTTCTGCTGCATTTGAGTGTGGAATAATTCAAAGTAGCATCGCAACCTCAGCAAACCCATCACCTTTAGAAACAATGAACCAAGAAGGTGTAATTATTCCTAAATATGTCATGGTTTTTAAGTTAGAGTTGTCAGTGTCTGTGTGAAAAAAATAAAATCTTACGCTGTTCCTCATTATTGAAAGGTTTACCCACGAAAGCTTCCAGGTCAAAAGTAGTTAGGTAGTGAAGCAAGGGGATATCCATAAATTGGTCACCAGGAACTGTTTACTCAGATGGTCAATCTCATTGGGTCTTTGAAATGGAAAAAGGTCAGAAAATCAAAAAAAATAATTCCATAGTAATAATTCATTGGTTTCTCTGGAGCTGCAGCCAATTCCAAATTTTTCAGGCCGGCTTTCACATCTTGACGATCTGTCAAGGTGGTTAAGTCCTGGTCAACCTCCACACCACTCCCAAGCAGTAATCAAACCAACATACTCCCCAAGCTGCCGCACTTCCACAACGCCTGCCTGTCTGCCTTCCAACACTCCAGCTAACCTCAGCTGCTGACACTTGCTTACCTCCTCCAAGCATCTCCAATGCCATCATCCAAGTAAGCCCTGTTCTTGATTCTACACCAGCACACCAGCATGACCACAAACTGTTAATAAGCAATATTAATAATTTAACTTACCTGGATCCCTTTTCAGACTCCACCACTGTGTAGTCCTGGTTCCCATGTCACAGTACCATCCCAGACTATCTCTCTCTTTCCCCTGTTCCCAATTAAAAATGTAAAACTGTTTTTTTTTTTTCATCTGGAGTTGCTGCCTGAAATTAGAGTCTCTGAGATACGACAGAACCATATGGCCTACCTGACTCTATGGCACAACTCCAAACAACGTTAAGTCATCAGGGAATGTAACTAGGTTGCCATGAGTCTGCCTTTTAGCATGTCTCCCATCAGCAGTCAACCCTTAACAACACAGTTAGCAGATTAGTAGATCAGGTTGCTCAAATGGAGAATTTTCCCAGTTATTCAGCCCGCTCTTCTCTTCCATGTCAGTCTTCATAACTCCTCACTTCTGGGATATGACGTATCCAACCACAGGACTCTTTTCAGGTGATTTTGACAAATCTATAGATCTTTTATTCAGTGTTCATTAGTTTTTTTCCTCATCCCCCTCATTCATTCCCTACCAATGCCTGTGAAATATCTTGTATAATTAGTTTACTCTGTGACCAAGCCCTTAGGTGGGTGGAGGTTTTAGTTGAGAAGAGTTCCCCAGAAGAAATGTCTTACGCAGAATTTAAAGAAATGTTCAGTCTTACCTTGTCTGTTCTTCAAGATCAGGAAAATGCACGAATAAGATTATGGCATTTGAAGCAGGGTAACCGGTCAGTTGCAGATTTCGCCATACAATTGAAAACTTTTACTGCTGAATCTAGTTGGAATGCCCCAACTCTCAGAGCAGCTTTCAACCAAGTGTTAAATGAAAGGGTTAAGAATGATTTAACCAGTCGTAAATAACCTACCACTTTATATGACTTGATTAGCTTGGCCATCCGTGTGGATACGCAAGCTAGAGTGCGATATAGGCTCTCTAGATTTTTAGGTTGTCTGGAGTTGTTGCCTGAAATTAGTCTCTTAGCTGAAACATGACTACTCTGTCTTGGAAATCAACAGACTATACATTCTAGCCTGCTCAGGCTTTTTACTGTGTAATGTAATGATAAATTCAGGAGGAATAAGGGGTAAAAAACACCAAACAGCATTTAATTATGCTACACACTGCTACCTTGCTGCTGATGGAGGACTTCCGCAGAATGCAAATTGGTGTGATGCCACAAAGTTGTTCCCTTTCAATAACCAATCAGTATACAATTATTGAAATATTAGTTTTTACCTGAGGATTTTAGTTCTAACTTTTAACCTTCTGATGTCCTCCATAATCGAGTGCGTCCTATAGGTTCTTCCTGTTCTTCATGCTGAATCACACAATGCTGGAGGGTAAAAGGGGAGGCGGAGGATCCTGAAATCCCAGCAAGCTCTTTGCCCACCTTGGTGAAGCAGCTCCGCAGAAGGCGGGGCTTAAACTGAGCGAGGGGCGACTGTGGCTCAGTGGTAGAGTAGTTGGCTTGCAATCGGAGGGTCGTAGGTTCGATTCCAGCTTCCTCCAGTCACATGTCGATGTGCCCCTGGGCAAGGCACTTGACCCCCAAATTCTACATTGTCCTACCGAGCCATGTTGGTGTCGGTGCATGAATGCGAGTGTGGCTTCAATGTAAAGCGCTTTGAGTGGTCAGTAAGACTAGAAAAGCGCTAAGTTCAGTCCATTTATCATTTACTCTGACAGACATTGCAGTGAATGGTTCACTAGGCTCATTAAATTCTGACATGACAGACGTTGTTGAAAATATTCGGTTAACACGACCCTTGGTCCAGATAGACAATTCTCTTTGGCTCTGCCTATCTCTCATTCTAACTTGCTTAGTTATCCTGAGCTATACCTGTACTTATGCTGCTACAGGCTTTGACTATTGGAGGACAGACTGACCACTTCCTCACTCTGCTACTTTTCTCTTCAGATGCTCTCCAGTTGCATTATTTGATGTTGTTTGACTGTTTACTTTTTTCTGCGTCAGTTTTTTTTTTCTATATAAGTTACACCTGGTCTGCAATCCTGCTTAGCTGCAATGCCTAGTTGGAAGGGGCATTGACTGGGATGATGCTCCCAGTAACTGAACATCCTCTGTGTCCTGTTGTCAACCTTTTACATTCTTTAATATAGGAATGACTCATATATCAGCTCCTTTTGTTCTTTCAGTGTCTCTTCTCTGTCTTCTGTCTGTCTCTGTCTTCAAACCCCCAGACAGTCATAGTAGATGACTGCTTGTACTGAGCCAGGTTCTGATGGAGGTTTCTTCTAGTTAAAGAGGCGTTTTACCTCTCCACTGTCGCTACATGCTTGCTTAGTGATAGGACTTGCAAAGATTGATTGCTGAGGTTGGAGTCTGCATAAACAGGGCACAACTGCAAGTCAGTGACTCGATGCAATTCAATGGGATTAATTAGAAAGAAAAGTCTGAAACTGATTGGGATGTATGTACGATTGAATTGAACAGACTATTCTTGTAAAGTGCCATCTATTATCAATTGGCACTGTATAAATAAATTGAAATGATGTAGCGCCTCAAGATTTTTATTTTTATATATTTAACGTAGCAGGGATACAGGTAGTGCATTTTTGTGTTGGTTACATTTTCCTGTGAATCTAACCAAATCAAACAACCACATTCTATATGTGATTTGTATGACTTTTTGAAAATATTTACATTTTAACCAGACCTTTAACACAGAAACAAACCCTTTAAACAAAATTTAAAAAATAACAAAATGGGAGGATGGTGGGTCAAGGGAAGATAACACACAGGACACAAGGGCACAAGGAATTAAACAATAAAATAAAGAACAGTAAGTACTTGAAGATGTGGCTGCACTGGTCTGCTATGTCTTATGTCCTCAATCACACATATTATGTACCTTAATTTAAATGATAGCTAATAATGTGCCTTTGAACTCTGTAAAGTAATTTATGATTTATTTGCTTGTAAAAATTTGCAATTAAATGCCTACAAATCAGAAGTCATGATGTCATGTAGCTAATATCAGCTAACAATTAAAATAATCATCGAGACCTTGTAGTGCTTGTCATTCTGGCTTTCACTCAATCAACTATTTCTCCCCCAGCACAGCTGCCTGTTTCCGCATAGCCAGATTTGTGGTTTTCCACGCATTTAATGCTCCTTTCTTCGACCTGGAGGAATAATGCTGGACTCTTTCAACTTGGCCATTGTTCCTTGTTCTTCTTCAAGTGTAGTTCACTGAGTGTTATCACTCAAAACCTAAAATAACTTTTGCCGCTGGTTGAAAGTAAGTGTTTTCTCTGTGTCTTTAAAATTCACAGACAGATGTTCAATCCATAGCATTTTTCAAACAGGATCAGAAAATAACTTTTATCACTCCATTGACTCTCTTTCTTTTTTTTTTAACATTAGGTGATCCATCGACTGATGTAGTCATGTGAAGTCCGTCACTTAGGCTCCTCATGAATGCATTTAAGCACCTTCAACAAACTAAATAATCTTTACTGCATTAGCTGTCGATTACAAGTTTGTCATTGTTAACAGCAATTTTCATTGCAGTCCTGCTCAAAAGCTCTTAAAGAACATTTTAGGTTTTCAAATTATGTTTGCTATTTATTGTTTTGATTAAATTAAGAAATCAGATCAAAACAAAAATGTGGCATAGTGATCAAAATTTAAAATTGAAGACGCTCAACAAAACGCAAATCTCTCTGCTGTATCATTGTGATTTGTACCGGAATACATGAAAACTGTCCAAAATTGAATTTTTACCGCAGTATTTCAGATTCAGCTGGAGGCAGCTTCCTGGACAGTATAAGAAAGTAGACACATTTTTACAACCCTACAATAACGGATGCATTGTTGCGGATGCTTCCTTCTGTTGTATCTCTGGGTGATGGATTATTTTCAAAAGACCAGAAATCTATGCACATGTATGCTTGGAGACAGAAGTTATAAATGTAACCATATCAAGTCTTTATGTTAATTTTGCAATGAAGACTATTACTAAATAATTTTGGCAAAATTAAAAAGGTAAATAATTAAACAGATGATTTTGGCTTGAGTTCTAGATGGCTTTCAAAGGAAGTAAGACAAGCCTGAACCTCTGCTAAGGTGGAACAAAAAAGAAGGTAAAAAGCAAGGAGGAGAGAGCAAAAATTAAATTTGTAAAGACTATGAAATGAGAACAATCCATACACTGTATGGAACCCCAGTTCTTAAGTCCTTACACTGACTCCCTGTTGCTCAGAGAATAGACTTTAAAATACTCCTACTAGTTTATAAATCACTGAACGGTTTAGCACCAAAATATGTTGGAGATCTGCTGTCACTAAACCAACCCAGCAGACCACTCAGGTCCTCCAACTCGAGCTTACTTAACCTTCCTAAAATTAGAACTAAACAAGGAGAGGCGTCTTTCAGCTTCTAAGCTCCACAAATCTGGAACAAACTTCCAGAAGAATGCAAAAATGCTGAATCGTTTGGCTCTTTTAAATCAAAGATTAAAACGCTACTATTCAGAGCTGCCTTTGAGCCCTAAATTGCGCTTTCTGATCACTGTTTGATTGTCTTGGTTTAAGTTTTATTCTTATTTTTTTAATTTCCTTTTTAATCTATTGTGTTTTATCTGTTTGTAATCTATATTGCATAAAATTGTGTTTTATCTGTTTTTAATCTATATTGCATAAATTTGTTCCTTACATAATCTTTTCTTATTGATTGATTGTGCCTATCTGTTAAACCAATTTGTTTCTGTTTTTCTCTAATCATGCTTCTGTAATCATATATTTGGTATCATTATCACTGAATCATGTAAAGCACCTTTAAATGCCCTGTGTTGAAAGTGTGCTATATAAATAAAATTTCCTTGCCTTGCCTTACTGTACTAATTAAGAGTTGAATATAATCATATGAAAATAGACTAAATTAAACAGTACTTGCCTTTGAAATAAAATAACCTTATTTTATGGGTTTAAATATAATTATATTGACCTGGACTATATTTAATAGAAACTCAAATAGGATATTTACTCTTCTCTGTAAAGAGCCCTAAGATAGTTTTCACTGTAAACTGAAGCAGTTGAAAAAAAAAATAGAAAAAGAAATCAATCAAAGTGTTATGGGTGTAAAGTCTAAAAGCGTCTCTGGACTAAAAAAAAAAATTCAACATTAATGAAAAAACAAACAAACAAACAAACAACATAAACAAACTATGGTAAGCTTTTTGCAAAAACATGTTCGCAAAGAATAACTGATTAAATCCTATCATAGTTAGTGTAAGCAGAGAAAGGTGTAATATAGCAAAACCACAAAGGTTAGACCTATATTATGTTAGTCTATTTCTTTTGTTTCATTGATTTGTTATTTAAAGTTAAAAGTGATATAAAATTGTTGAATGAGTCACAATCTAAAACTGTGGTGCTTACAATCAAATGAAGATTATGATGGTTAAAGGAAATCAATAAGCTTATACAGAATAAGACCTGCACGTGCCTTTACTGATTTTTGTTATCTGACACGATAGAAGCTGAAGCCCTCCATATCAAAGCTGTGGTTTGTGAGAATGGCTTATAATCTTTCTCTGTCTTGTTAGCATTAATTTTGCCTTTTTATTTTGCATAATCAATTGATGCGAACACTGACATTCTTAGATTGTACTATAGATTGTTTATTTTTTATTTTTTTTAAGACATACCTTTTAGTTTGGGAGATAGGTTTCACCCAAATAGATCTTTGGATCTTCCACAGTGGCTCCCAATTGATTCTTTTTTAAATTTTAATTATTATTATTCAATTTTAACATTGTGTTATCTCTATTTTTCTGGTCAACTATCTGCACTTTATACATAATTTGCTATAAATATCAAAATCCATTAGAATGAAATGTATGTCTTCTTTTTGCAAAGTTTTTTAATTTTCTTTGTTTTAAGAACCTAAAAATATGACTGAAATAGCAGCATTGAAAATGAAATAGATTTTCTATCTAATATTATATATTTGTTTTTTCATAATATAATTAAACATTTGAATCAACTTTTATTCAGCTGGACTGAGGGATAAAATGGCTCTTCAAATATTAAGGTTGTCTCTTGAATTAAGGTTGCAGACTCATGTTAAGATGAGCATATTTACTGTCTGTTTTGATAGGACTCAGGGATCATTTCAGTTGTAACATTTTTCAGTACAAATTTAATTAAAGTAGAAGAATTACTGTTTTAAATTATCATGTAATCTATGCAAAACTAGGTCAAAAATTTAAAGAATTATGCTTTACATTTTAAAGGGTTTAAATAATCATTTGTAAAAAAAAGAAAATCCTATTTCTCAAGTCCAGACAAGCATCACTTGTCCATTGCAACTGTGTATGTTCCATGGCTCATGGGAAAAGAGAAAATGGCTGCCACAGGAAGCATACATGTCATGGAGTCCTACAGTGAGGTTAATGATGGACCAGCTGTCATTCCATGAGGCTTTGTTAGTGATAGGTTTTACACACGTTCCTGTTGACCACACACAATCTTCAGCCCTTGCACACTCATTTGAAAAGACAGATGTCAAGGAAGAGTGATATATGTTGCAGTGAGTGCTTCTGACAAGCCTAAGCAGTCAGGGAAAACAAGGTCATGCTGCGTGATTACTAACTGACACGTGAATATATGCAGACCGGCCCGTTAGCTACCTCTAGTCTGCTGATGAGTGCTCATGTGTGTCTGTTAGTGTGTGACAAAGTACTGCCACCTGGCTCTGTGTACTCCCAGCAATCCCCAAAGGCACTTAACTCTGTGCTTCAAGCTTCTACAGCGCACATCCCAATAATTGCCCTTTCATCACTCTTCAAAGTGTCTATCACAGGGGATGTGTGCTTCAATATGCACGTGTATTGCAGCTGCACGTGTTGATGGGAAAATTATCTGTTCATATGTCTATTGCATCCAGTTTTGCTTTTTTTCTCTTCTGTTTTCATTCAATTCTTTTTTTCCTTCTGTGTTTACATCCCCAGTATGTGGACAAATGTATCACTCCATCCGTCTTTGATTGGTATCTCCTTATCAATCAGTTAAATACCCGCTCTCCTGTCTCCTCTACCATTCATCCCTCCCCTTTCTCTCTCTTCTCAACCTCCTTTCAGTTAAGCTGATGTGTGTGGTTGTCCATGCATCTGCAGAGTAGATGGAGCCCAGCTGTCAGACCTGTCAGTCACTTCGCCTGGAGATGAAATCAGGATGTTCAGAGGACATGCAGCACCTATCTGGCTCTCTGCTGATAAGAGTGCTGCAAGCATGTGTGTATTTGTATGTATGTTGGTGGAGAAGCAAGGAGATGTTTTGTCTTTTGTGTGTGTGTCTGAGTGTGCTGCTGGTGGTGGTGGTTTGATTTAGGTTTAATTACTGACCTGGCTGCTTACAGAAACCAAAGCCTGGTTCTAGTAAACCATTATTTTATCTGAGGTTAATGTGACTAAATAATTCCAATATTTTTTTTTATGCAGACAAATTTTCTGGAAAACATTGAACTGACCACATTAGGCTTTGTAAAAAAGTAAATAAAAAACATTCACTAATTCTAATGAGCTTGACATATCATTAGTAAAAAAAATTAGAAAGTACATAAAGTCTGCCATTTTTTTTAAGATGGCACTTTAGGGGTTAGCACAAACACAAACTGTTTTTAAAATGGAGTATTTCTGCCTCTATAATAAATTAAACAATGTAAAAACAAAACCCCAAAACTTCCTTAACATGTTTATAAGATTTATAGAATAAAATGGACTCATAATAGCATGAATTCTGGAACAATTAATCTACGAATTTTGTAATAACTGACACAAGAGAATAAATAACAAACTCTGTTGCCCAGATAGACATAGATGGTTAATTGATTTACCTTAAAACAAGTTTTGGCACAACTGAGCAAACAATAACCCACGAATCAGTGAAAATATAGGATCAATATGGCAACACTGAATTGATCAAGAAGTTATTTTGATGTCTAAAATAAGACTAAAACTACTTACTTTGCATTTTGATAATGTAAGAGAATTGGTCAATGTATTATTGTATCCTATTTACATTTTTAAAATATCTTAATATTTAAAGGATACTTTGCAATAGGTTATCTTTACCAACTATAACTGAATGGGATGGGCTGGAATGTTGTGGATCAATCTTAACTTACTCCCAGGTCACATACTGTAAAGGCTGTTTTTTTGTTAAGCTTTTTCCATTATTCTCTTTCTTATTTAACATTTTAGAATATTATATATAAAGAAGGTCTAATATTATAGAAAATGTTATATATATTTTCCCACAACAGTCTTTGTCTTTACAAGTCAACAACACTGACGTGTGTTAAAACTGCTAACACAAATCATCAAAAATCACATAAAAAAATTAATGTTCCATGTTTTTAGTAGAAGGTAGGCTCAAGAGTGCTTTAAGGTGTGGGATCAAAAAATTCATTTGAAAACTGGTTCTTTTTAGAAATGCTAATGCTTATGTTAAAATGGCTGAAGTCCAGGAACCTCAGCTCTGGCTCTCTGCACTTCAGCATTGATGAGACACACTAAGGGGTGGATTGGGACAATAATTGAGGCCAGGAATTTGATACTATCCCAGGCCACCACCTCCCAATTAACATAAAATGCCAGTAGTGACTTAGGTTGCAGGTGCTTACTGATGTGAGAGTGTAAAATAATAAAACAAAAGCTGCAAAGACGCCTACGTAAACAGCTTTGTCTGTTCCAATGCAATATAAATTGCTTGTATGTTGCAATAACCTGTACTCACATAAACTGAAATTTTCATCTACTAAAAATGATCATCTACTAAAGTCAGTACCGGGTATGCAACAATACCACTCTTTTTGAAACCGAAACGATACAGATACTTGGACCTGAGTACTTGATGATATCGAGTACCAATACCAATACGTCTAACACACACAAAAAAATGCAATGAATTAGAAGACAGGTTTTACTTTTTTTCTGTGCTCGTTACATCGAATGATGGTGGATTGGACACAAAATTAAATATTAATAAAAATGACCACGAAATGAAATTTCAAGTGAAAATTCTTTCTGTAAAATTATTGCAGCGTTTCCACATTTTAAGTATTGGTTCAAGGTTTCAGTTAATTTACCAATATGAGCACATTAGAGTCGTATTTACCATACCAGATACCAGTATCGGTGCATCCCTAGACAGTGCATCAGTTTATTTTTTCATCTTGTTATTTTTGTATTAGATTCTGTGAGTTATTAGCTTAAACACATTAAAAAGTCAAAGCTGAGACATTTGAATTTATCTATTACTTATTAAGCTAGCTAAAGCCATATGTTGGCTAACAAGAGGTCACTTGGATCTGGTTGTCCCACTGTTCCATGGAGGTTGGTTGTCATGCAATAAATGAAATAATAGTTCAGAAAGTTAAGTGGGGACACATGTTAAAGACTCGATAAATACATTTGCATGCATTTTGAAATTTTGGCATTACAGTCTAGCAAAAACAGAGGAGTAGATGTGTTTGTGCCTAACCTGCTCCATGTGGGTAAGCATCAATAAGGCAGATGCCCCAATGAATGCTCCCGAAGGTCAGTATGCCCCTGGACACTGCAGTGCTGTCCTACTGTTCTACAGTATTAATCGATGATTGCCTGCCTTCAACTTGGAAGGACAAAAAAATAGATAAAAGAAAATGACATGCCAAAGTCGTTCTTATTCTCTCTGTCATTTACTGCTAAAAACTCTCCTACATTTTTCTTCCTAGAGTTAGCTAGATCACATGAGTGTCTCCTCGCTTTTGGCTTCCTTGCAGTTAAATTCAATGAAGTACTCAGCTGCTTGTCTGGTTGGCTCAGCAATCACTCTGGCCATCTTATGTCCAGTAAAGTTTCAACAAACAATCCTCACCCTTAGTGGTTTTGTGGCCAATTGGACTTCTCTAGGGGTCTCAGGCATTCAGCAAGGTCATTATTTGACAGGTGGATGGTCAGGCTCAGTAAAGTTGAGGGGTGTTTATTTTTCCTGCTCTGCCACCTGTAATGATAACACCTTTAAACAGAACTGCCAAGATGCTCCAGTGAACTTTTGCTGTTGACTTCCTACCCTGCATTTGCACTGCTGTCAGAATTTCAATACCCCTTTTGGACATATTGACTACTGTCAACAAGTGTCCTGTCTCTTCCCTGGATATTTGCTGACAGGCCATGTGCAACCCCCTTTACCAGCAGAGTGTATTGCTTCCCGACAGTGTCAGGATGAGATTGGTCCCTCTTCTATGTGTTAAAAAGAACAGAAACAAGTCCTTCCCACTACTACTTACTGTGTTAAAACTTGTGGAAATCCATCTTGTGTTAAAAGACTTGACCTGACTTCAGAATAAGAATTTTTACATCATTTGCTGCTACTTGTAACAGTTTTATGTGACTGAGAAATGGAGGTGTCATTCTCCAAATCTTCGATTTGATTTTCGATTTTAGGGTCACGATTATTTTCTGAATTTGTTTTCCTTCCTTTTCTTACAATACAGAGCCCTATGCCATTTTTAGACTAGTCTAGTCTATGATCATTGGTTTTATTCATTACATTTTATACAGTAAATCTCATTTCAAAAGACATAAGTGATGCAATTTCCATTATTCTTGTGTGATATATAACATTAGGCATTAATGGTCAAATTTAAATAATTTATTAACGATATTTTTGTATTTACATTAAATTGTTACACTCATAAGTGTAAAACTCTTGCTTAACGGGGGTATTATGCTTCTTCCAGGCACACAGTACCATTATATAGCACACTCAAATGAACATTTTACCCTAAATCATTCTTAAAATCCCTTATATATAAAAATCCACCTTAAAGAAATTTCCATTCTCATCACTTCCGTATTTGATGCCTTAATATTCACTTGAACCTCTCTAAGCCCTGCTACCCTTTTTTAAACTCCCCATTAGGAATGTCATACACCACTATTGTCACAGCATGGACATGGAGTTGGACTCCGATAGTTTACAGGTTTCAGTGTGTTGTATTTTAGTATTTAGGAAAGAAATCACATTGGTGAACAATATCAACACTGGAGATTGTAAGACTGCACGCAAATGATCCGATATCCGACCCTGAAAGTGGGGTTTTTGAAGAACCAGAGAGAATTCAGAGGCTTTTAAAAGACGTGTCAGCTTTGTAATATTTAACCTCCTCGGCACCCTTTTATTAATATTAATCACTATGTAGCTATGTTTTACGTTGAAACCATAAAAACACAGAAATATGAAGCTATGTCTTGCATTGAAATCACATTTGCGCAAAAAAAGGCTCTCTTTCGGCTCTTTTTATAGCAGCTGCTCCTGTACCAGAGCTGAGTGGGGAGGGGGAGGGGTGCAGGCACAGTGGCTCGGCTGCTGAGTAAGCTAGGTCAGGTAGGAGGTTGACATGGGTGGAAAAGGTGGGAGCAGGCGTTTACGCACCCCCAATAACTACCAGCAGAGACACAAAAATTATTCAAACATACGTGGATGAGTCCAAACTGCAGGCATGTTTTTATGGCAAGCCGATTGAGCATTAAGTCTGATATCTTGATATCAACCATAATATGTTTTTAATGAGGAATAACATGTTATCAGGATGTTAAATGTCAAAAAGTCACTTTTGCATAATACCCCCCCTTTAAATAAATAAGAGAAAATGATTAGTAACAGAGGCTGGCTGCCATCTAGTGACTCTTTTTAGTTCAACAACTCTCAGCTGTGGTGGCCCAGAGAAACGAGCTAATGTGCAGCAAACAGTGGTCCTCTTGTTTACACTGCGAATGTCGACTTACCTCACAGGGAACTCAACATTTCCTCACTGGTGATTTGAGAGTAGAAGGTGCGGCATTAGCTCTTGTCCCTCTGCTTCTTTCTTCATCCATGGTGTAGCTTAACTAATAGCTAAGTGATAGCATGAACTCACATTCTCTGTAGAGGTGTGCTCTGTTCACCGGGATGTTGTTATTGTGATATAGGGGTTAGTAATATTACCAGGTGTTGTGAGTTGTGTAAGAACTGGGGAGAGTTACTTGTTAAGGAAAATTAAATGTGTGGCTCCTAGTGATGTATGGAAAGCCGAATGAGCATTTATTCAGATATCTTGATATCAGGCATAATTCTCATGAACATGCAAGCCATTACCGTCCACTATTTAACTAGTGAGCCATGTTTTTGTGAAGTAGTTAACTAGTGAGGGTCAAAATACGCACACCAGTTAACTAGTGACAGCAAAAATCCCCACTAGTTAACTACTGAACACATTTTGGCTTCACTAGTTAACTAGTGACAGCCAAAAATGTGCACAAGTTTACTAGTGAAGGCATAACTCCTCACTAGTTAACTAGTTGGAGTAGGTAAATGTCACTAGTTAACTAGTGAACCATAAATGGCTTACTAGCTAGCTAGGTGATGACTTAAAGCTCACTAGTTAACTGGTTGATGCATCCATTCTACAACTAGTTAACTAGTGAGGTAATAAATTATAGTAGTAAACTAGTTCAAGTCTAAATTCACACTAGTTCACACAGAACTAGTTCAAGTCTAAATTCACACTAGTTCACACAGAATTCTAATTAGGAGACGGAGAATTCCTCAAATTGAGGCTTTCTATTGGCTCCCTATGTCCAAGTAAAATATGACAACCAATCACAGTGCAGAATTTCACAAAATCCCACCCAAAACATTTGCCTATGGCACACACGTAAACATGCTGGCCAAAGGAACTTTAGCTAGTAAACTACTGGCTTCAGTTTGACACTTACATGTAAAGTAGTGAAGGCATAACTGCTCACTAGTTAACTAGTGGAGACACAAATACCCACTAGTTAACTAGTGAGGTGCAAAAAGTGTCACTATTTTACTAGTGTGCCCCAAAACGCCCACTAGTGAACTAGTGATGGTGTTGCGGGCCTTACTAGCTAGCTAGTGGCATGCATATTTTTCTCACTAGTAAACTAGTTACACCTAAAAACACAAACAAGCTAACCATTTCTGTCCACTAGTTAACTAGTGGAACAATTGAAGTTTCACTAGTGTGGCAGTGAAGCAGCTCACTAGTTAACTAGTGCGCACAAGACACACACTAGTGGCTGTGTTTGGAGCTATCTAGTTAACTTGTAATGCAAATATGTGCTCTTACTAGTTAACTAGTGACAAATTGGCCCTCACTAGTTAACTAGTTGGCATGTTTGGCCTTACTTGTTCACTTGTAATGGAACAGGACGGAGTCACTAGTTAACTAGTGAGCATATCTACATTATAAAGTCTTTCAGTAGCTTATAGAGGGCAAACTGAGCCTTACATGTTAGCTAGTGAAGACAAAACATTGTCCATAGTGAACTAGCTGGAAAAAAATGTACCTCACACTAGTAAACTAGTGGAATTTGAATAAATACACAAATGGCTGGGATTTTGTGCCACTAATTAACTAGTGGGACGCAACATTGGCCACTAGTTTACTAGTGAGCAATGTCGCACTTGCATGCAAATGAAGAAGCCGGACCAAGGATGTTGACTGGTCCATTTAGGACTCAAAAACCTAGAAAGCATGGCTGACTTCGTCCAGGCCGTTCTTAGAGCAACTTTCATAAACTTAGATCGTTGGAGCATAAAATTATGTTTTGATAACATTTCTAGTGACAAAGTTGTGGTGCATTGCTGGAATCTTTGTTCAGTTAATGTGTACAGTCTTTAGTTTTTCAGTTAGTCTGAAAAAGCCTGCAGTCTGAAAGCAGCGGAAGACAGCGTATCTGTGTCTGACATAGAAGCGCTGATATGACTCAGTTACTGATTGTTAAATGTGTAGCACATGTGGCGTAGTGGTAAAAATCCGTGCTTAGCATCTGGCGGTTGGTGGATCGAATCCTGTTCGCAGAATGTCTTTTAATTAAAAAGACTTTATTGATCCATGAGGTAACTTGCATATGTTGTTTTGAGTCCCTGGACGAAAGAATGCAATTAACATATGTTTCGTAATTATTAGAGTTGAGTCGGATAATGCACTTTTGCTGAGTAGGACTATCATACGAGCAATACCAGTCAGTATCTTTGCTCAGATTTTATAAAAATTCTAGCTGACTGTGTCTGCGTTCTGCCGCAGCCACCAAATTCCCGAATTTCTCCTGATATCTGATGGCATCGCCTTTAATAAACACTCTGTTTCTTATCAGAGGGATGGATCATAAAACATGTCACACTTGCATTTTGCCAAGGAAGGCGCTATGGGGTTCAGTTCTTCTTTCCAGTCATAAATAATCATCACCAGTTCGCGAAGTTCGGCGTTTTTAATCCAAAACAGGTCACCTACGTGATTCGTGTACTTGACGTATGGTACAGCAGCGAGCCGCAAGTTTTCAGAACAGTTTTTATGTGACTGACAGAAGCTGTAGTTTCAATTACTATTTACATCCTCCCAGTAATTAAGGATTAAAAAAATGTTTCAACAGACCTCCCATTTCCTTTTATTTCGGCTGCACGATGGCAGTGGATATTTTTTCCACAGCTCTTTTGGCCCAAGAACGCATCTACCGCGCTTATTGTTCATTCACACCGCAGGCTTTGTCAGTGTCAGCGACGTCAAGATTACATGTTAAGTCTATGGCGGAGGCCGTTGGAGGAGCGTCATGGTCTCTGTGGCGCTTTGTGAGCTTTGGCTCCGTCAACTTTTCAATCTTTTCCTGCTTTCAAGCTTCAAAGCTCATAAAGCCAGCAGCGCAGAAGTTCAGCTAGTTGAACTTTTGACGGTGCTGACGGCCCTGAAGCGGCGCGTTAACCAATCAGAGCTTATAATTGTAGCGATGTCACTACACGTATTTTGAATGTAGCGGGAGCAGGAAAAACCTACATTTTAAGTCTAGAAAACGCAGATTTAAAATATCATAAATAACACTTACCGAAGACATATGGACAGGCGATCTTCGGGAGGAATAGAGCGCCTGTAGTTGGTGTCCTGGTAGGAGATTTGAGCTCCGATGCGGCCCAGGAGGTCGTAAAATTAGGCGTGGGACAGACGGAAATACTTCTGAAAGCAAACCTCCTGGAGCAAATGGTTAAACTCCCCAAACTCAGAACGCATCCGTAGAATAGGGTGTATCCACAAACGGCGCTTATGTTGCCGAAGTCGACGCTGTCTGGCTTTATTTAGCAAATAAATCCAAGCCACACTCTCAATACTATCTGCCATAGTTCAGAACGTACAGCAGCAGAAGAAGCCATGCATTCTTTTTTGCTCAGAAAAGGCAGACTTTGCAGACTTTGCAAGCTTCAACATAGAAGCGTCAAACTAGATGCTTTGTGAGCTTTGCTTGACGCTGACAAAGCCTGCGGTGTGAATGAACCATTATCTGGTAGAAAACGATGTCACAGCTTAAAATCAACAGACTTGAAGTGAGAAAAAATACTTTTCACCCTCTTCTGACACAGAGACTCGTATGAGTTTTATGAATGAATAATAAGGGATTATTTCTAAATGTTAAGCGCTGCTGAGCAGGGGCATATCCAGGAGGTTAATAAAGAGGGGCTAAAAGGGCCCAGGGTCGGTCTGGATCTTTAACATCAAGTTTGATTTATTTCATAATATAAATAAAGGCAGTTATGGTATAAAATTGTATAACAAATCAATTAACTACACACACATTATATGTTATGGATATAACAAATAAAATAAAAAAGCACAAAAAATCCATACAGATCATAAAAAATAAAGTTAAAAAATGAAAGTTATTTTACAATAAAAACTTGTTTATTACATTTTACTTCACAATTGCAACCGCATCAAGTTGCATGTATAGTGCATGTATCAAAACCATTGATTTGAAGATTAATGCTGATGTTATGTAAATAGTTTTCCAATCAGCAATAAAGATAAAAATTTCTGATAAACCTACCCATCTATCTGCACAGACACATGGAGCAGAGGGTGCAGCATAAAAACCTCACATTAAAGAGATATGAGTTAGTTACTTGTTGATACAGTGCCCACTTTCAATGCAAGTCTTTATTTGATGTAACATGAATCTTGGCAAAGAATGCTACAACATTCACACATAAAGAAACTGTTTAAGATAGTGGAATATCAGTTTGAATATTGATTATATGAAAATAACAATGGGAGCATAAGTGGCTGTTAGACATGCACTGTCAAAAAAATTACGTGGTGGGGACAAAACTAGAATTTATCAATTATGCTGGCGAAATGTCCCCGGTTTAAACAAGCCATACGTTTTATAGCCTACTTTTCTACAGAAATCCAAAAAACGAATGTAAGACAAAGTGCCCTCTGATATCTCCGGGCTCCAAACCACAGTATTCCAGGTACTGATTTTAATAAATCAGTCACTGGTTTATAAAGTGACTGTGAAAAGTTGAACAAAGTGAGAACAAATGCATCTTATAATATGCATACACTAATAAGTATTTTTTATCTCTACAAACCACTGGCACCAGCATTCTGCATATAATCAGATTATTGAAAAAGATTAATATAATGAAATGCAGAAACTTACATTTTAAGTTATTGCAGCACATTTTATTGTTTAATGTCTTAAGTTTTTTTGGTGTTAACTCTTTCCACCGCCATACTGATGATACGCAACCTTTCTGTATTCATCCATAAATCCTGATAATTCCACTCAGTTAGGTAGATTACAGACATGTGTGGAAGAGATCAAAACCTGGATGACTCTAAACTTTCTGATTTAAAATTCAGACAAAACAGAAGTTGTTCTCCTGGGACAAAAGTTCTTAAAAGAAACTGCTCAGTCAATCACTTCGTCTGGATGTTCATAGATTGGCCTACAGTAATACCTCAGGGTTTTTTTTGTTTTTTTTCACAAGACATTACACTTAAATCCCATATTAAACAGGGGCCGTATTCACAAAGACTTATTTTACCACTAGGTGTTACTCCTAACTCGCGCTAAAAGGTCTTACTTAGGAGTTGTCGTCTAAAACCTATTCACAAACGCACTAAGAGCTACTTTTACGTAGAACAAATCCCTAAAAGTAAGTTAAGAGTGACATCCCATTGCTATGGAAAACGTCATTTCCTATGCATGAGTAAATAAACGGACAGCAGTGTGATTGGTTGTTGAATGACACGTGTGAAACCAAGAAACGGAACATTTCAATGTCGATAAAAGCGTAATTTTGAACAGCGCAAATAGCAGAAACAATGCACGATGACATCTTTGTGTCGGCCACGAGACTGACACTTCATACAACTTACACACAAAAGCCTACTTACAGAGAGGGTGAAGTTTAAAAACTAAAAAACGTGAAATGCATCATATTATGCGACAGACTGGCGTCCTATCCAGGGTGTACCCTGTCTAACGACTGCTGATAGCTGGGATAAGCTCCAGCCCCCCCCTCCACACGACCCTGAATTAGATGAAAGCGGTATAGATAATGGATGGATGAATGCATCATATTAAGGGAGTGATTGCAAGTAGGCTGTAAACAATTAAGCTGTCTAATGAGCACATCAGCCACATCTTAAATATACTCCCCACTACCGTGAATAGCACCTCGTGAACTGAAAATAAGTACAGAGAAAAGGACAAGGAAACCTAACTGGTCACAGGACCGATTATTACTACTGGCACAGTTTGTACTGGAGAGGAGGACTGTCCTCAAAGGGCGATTCGGAGCCGGGATTATGAATAAGAAGAAGAGGGAGGCATGGGTGAAAAAAAAAAAAACTCCGGCCAAAGAGGAGATGCGCCTTTTCTCCGTTTTCAGTATCTGCATGTGGACGATTGAAAACTGAGTTTTAAGAGCCGTAATGTCACTATCCGCAACAAAAAATGCCCCAACATCACCTGTGCGACCTGTGTTCACGCTAAAAAAAACAGCATTTATGCCCTCAGAGCTGTGTTGATATCATGCGTTGTTAAAGCATGTTTTGTTTGTTTACTTTTATCAGCTATATCACTGCTGCGTACTGAAGATATAGGAAAGAAAGTTTTTCATAGCGGTTATGATATGGGAGAACTACTGCCCCGTACTGCTTTGTCACGTCTATGAATGTGCTGAAAAACGCATTTATGTGGTTACGTGTGGATGGAGATTTTTTTTTTTTCAACGAGCAGAGGAAAATCTTCGTTTAAAAAAAAACCTGGCTACATGTGGACATTGTCGGTATTGTTTGTTCAATTTAGAATCATCCACAGTGTCAAACACATTACGTCTGGCTGCAGCCATTTTGGGATTCTTTGTGAACAGGTCTTAGGGAGTTAGGAGTCCTCTTGACTTCTTTGAGGAATCCCAGACTTAGGAGCTACTTTTAGGCCTAAAAGTGGTTGTGAATTACTTTTATCTTAAGAAACTAGGAGTCCTAAATTTAGGAGTGACACGCCCACACTTTTTAGGAGTTACTCCTAATTCGCCTGTTACGACCTACTTTTAGCCCTAAGATTCTTTGTGAATACGGCCCCAGGTTTCTAGGACTTCCTTCTTTCTCCTCTGGAATGCTGCTAAAATTAGAAACATATTTTCCAGGAGTGATGCTGAGAAACCAGTTCATGTATTACTTACTTCAAGGCTGGAGTACTGTAATTATTTACTATCAAGAAGTCCACAAAATTTAATTAAAAGGCTTTAGTTGATCCAAGATTCTGCAGCAAGAGTTCTGATGAATATTAATAAAAATATCACATTTCACCTGTTTTAACTTCTCTGAATTGGCTCCGAGTTAAACCAGAATAGAGTTTAAGATCCTTCGCCTTATGTGTAAAGCCCTTAAAAATAAATCTCCATTATGAATCAAAGATCTGATGGTTGCATATGTTCCTAACAGAGCACTTCCCTCACACACTGCAGGTTTGCTGGTGGTTCCTATGATTTCTAAAAGTAGAATGGGAGTCAGATCTTTTAACTATCAGACTCTTCTGTGGAATCAGCTCCCAGTTTTCGTCCATAAAGCAGACACCCTGTCTACTTTTAGGACCAGGCTTAAAATAGTCCTTTCTGATATAAGATAGAGCGATCCGTATTGTCCTTCAAAATGAAATTTGGTTGTAACAGCAGCAAGGTGTCAGAAAGTGCAAACATTAATACAGAAGATGAAAGGTATAAAGAAAAAAGAATTTAAGACTTAAGAAAAATATGCACATTATTGAGAGTTACAAAAAAACAGAGTACTTTGCAGTCATTAAAAATAAAAATAAAGATAGAGGCATACCCAGATTAGAACGTGCAACAGAGCAGGATACTTTGAAAATATTTCAACAATTAAAAATATTTAGCAATATGTACAGAATGTGCACATGTACTTGTGCATTTAAAAAGTGAAGATATTTCTAAGACTTAACAGAATATAACCTCATAAAAAGTGGTGTGCAAATAGCAGCAGCAAAAATTGTATTTAGTGAGTTAGAGCAAATTACAGCAGGGAGATAAATATTCAAGTTTGTTGGGAGCAGTTTTGGTTGAAACGTCTAACAGCTGCAGGAAGAAAGGACCTTTGAAAATGCTCCCTTAAATGCTTTAGAGTGCTCGGGACTTTTTGGGAAAAAAGTGTATAATATTGTAGTGAATGAAAATAATTTAAGACATCAATAGCCACAACAATTGTCTAAAATATATGTGCCAAGGATCAAGCACTTTCTGGTATTTTTAAAATAAGTAAAACATTATGTAAAAAACAAAGAATCTCATCCTTTTTTTACATATAGTTTCCCTTTAAAAACTCTTTCTCAGATTCCACTGAAATACATAACATGTCAGTGTTTTTGTGTTTAGCCCTCATGTTGAGCTAACATAATTTACAGGACGGTTGTCCTCCCTATTCATAAAATTTGCTAGCCCTATGTTTCAAGAGGTTTTTCGTCATGGCTGGCCGTTTTAATTTGACTGTATGGAGAAGAAGGCTGACCAAACCCACTCCTAACCTGGTAGCAACACAGGGGCACAAATAAGATTTTTAAACTGGCGGAGACCAGATATTTGGTATTTCCACACACACATGCACACACACAACTGCATGAGCCTTAACCAGAGCTCAACTATTCAGTTTATAATTTCAGACAGTGGAAACAGCGTAGATTGGAGACCGCTTCCATTCAACGCCCTTCTTAACCCAAAGTGAAGTTCACACCAGTGACGGAACGCCATGTTCTTGCACACTCAGTGTGTGCCATGAAGCCATGAAGCTATCGCCGTCTGCTCAATTTTAATTGTGCGAGCCGCGTGCAATCCACGTCAATTCTGGCTGGAGGTCAAACCAAGCAACATAAGACAATCCTGTCAATTCTGAAAATAAAGATGATTTTTCAAAATACCAAGGTTGACAAATGCAATCATATTTGTGGATCTAAACACACTATAGAGATGATGCAAGGTGCCACACACTGAGAGCTGAAGCCCGGGAGGTCTATCCAACGCCTGTTGTGTTTTTTAAAGCATTTTTTGCTTCTGAGGACCGGAAGTAGAACCAAGGGGAGATTTTAACAGCCTCAGGTGTTGTTAGCAGCATGACGCGACCTGGGTACGTTTCCTGTGTCTCTCTGCAAAAGATTCGTAGTGAGCTGGGAGAGGGGAGTCCCGCTTAAAACAGCTGATCGCAGTATTATATTTAGTTTATTATTGCTACTTTTAGTTTTTTAGTGCATGAAGGACCGGTTAAAAATGGGACCCAAAACTTTACCTGAGCCACTGAAACATTCATCCAGAACAACTTCCTCTGCTGCTCCCTTGCTGTGACATCTGACCGTGGCGAAGTTAGGGCAATGGTTCACTTAGGGACAAAAAATTCTGTTTCAGCTCAAATCACTCCATCCTTTTTGTGGTTTGAAAAGAGAAAGGGTGGCTGATGGAACTACATGGGTAAGAGTAAATTATTTGTTTGGAGTAAGTAATAATTGTTGTATTAAGATACCTGATAGGCTATAATGAAAAAAAAAGAAGGGATACTTTTTTTCTATCAAAGTTTTTAATCGACCCCTTTTTGTTTTCTATTGCACCACATGTCTATCGCTCGATATATACTTCTATTGAATTATCGTCCAACCCTAGTTTCTATATAAGCCCATTCAGGCTTCTATCACTTCCAAACACATGGATTTTATGTATCTGTATGTATATTTCATATACATACGTTGTTTTGTTTTTTTAATTTATATGTTAATTAAAACAAACAAACAAAAAATTATAGAGAGCTCTCCTCCTGTATTCACCCTTGGAAACGGGAAGAGAAAATATGAATGTGAAAAGTAGTTAAAAAAAATGTGTATTTCAAAAGTATATGTAAACACTCTTTGGCTGTGTGTGTCTCGACAACAGATAAATTAAAGAAGTTAACAAACTTCCAGGTAAAAGAAACATTGCATAATTGTTTTATGAGGTTATTTACTGTACTTACCCATGATGAAAAAAATAGCTCTGAATAAAAAAACAGCTGTGCAGAAGAGCTTGTCGACCGCCGCACAGAAATAAGCATCTGGTGTGAACAGGTGGAGCAGCAGACAGAGCCTCATTGTCCTGACCCTGCCGCGACCGTGGCCGTTGTGAACCAGGCATAAGCGTTTGGGCTTCTCTTGGCTGTCGGCTCCTGCTCCTCTCTCACTAGAGCCTCTGGAGTCGGTGTCGGGTTACGTTGTGCTACGTTCAATGCTATCGGGAAAAAGGAGCTTCAAGCGCTTAACACACATTTTTTTGTCTTATGTGTCTGTGTGTGGGGGGGGACAGATCCCCCCCGTCACCCATCCCATCTGTGCCCATGTAGGTACATGAGCTGCAAACGCTAAAAGACCACAGGAACAGCTTTTAATTGTGTATTGAATTTTTTTGTTAAATTCCACGATTCCATCCGTCTTTCCCACGATGCGAAATCCTACTCCATCAGTCTGTACACCATTGTGTCTGTGTCAAGGGGCAAACGGCAAAATGTGATCTCACCCTGGAAAGTAACAAAAATTAGCTGCTGAAGGGGGGACTTAGGACAAGTTGAAAGGTGATGGTGGCTGCAGGTTGGGAGAGACATGACGGTGGAAGATGCCGGCGGTAGCGATTGGAGGATATTGGAGTGTCAGGTAAACAGTTAAATATTTGCTTTTTATTTTCTTGTTATGTTAGTTAATGCTAGCCAAACACGGTTAAGGCAACTACGGTACTAAATGTGCATTACAAGTCAAGGAGGAGCGGAGCAGAGGGAGGGAAAGTGCAGAAATAACAGAGAGACGACAGAGAAATGCCTGCTCTCCCGCTAAAAAACTAACATGATACGCTGACGCGGACTACAAAGTGTGCAAGCAGGTGAGTTTTAACGTTTAAGCATCAACTTTCGTCTGTTTCAGCGTTTTGCTGCCTGGACGTGCTGGCCGGTGTGAACGCGACTTAAGAAGGGTGCACATGCAAGATACAAGTATGCAATTCGTTTTATACTTAAACATGAGCATGCTATGACGGTTGACTCCTCTGTCAAAAAGTTGTTGTGTCATAACATTAATGACTTGTGGAGGGCGCTGTTGTTGAATTAAATAATTATCATAAGTAATTCAATGCATGTTCAAGCAGAGACAAAATGGAGCCAATTTCCAGTTTAACATTTATTTTGAACAGATTAACAAATTGCAGTTTACAGAGAAAGTTGCCCTAGTTTCTCTGTGGTCCAGACTTAAAGAAATCTGAACAATTAAATGATCTTTATTTCACAGCTTTATAGACAAGTGGGCCTCTGGGCGCTTATAATCTCTCCAATCTTACTCCAATCAGATCACTTCCAAACAGTCTCTTAGCCATGATTTGCTGTCAGAGAATTATGCAGTCCGAAGATGGGTGTCTCTGTTCTGGGTCAAAGGTTCATTATAAAAATTTATGGTTAAATGGCTATCTGCTTCTCTAAAACTTTTCTCCCAGTTTCTTATCTAAACATCCTGCTTTTACAGCTTTGCAATTTAAACTCACCCCAGAGTTTTATGACTTAAAAGCTTTCCTGCATAAACAATGCTCGACAAAACATTTCTTTACTATCATGCAAGCTAATTAAAACAGACTTTTACTTTCTGAATGATAAAAGTTTACAGAATTACCACAATTCCCTCTTTTCAATCCATTTTTAAAAATGGATTGATTAAAGATCAAAACCTGTAAAGCTTTTTGAGAATGCAAAAAATCAAATCCAAGAAATTTCATCAGTTTAAAAACATGAAGTATTCCAGACTAAAATTCAAAAGACAAACTATTAAAATACCTTTTTTAACCTTAACTCCCATTAAAAATGTAAATATGTTAATCATAGATTCACCCTCTTTTGGCATTAACCAAAAAATTTATTTTAACAATTCCCACAAACTAATTCAAAACCCACAATGTATACGAATGTCTTACATGTGAAGAAATAATTAAATCTGACTTGATACATGTTAATAGTGTGGAAGAAGCTCAGAAAATCCATGAACATAGACATTATTACTATATTATATTCTGAAAGAAATCAAACTTAAAGTGTTTAGAAACCTGTGAAATAGAAGGTATTAAGAACCCTTTTAGGCAGTGTTACCACTCTTCACTTGTGAATAAAATAGTTAATCAAATAGTTAAACAACCTGTAAAATGCAAAAAATTATTAATAAATGTTCAGTCTTTATTTGTATTCTGATCCTCTTTCTTCACTCATTTTATCCCCCTCAATGGCTCCTGGCAGCTGGAGAGCGATATACAGAGCTGATCTGTGTGGAGGGCTCCTATTTTTTAGTGTTCCAGTTTTCACTCCCAAATTTGCAAATAACCACTCTCTGAAATGCCAATTACTTCATTAATTGAGCATTTCCCCCAATATACACAAATGCACAGACAGGCTCCGCTTCCTATAGCTTAGCCCACCGATGTGGGCTGGTCAAAACCTGCTGTGCAGCTGATTGCTGAGTTGTGATCTTCCTCTGTAGATCCCTCTTTTGAGATGGCAATTCCAAATTGCCCATCTCATTCATTGGCACATAGATCACACTGGATGAGTAATATCACCACCCAAACAACCTTCTGGGTGAGCTAGGCCCCGCCGCCTGTGGCCCCAGCTTCCGATTCAGCTTGGTCAAACCCTTCACGACCCTCCTTAGGCAGAATCCGACCCGGTTCGTCGTTGGCGTGGAGCTGCACTTTGTGTGTGTTCCCAGCTGTCATCTGGAACTTTGCTGAACCACTGGACTCCTCACGCCTTCGACCTGGAGCTGTACCTTGGACCCCTTCAGCAGCTGTAGTCAGCTGTGACCAGAGGAGACTGTGTGCTCCTCACGTGCTGCTGAATCCTGGAGATAACCCTGGGGGCATAAGCTTGTAAACATCTAAAAAAGACAGTTTTTTTTTTTGATCCGGTCTTGTGATCACTCCTTTTCAATCTAATTCAACTGCATTGTGCCAAGAAATTATTTCACCCATCTAATTAAAAATAATCCCTGGGGAAAGAGCAAATCCACATTATTTTGACACACCGTTGTTTTTCCTAAAAACTAAACCAAAAAACCCCTCCCTCATTAATGGATTTAAAAACAAGAGCAGGCTCAAGAATTTACTTTTTGTGTACAGTTCAACTGATTACTATCCATTTGCTTGTTCACCCAAATTGATTCTTAAATTTACTTATTTTATTTATCCAGTTTAAGACACTTATGTCTGTTCCATTACAATATATCCTTTCTTAAATTCAGTACATCCCTGTGGATGAAAACGTAAAAGGAAAAAAAAAAAAAAAATGTTTTTTTCTCTCTCACCAGCCAGCAACCCCCTGCTATCGGCCCAATTTTTTCTGCCAAATTTTGTTCCCGGTAAATGGTGGTATTTTACCCGGAGATAATCCTGGGGAAGACATGGGGTTATCAAAATACGTAGAACCGCGGCCACCTTCGATCAGACAAACAGAAACTCTTGTGGTTAATTCAGCAACAGTGACATTGAATCAACAGTTTTTGATCATCACTTCTTCAGCAGAAACTGTCCATCTCACGCCAGCCAAGTGAATTCACACATTGTCCTTGAAAGTTCAGCTCAGCATGAGGAAACGTGCTCCCCCCTAGGGTGGCCTCCAGTTCACCTGTGCCTCCCTGTGTGGGAGCAGAGCACAAGAGAGTCGTAATTCTGCGCTGGTCGTAAAGATGTTTCTCTCTGTGGCCGTTACGGCGGGCGCCTGGCACTATTGTCATCAGCCCACGCACCCCCACCCATCTCATCTCCCCAGGATCATAAATTCCATCTCAAGAATGTTTATCTGAGGGGTTTTTCTGCTGCAGGATGAGAAAAAGAGAAAAAATATATAATTAGAGTAAGAAAAAAAAAAAAACAGACAGTCCCTCCTTTCAGCTCATTCAAATCAAGTTACATTCAAACATTTTACTTTCATATTCATTAGTCTCCTTCCTTGAATGCTGAATTTAAATATCTTCCACACTCAGACTGCCTATGTGGGCTCTACTTTAATTTTACTTCAATCAGTTATACTAGTAATAATTTCTTCAATATTAATTCTGGTAAAAATATACCAATCAACAGGTTTGCTCTCTCCACCAGGAATAATAATCAATCCTTATACGTCTAATTAAACTGTTGTTCTAATACTTCCCCTGCGTATTTTAATTAATGATTCCTTCATTTTTCATACAATTTATATTCTATATTTCATCAATGCAATGCCTTTCTCAATTTTTTCAATTTGATAAATGTCTCTTTCATCTCATGTGTAAATTAAACATTTATAAAGATGGAGCATCGCAATATCTCATCAACACACTTAGTTCTTAGAAAAACAAAATTAAATCAAAAAAGAAACAAACAAAAAGGCTGGATTTTTCTGTTAGATATTGCTAAAACATCACTAAAACATTGTGATAACAAAATTAAAGGCAATAACCATCTGCAAAGGTTCTATCCCTTTTTTTTTTTTACAAAAAGTCGCTATGGAAAAGTGGCTCTCCTGGTTTCGCTTCACTGAGGTTGAGACGAATAGCTCATATTGAACTAAACCCCTTTGTAATCAGACTTAACACCACTTTTCCCCGACTCTGTCCCTTTAATCAATTAATAATTTCTGCTAATATAAGTATGCTACTTACATTGAGATAACTGTTGTTGATGTTGAAAAAGGTTAAAAACATCAAATGTTTAAAACAAAACCAGAGAAGAGTACTGACCGATTAACACAACATAGTTTACAAAAACAGTCTTCAGTTTGCTATACTTCAAAGTCTATCTATATTTCTAAAGAAAAATCCAAGATTTAAATCACTGACAAAACAACTTCCCTATAAATATTTGCCAAACCTAAAGTATATATTTTTTTTAACACAATCCAATAGCCATTCAAAGTACTTTTGCTTATATGATTCCTCTTTAAACAAACCCAAATGTGGTCACTTGTCCAAATATTCTTGATTGTAAACAATGAAAACTTTTCATACTTCAAAAACATCTGTCTGATTCTGTGAAGGGAACTGAACATAGTCAAAGTGATTTTTTGCAACTAAAACTCCTCTTCAATTTTCGTAGGATACACAATAGTCTAATTCCCCTCAGCAGTCAAACAACACAAAACAAAAAATTCAATAAAAAAGGTTCAAGAGATGAGATTTCTCTAAACAAAAACTAGTCGCAATAAAATAAAAATAAAAACCAGCATTTTTCTTTTCAGTATCCCTCTTTTCCTCTCAGGCTTCTTTTTTATTTTATTTTCTCCAATGATAAACACCAAATTAAATTGAAGCTTCTAGAGACGTCAAATACATTACCACTGAATCACGTTTTCTTTAATCCAGCTTCCCAAATTAACATTTTCCAAAGTTCTAATTAATAAACAGACCGCAGTTCAGAAATCTGGGTCATAATCCAAATCGAACCAAATATATAAATTTTGAGAGAGAAAGAGGAAAAAACAAAAAATAAAAATAAGAAAAAATAAAGAAAATAAAATCAAAAATCTAAATAAATTGTCAGTTACAGAGTCCCCACTAATAAAATGATATATTATGTCATTATTCTAGGATCAGATCTATTCCAAAATGTTTTAGGACCTGTAAATTTACTCTCAGCATCAATAAACTAGCTGAAGAACATCTGAAAGATTAATCTTAAATTTCAAAACCAAAACCGATTCTTATTTGTCAAGACAAAATGTGCATTCAAATATATGGTAAAAATTACTTCAATGTAGCTGGTCCAATCACATTTTGCCTCTACACGATCAGAATAAATGAATTTAGAATTTACTTCTTACTTTCAAATTAAACCATCATTTCGGTCACATTCATTATTTGTTCTTAAATAAATCTACCTAAGACTTTAATTGTTACTTTCAATCCTTAGACCAATTCCAAATTTATCCCCAGTCTGTTAAAAAACAAACTGATTACTTAAAGATGACTCTGTGTTTTAATGTTTTCTTTTTTAAAACCAAACATTCAAATCCCCACTAGTTTATAAACTATCACTATAATAAGTGTTGTTTTGCATGGTAAAAACATTTAATTTGTAACGGAATTGAAGTGTACTGGGTTACTTCATGAGCCCCAGTTAAATTTTGATAACTCCAATAAGCATTTTTGTCCATAAAATCCTGAAGAATGTTCAATTGTGTAAATAATTTAACACCAGTCTCCTTTAGGTCATTCATTCAGAGACCAAGCTATATTTCTAAAGTCTATAGAGCCATCAGAAATAAGCCAAACATAATTTTAGCATAAATGATACTTATTTAAATCACAGACTCATTTTCTGTACCATTCAACACGGTGCTTATTAATATAATTTAAACCAGTTTGTTGCTTTCCAATTAATACCGTTTGCTTTTCGTTAAATGCTTATAATTACTACTTATAGCTTTATCTTTATTTAGGCCAACTTAACAACTCCTGCTTAAATCAATCAAAAAAGCAAAAAATCCACCTGTTTAAAGATTCAAAAATGCATCTTTTATTTTGACTATAAACTCCCTCTTTTTAATTTTAAAGATGAAATCAAAAATTAAAACTACACCAAGTCAGAATCGACTCATGAGTAACTGTTCTTAATCATTTTCGTTTAATTGTAACATGCATAATTATCCCAAATAAATTTACATGCTCTCCTCGTAAAACCAGTTAACCAAATTCAGCATGTACTTGTTAATATGTAATCTCCGTACCGTAACAGTTCAGTTAAACATGAAACACCTTAAAAAATTGCCCTTCGTAGAAATGTGCTAAACCATTGCCGAAAGGGAGTAGCAACCAAAAGTTATCTGAGCAGTTTTCCCGAGGCCGTTTTACATCCTAATTAACCACAAAAATTTAACAAAATCCAAATTCGTTTAAGTCTTAACAAGACAATCGTCTGCAGGAGTCTGTAATCACTTTCTATCCAAAATCAACTTTCAGCTTGCAACAAATAGAACATGCAGTTAGCCACCACCGCTAACTTAGCACAACAGCCTATAGCAACGTGCTACCGTTAGCGTTCTCTGTGAAACGAAAGGCAAAACAGTACAAAAACGTACGGCGAAAAACTCCAAAAAATCACAACAAACACTTTAGAAGATGACTTACCGCAATACCAGGACTTAATCCGCACAATTTATACCACTGTACCAAACTTTAATTCGGCACGAACAAAAACAATCTCCTGTTCGTCCACGCGGACTGAAACATATTTTTCCAATTTCAGCCGTCCCGCACAGCAAACACCGATTCAACTACGTCCGTTACAGCCCAAAGCCATTAACAAAAAAACACAACCTTATAAGCTGTGGCTTTTAGACCCAATTAATTATTTTATCGCGGAGGTTTCAGACCAGTCTGTTACAAGTTTCGTAGTCCGCTTTGAGAAATTTCCTGGCGCCGGCTTCCAGAAAACCCCTCAAAAGACTCGAACAGATGGCAGAAAACCGCCTAGAACCACTAATTTATTTATCAAAACATATAGGCACAGCTATCGTATGTTAGCCGTGCTATCAAGCAAACCACTCCGACAGAATTAGCTCCTAGCTTAGGGCGGCCGCTCTGATGGCCTGTCGTAAATGTTCACAACTAATTCTTATAGATATTTAATTTCAGTTATCCATCATATGCAGGTATATATTTATTTATCTATGTTAATTTATTTATTATACTCGAGTTCATTATTTATACTATAACATTTTAACCCAGAACGCAACATCACCAGCACTTCTCGCCAAGCGCCTGCGTAAAAAACATCTCACACACACACATACAGACACACACTTGTACAAGCAGAATTTAAAACACTAACCTCGTCGGAGCTCACCAACAAACCAATGCCGGACCATTAACACAATCCCGTTCGTGGTGCTCAGCCACGCGTCTGGAAGTATACGCAGCCCCACTCCCAGGTAATTCGATAGACTTAACAGAGGGCGACCCAGGCCCTTCCTGCTGCTATGTCGCTCGTAGCCTGGGAGCGTCCAGAAAAGCGTCCTTATCTGGGTAGAGTGGCCAACTCGTCGAGTATCGATCCGCACGTGTGGCTCCGATTTGAGTCGTTGAAGAGACCGCACCATCCGGTCCATCTGCTCCATTGTCCTCTCCGTCCCCCCCCGGAGAAAAGAGTAAGAAACTCCATCTCCCAGCAGGCACCGGTGTCTCTCTGCGGAGCACAAAGCAGTCGCAGTCCTGCTCAGAAGAGAGACACAGACCTCAGAGCAGCTTCAACACACTCCGGGCATGCAATAGTGAATCTGCTCAAAACAAAAAACATATTTAACTTGCATGACAACATTACCCAATGTTAGATTAACCAATCAATAGAATTAAAAAACTACGCAACTCTGCGCAAATTGTCAATAGAGCAAATACATGTCCGTTTATTAACTTAAAAATAACTGGATTTTTTGGTCCAAAAAAACCCTGCACACGTCGAGGTCACCAAATTGTTGTTGAATTAAATAATTATCATAAGTAATTCAATGCATGTTCAAGCAGAGACAAAATGGAGCCAATTTCCAGTTTAACATTTATTTTGAACAGATTAACAAATTGCAGTTTTACAGAGGAATTTTGCCCCCGTCAGTTCCTCTGTGGTCCAGACTTAAAGAAATCTGAACAATTAACTGATCTTTATTTCACAGTTTTATAGACAAGTGGGCTTCTGGGCGCTTATAATCTCTCCAATCTTACTCCAATCAGATCACTTCCAAACTCATGTCTCATTAGCCATGATTTGCTGGCAGAGAATAATGCAGTCCCGAAGATGGGTGTCTCTGTCTGGTCAAAGGTTCATTATAAAAATTTATGTTTTAAATGGCTATCTTGCTTCTCTAACAACTTTTCTCAAGTTAGTTTCTTACTTAAACATTCCTGTTTTACCAGCGTTGCAATTTAACCTCACCCGAGAGTTTTAGACTTTAAAGCTTTCCTGCATAAACAAGGGCCTCAGACAAAACATTTCTATTTATAATCATGCAAGCTAATTAAAACAGACTTTTACTTTCTGAATGATAAAAGTTTACAGAATTACCACAGCGCCTTAGAAGAAATAATAATTGCAAGATGACCTTACCGTGTACTGTGGATGGCGTCTCAGGCAATGCAAATATTGTTGAACTATGGTGGGAGCATTACAGTTTACTTTTTAACGTTTTGAAGAATTAAGCTTTTTAAGGCGGCATATAGAGAATAAGGACTGTTTCATTATTAACTCAGTAAGTGAATCTACCTATTAGCAATGTGTCAATAAGCAAAGCATGTGGGTTAGAACAAATTTCTGACTAAATGTTATCTGTTCTGTTAGTGCCTGTCATTAAAACAAAACTGGTAAACTTTATTGTTCAGACAATTACAGGCCTATAGCAGTAGTAAGTATAATTTTTAAAGTTCTGGAAAGTGTTCTTCTTAAGAAACTTAGTGTATTTATTGATTCTACTGATAACCAGTTTGGTTTTAAAGCTAATCATGGCACTGACTGTTGGGATTCTGTGTCTATGTCCCGGAGAGTGGGTGTGTTTTTTGCTCCTTCTCCAATTGTCTCTCTAGGGCGTGGCAGGCAGCAGTCACCAGGTGTTCCTGGTTGAACCTAATCAACATCCAGCTCAAAACGGGAGCAGCCCGGCAAGTAGATGCCAATCGGTTCTCGCCTCTAGCGGGTACATGGCCAAACCAACCTTAAAGTCTATTTGTAAGAAGATTAATCGCCCTAGTTTGAGTCACAACTTATCTTCTCTGTCTCCTGCAGATTCTTGCTGGAAAATCTCTGTCAACCAAGTGACCAGAGTGAAGAGGAAATCGGCTCCGTAGACCACTTTTTGGCATGTGTGGAAACAATCATCTTACCTTGAATGTGAACAAAACAAATAAGATGATTGTAGATTTCAGAAGAAAAGGGGATAAGTCAAAGACTGGTTCAATCATGGGAGAAAAAGTGGTTGATAAGTATAAATACCTCGGAATTTACCTGGGCAACAGACTGGACTGGAGTATCCACAGTGAAGCTGTCAACAAAAAGGGACAGAGCAGAATGTTATTTTTGAGAAAGCATAGGTCCTTAAAGGTTTGCAGCAAGATGCTGCAAATCTTCTGCAAGTCTGTTATGCGGAGTGTTATCTCTTCGTCCATCATCTGTTGGGGTAGCAGCATCAGAGGCAGGGACTTAAAATCGCTCAATAACCTGATGAATAAGGCTTGTTCTCTTCTGGGGACGACTATGGAAAAACTGGTGATAATGACGCTAAGAAGGACTCTTCATAAAATTAAAAAGATTATGGACAACCCTGAGCATCCTCTTCATGAGACTATCTTACAGCAACAGAGTATCTTCAGTCGGAGGCTTCTTCAGTTTCGCTGCAACACTGAACGCTACAGAAAATCCTTTCTCCCCACAGCCATCATGGTCCACATCAACTCATAGAAAAATGAATTAGTTATGAGCTACAACAACACTTCAGTTCTATCTGGGATCAATAAAGTATTTTTGAATTGAATTTTATGTTAGTATTTTATGGTTGGTGTGAGTGGTGAGTAGTAAAGGTGTGTTTGGTATGATGTTTTGGTCTATATGTCTTTTTTTCTGACTTAATTTATCTATCTGGTTTTATTGTTAATATTAAATTAATAATTCATTAATTATTAATTTATTATTCCTTTTTATTATTTATCTAAATGGGGCCCCAACCAGTTTTAAATAGGTAAAAATATGTATCAGAGATAAAGTATCAAACAGCAGTTTTATAGCTAATTATCAATGATTTACCAGATATCATTTGTGTCAAGGGTAAGATTTTTTTTGCAATGATTCAAACGCACACTCAAATAAAAGAAACAAAGGTATGATCTAGTTTAACCAATTTATTAACTAACTATCACACCAAACAGCAACTTGAAAATCACTCTCAGCCAATTTGGTTCTGCTAACAGCTAAGCTAAGTGGCTAAAGCTTACTGCTACGTAAACAAAACTACAAAAATGGCCGCCGGCCGGAAGCTGTGAAGGCCACGTCGCAGAGAGCTTCCTGGACGTGCGTACGTTGTAACACGCACGCACAGGTGGGGGTGCTGTATGCAGTAGATGGGCAGAATGCCGAATGGGGGGGTTATTACTTGGGTGAGGTACCTCGTGGTCTCTTTAAACATAAAGACCGCGTGGCGCTTATCAATGAAACTAGCCTTCAGCTAACAAAGAACCTTGAATTGAATTGTCATGGATAGAACAAAGGTTGAACAGAGGCTACATTTGGCTTTGCCCGCCACAAGGAAGTGCACCGATTTCGCGGTTTGAAACCAAGTCAACACAGAATACACATCCACAATCAACAGGACTCGCTCACTAAGAATAAAACACAGTAACTTCAACACAAATCATACACAATCAAAGCTCAGCTTACTTAGAAAAAACACAGTAAACTTCAAACACAAATCGGATTAATGAAACGATTACAGCAGCATGCATGCATAAAATAAAAGAGAAATCCTAAGTTTTGCTCCACCCAGACTTTCAAAAAAATTGGATTGATGTTACTTGTGTCCGTCCGATGGTTGATTGCACCAAGAGTAAATCCTTTCAAGCACGACGGAAAAACGCGACGCGGAAAAAGGGTAGAATTCAGTCCATTGGTTGGATGGGGAAAAAGGGGGGAGAAAGATGAGGATTAAGTAAGGTTCGCTAGCGGTAAAACAAAGGTTTAAGACATATGTCCAGCACTAGTCTTAGAACAAAGGGGCCCAATTTCTCTTTAAAGTGTTCATGAAGAACTTCACGCTCATACAAACCGTGATCAGAGAGAGCAAGCAGCTGGTCGTGCAGCTTTTTGAACCAGTGGGGGGGAAGAGCCCACTGCTCATTCATCCTTTCAGAGATGCGGAGACTCCAGGATGGGCTGGCGAATTGGCGCTGTGACCAACCGACATGTCAGGGCTTATCGAACGCCAGCCCTCCAGGAGTGAGATCAGAGAAAAGAGAAAGACGCTTCTTGATCGCCCAAGGTGTGGCAATGTTTTTCATCCGGGGGTCTGACGTTCCTGCTCTGAAAGAAACGGCAGGAAACCAGCGCTAGGAATACTGGAGTCATTCATAATCCTAGAGCCCTTTTATACAATTTCATATATTCAGGGATCAGACCCAACATACTTTTTGTATCACAGTGATTAATGATTGTTCGTCTTCCCACTGCCAAGACAAAAAGGACAAAATAAAACGGTTGAAGTAGTCCAGCTTAAAAACATCTTTAAGAATTAATTGAACAAAGCTGCTCTGTTAAATATAATCATCCTTTACTGTACCACAGAGGGGAAATTCAGCTTTAAGAGCACCAAAATGACATGTAATAAACAAACAGGTTTACTGGAGAAAAATATAATATACTGCATTGGGAATAAAATTATAGAAGTACCACGCAGTTATTAAAAGCAAAAAGGATTTGAGCAGGATAATGTAAAAATATTTCCAGAATGTGAAAGTGTAACATGCATTATTTGTATTTTGCGCGAACAATAAGAATAACAAAAACTATTTTACTATTATAACCAAACCAGTGTGCTCAGCCCGACTTCTTCCAGTGGGGAAACAATGGAACAAGGGCTGAGTAAGGCTGAGTTGGGCCAGGTAGGTAGTAGTGGAAAAGCATCAATAGTAGCATAGTAGCGTGTTGTAGTAGCATTCCTTCAGCCACGGAAGTGGAAAAAACATAATGACTGTTTTACCTTTTTTAAAATTTTATATATATATATATATATATATATATATATATATATATATATATATATATATATATATATATATATATTGGTTAAATCAAATGTATAAGCGAGGTAGTACCTGATAGCCACCAAAGCTGTAACTAATAGGTAACTAACCAACCATAGATAACTGCTTTGGACATTTTAGATATAAGCCCGATAGCTACAATTAGTTGACTTGCAATTAAACTACAAATTTGCCCACAAAGTAGCTACTGCAGGCTCCTGATTCGCTATCATTTTGAAAATACTGTGTTGTATTCTGGGAAATGTTTGACCGAGGGAAGGCATCAAGGCAACTCCCATGTATCCTTGGTCAGTTAGCTAAAAAGATGAAAAAAGTAGGACAGTCGCCTCGGAAGTACATGAACATTGGAAAACGCCTCAGCGGTCCCTGTTGATGTATCTCCTAGGTAACCGGGGTGGGCCCATTGCATCAAGACGAGGTTCCTTGGCATTGAGAAACACTAAACAGTCTATGGTCTGTGTACATTACCTTTGCTGGGTTGACCAGAGTTGAGCCTGTTAATTAATTTGAGTAATGTTGCCAGTTAGTGACTGGAGGCTTGTTTAATGTTCTTCAAGCATGAATCGAGACAAAAGTCCTCCTACCTCTCGTGCCCCTTCGGCCAACACCACCCGGCCCCACTATTTGAGAAGCACTGATCTAAATATATAAACTTGTCTTGTAAAATATAAAAACAGGCAACTTGTTTCCCAACATACTTTTGTTGGATGATTGAGGTGGTTGGATGAATGACTGTCGAAATAAGAAAGGAAGATTAATGAGGGATGGAGGAAGGAAGAAGAGACATTACTTATAAAGAGACTGTAGAAAGAAATGTGTGAGGAACGAAGGATGGCGAGGAGTAAGGAAGGAGGGAATGGATCAAGGAGAGTAGAAAGGACATGACATTTAGACAAGAGTAGAAAATACAAAAGCTTTTTCATAGTCTTAGCACCAAAGCCATAGCAATTTACTATTTATACAGACCAGGAAACCTGTACTCTGTTTCAGTTTCTGCTACCTATGTACCTGCTTCCTGACAAGGCCCTTTCCTTAACAAGGGTCATTTTGCCACAGAATAAGCCAGAACTAAAAGCTTTTTTTTACTAAACCAAAAAAAAGGCTCTTAATTAAGTAATATGATGAGCAGAAAAAATAAACAAAAAAATTAAATTCATACACAAAGGAAATTACAGATTCTTCATGATATTCTACTATTGAACATCTTAAATCAAATCAATCTTAAACTGACAAAGCACTTTTTCATGCCATTGGCAGCACAAAACGCTATACAACATAACAACAAACTATTAAAGAAAGATTAGTAGGTAATGTTTAACGAAGTTGTATGTTAACCAAAAGTTTGAAAATTAAACATATTTTAGGCCATAAGGAATATCTAGAATCACTTGGCTCCTAAGTAACGAGATCCATCCATCCATCCATCTCTAGCTGCTTCTCCTTGCAGGGTCAGAGGAGGAGCTGATATCTATCTGCTTTGGTCATTGTTACTTAGCTACGCACACTCATACCGGGAAAAAATCAACCGAAAGCCAATATTTATGTAGACATTCTAGAATAATCATGGAAAATTCCATTTGGTTTTTAACCATAGTTGTCTTTTCAAATAGAACACTTTTCTACCGGAACATTGCCTTTCGGCTGACCCCCCCTTCTTGTGAAGTGTGCAGGCCACAAAAGGTGAATTGTTCATAATACATGTAGATTACTAATCTGGGCAATGTGTGATGGCACAATTTGAATCAGTTTAAGATTTAATATAAACTAAAATGAATGAAAATGAATTACTGAATGTGCTATTTCAAAAATTGACTGGAGAAATTGATTCAAAACAATCGACAACAAAAGATTGTAGTACAAACCTTGATACAGCTACAGATCTTTACGGAGATGTTTGCGTGTCAAGACCGCTTGGGTTGTATTCACACCAGCCTAAAAGGTCCGGACCAAGGGATGGAACAAATTTGAGTTTTTTTAAGAGGAACTAAACAAGGATTCTGTGAATAAGCCATTAAATTATTTTAACACTATATTGCAGTAAAACGACTCTTCATCCAAACACTTAAACAGAGTGGACCCTATCAGCGAGTACATGCTGGGGAATTATTAAAATCTAGATCTTGGTAAATGTGTGGAATGAATGGATTAAAATAATCATCAAAATAAATTGATTTTATCTAATTGGTCAGCTTTATATTTTAAGCAATTCAGTGTGCCTGAGTTTTACTACTACAGTACTTCCATGCCATATGTACCACCACTTGCAAGTCAAACAGTTAAAGTATAATACATATCGGTTCGTCTTTAGAAAGAGATTACCTTAAATCTAACCTCAGCCCTCGCATACAATCTGTGTGTGTGTCTTCATGTACTTGTATTCACACAATATGACTGTGTAATGTCAATCTGCCGCCAGTCATCCTGGATTTATCCTTCATCCTTTCTGCACCCACATTTTAGTGTTGAACAGCCCCTTTAGCAAACTCCATTGGCCCCACCACACCGCTCCTCACACACAGTCATGTACACGCACACAAACACACACCCACACACACACACACACACACATATTTCATTTCTAAACCCTAGTATTTAACCATCCTTCTGGATCACAGCCACAATATTTTATCCCTCTAAAATGCCTGGAACTGCCTAACATTGCCAACCGAAGCCAGACTGAACAAACCTAAAAGAAGGAGTGTGATCTTTTGAAGAAAAGCATGACAAAAACCTTTGCTAAGAGTGAAATATGTGTGGTACTTTGACTACTCCCTTCAGCACTCAACAACACCCCCTTCTCTCCCCTTTCACTTGTCCAATCCCTATATGTGCATAATTCTGCCTGAGCAGAAGCTCTGCTGCTCTTAGATGTTGTGATTTGCATGGATTTGAAGCAGAGATGGGGTGGATTTCCGGGACATTCATGAGTGACTGTATCCAGAGAAGCATGCTGGATTAAAAAGCTGGGTCTTTGATAAGGAGATGAGGGGAAGCAGGAGAAAAACAGAAGTAAGGTGATTAAGGGCCAAGCCTTGACATCGGCTGTAGGAATGACTCTTTCCTAAATTGCATGTCAGGCAACTAGATGAGAAGATTAACAAGATTTTGTTTGACAGATGGACTGATAACACACTTGTGATTAAACAGTTTTTGTAGCTAAATAAAAAAGACATTGATACAATACAATTCCATCTGTTAAATTATGCCTATTCTTTCTATAATGCGTCCTTTAGAGATATACTCTCTTACAATCTTTAAAAGGGTTTGAACAGTATTTTCTAGACTTTCTGACAATATTTGAAAGTCTAATTAGACTTCTTGTGTAGTGTAAATGAGAGGATGTAGGTGAATGGGTTTTCTAAACAGAGCGCAATACAACACTAAAAACAATCTATCTGTCCGTCCGTCCATTATCTGTTTATCTAAGATCTAGTAGAAAGGGTCAAAGTTCGAGAAGGGAACCCTAGATACACCCAATGTTGCCACAGTTACTTTAAAATAGTAATCTGATTACTTACTAATGATTACTCCTTCCAAAAGTAACTTAGTTACTTTACTGATTACTTTGTTTTAAAAGTAACTATGTTAGATTACTTATGTTACTTTATTAGTTACTTTGAGCAGCTGCCAATAACACTCCCCACTGTCCCAAAATAGAAACAATAAGCGGTTTTGACATCCATCCATCCATCCATTTTCTGAACCGCCTGGGTCCTCCAGGGGTCGCGGGGGGGCTGTTGCCTAACTCCAGCTGTCAACGGGCGAGAGGCGGGGTACACCCTGAACATGTCGCCAGTCCATCACAGGCGGTTTTGACAATACTCACTTTATTGAAAGTGCATTTTAACAGTAAGGAAACTGTGTCTGTCTCTGGGGACAGCCACAATGGAGCAACAAACTGTGGGGATGTACTTGCTTGCTCACTGCATGTAGTACTGGAGAGTTCCACTATGGGGGCAGAGTAGGCCTACAGAGTACAGAAGTCAGACTCAGGCCAAAACAAACATGGCGACCGTAAAGGAGCTAATCAGCTGTTTCGGATTATGATCGATAAAGAAGGTAGCATTGTTGTTGAAGGTAGCTAGGACCATATTTACTGCTATTGTTGCTTGTTTTTCTTGTGTTTTGGGTGCCATGTACCAAATATATCATTTTGTTTAAAAAAATTACAAAAATAGTACCGCACAGTGGCTTGAACAAGTAACTTTCTTATTACCTGTATGGTAATATTAACATGTTAGAATAATCGTTACTTAAAAAGTGATCATATTAGGAGTAGCGCGCAACTAAGCAACGCGTTCCTGGCATCACTGGATATACCCTCACCCCAGGGACATCGTCTAGCTTTTTCTGTGGGATCCCAAGGAGTTCCCAGGCAAGAGAGGGCACACAGTCCCTCTAGCAAGTTCTACATCCTTCTTAAGTCTAGTGGGACATGCATTCCGTCTAGTGACCCTATCAAATCTAATCTCTTACTGATAATCAACTAAATAATCATTTGAATTAGCTCACATACCAGGCTGTTTACTGCTTCGAACTGAGAAAGTGTAACGGGTGCATTGGGAATGCAAAGCAGGGGGAGATGCTGACAGAGCAGTTTAGCGGATGGCTCAGGAGTCAATTGTCTTGAACGGGCCGCTCAAAACGATTGAATTTGTTTTTTTGTTTTTTTTAGATTGTAGAGTGTAAAGGCAATTATCTTTTTTTTTTAACAAAACACCTTTCCATTGGTATCTCAAGAACATATCAAGGATTATTGCAAAAAAAAAGGTTTCAGAAAAGAAAAATCACCTATCCCACTTTTAAGATTACAAGCTGCTGCTTGGTCTTAAATATGGTCTAAATTACCTTGTTGTTGAAAGTGTTCAAAAAGTACAAATAAAATTGCCTTGCCTGGCCTTGTCCCCTTTCTTTTTCAGCACTAGTCATGATGCCAGAGCTTTATCTCTAGCAATTTAAGATAAACTTGGAAAATAATTAACAGTAATCGGATATTCTATATTGTTATTAAATAGTGTGATAATAGTAGTTCATATAAATCCAGCTTTTATTACTCTTTGTAATTAAGTCGTAATTTAGTTGTTTCCTCTCTTGTTTACTCTCTTTAGCTATGTTTGTTGGTGTGTTTACTCCTGGTGAGCAAATCATTGAATACATACTTTGTCAATGAATGTGCTGACTTGCCAGATGGTTTTCTTCAAAGATATTAAAAGAAGTCGTCCTTGGAAACAGACTGTGTCAGGTGATTAGATTAACCATCTGTCTATCTGCCATCAGCAGAATGGGACAATTCCAGAAAATCAATCTCTTTCAAAAATGTTAGAAAAAAGGGAGCCCCTTTTATCAAATGATAAAACCCCTACGTATTGGTCTTTGCACAACACCAGTAAAGAAATGTTTTTGAGTTGAAAATACATTCAGCATTCATAATCACCAGGAGCATTCTTGAAGTCATCTACACAAACTAAATTCTTTAACAGCTTAAAAGAAGAAATGGTAGAATATAGCTAAAGAAGACTTACACAAAAGCTTGGTTGAATTAAACAACATTCATATGTCAATATTAGATTTTTTCAATCTTTCTATTCAAACTGAAAAAATGAGGGTCGTGTCTTAACATGACATTAAATGTTAAATAACCCTCAGACCAATGTTGAAAAGAGTCTTTGTAAGACTGGAGGTAAGAAAATACCAAGGATACATCCTTCTTCAAGTTCATTGGACTGTTTAGAAAGTCTGAACAAATTCCTGCAAAGCCTAGCTATTCAATCAGGGAGATAAGACTATGACCATCATCAAATGTCTACATGGCTAAACTCTGAGCAGAAATTGAAGCTTTACTGTTAGCCACACATGCAGAATCTGTTTTGTTTAATCACTTTGCTTTTTTTTTCTCTTTTTACTTTTTCTTTTGTTTTGGCTTTCTTGTCACATGTAACATGTTTCAAATCATACAAAATAGATAAGAATGATAACCAGAGAAAACACACTATCTAATGGAACACAGCAAGTTCCAATTTTGTTTCATTACTCCACAGAAACTTTTCACAAATATATTAGGGATCCCCGAGCTTTTTTTAAACAAATGTGAGATGAGCTTTCATGTTATTTTGCCCAGTAATGCTTTTTGCCATTAAACTCACCTTTGGATGACTAGTCTCTTTATACAAATGCATGTGAAGCCAAAAGAGTTGTATATATTGCTCTTGGTTCGTTCATGACTTTCTCCTAGAAACATTGATGCCCTCTAGGAGTTATTTTGGTTGGCAAGTCACTCCTACTATATTTTGCATTTCTACACTGATAGATGTTATTGACTTTGGTTTTAATCAGTTGTTAAATTTCTTTATATTGAGCCAGACATGTTGCTGTTTGAGGTTTTTTTTTTTACTGAACCTTTTTTATTCTAAATGCACACTGTCATCCCTCTATTGTGTCCAATTGCTTCTCCAGCACCCGTATCTCAGTTTCACTCTTGGTGGCATCCCCGGAGTTTGGTGTGTCTTACCTAGCTGTCATTCACATATCAACTTTAAGCCTTAAGGGAGGAACAGGTCAGAGTGAAAAGGACCACATTTATAGTAATGGGAAAAAAAATGAAGTTGACATTTTTGAGGAGAAACACAGTTGATCTTTTTTAAAAGTCTGTCTTTCACAAGCACTTTATAGCCACAAATTTTAAGGAACCACTTGACGTTCATAAAAAATAGATCAGGACAGAAAAGCATGGCCTTCAGTCTTATAAGATACACTTGACACAAATAGCTCCCCTGTAAGGGAACCCCCCTCCCCTAATTTTAATATATTGTAGGCTACATGTTGGGGAAATATGCTTTTATTTGTCCATCTACTTTGAAGCCACTATATTTTCTACAAAACTTTGTACACTTAACACCTAAAGGCAAAGTAGAGTCACCAGTTATACAACACATTTTATTGGTACTGTAGGAAACTGAAGTGATCGTTTTTTGTGTTTTTGTACTTCAAACAGATTCATGCCAGTGCTGCTGAAATTAGAAAAAATCTTATAAAACATACACATTTATTTTTTCATGTGTCCTGTCTGGCAGTGTAACAGCCAGAATTGTTGTCTAAGTACCATGTACAAGCCCAACACATTTTCTTGATCATACAGAGCATTACAGCTTTTGCCATAGTACTCCACTTGGAATATATGTGTGAAAAATCTTTATTAGAGATTGCTCTGGGTTTAATTTCTTGAAGTTTGAGAAAGGTAAAAAAAAACAGAAAATAACAAAATAAGATGAAGAAGAGAGGCAAGAGAGGTAGGAGTGTGAGTTGGTGATACAAGAGAGGAAGGGGACAAAGAAAAAACGAGAAAACATACCAGTGTTAAGGAAAAAATATTATTAAGAATAATCTCATCTGTGTTCTTAAATACTGAAATATGTGTGTGCTATTACTTTCTGATATAGATGTAGTCTGATTGTGTGACACTGTATTATGTTAGGTTAGGTCAAATGAACTGATATTAGGATTCCTACTCCTGTATTACCATGGAAACGACCCTTGGAGCACTGAACATCCTGACGTGTCCTGAGACTGAGCCTGTCCTATCAGACGGAGACGCCTGAGAGTCTACCCACTTGTTTACTGATATGGTGTAGACAATACCAAGGTTGTCTGAAACTATAAAATTGTCAGTCAGTTGTCAGGGAACAGGGCAGCTGTTACACGGATCCCAGCAATACTGTGAGAGGCTGTTCCTCCTTGTTTGTACAAAAAAATCATATTAATCTTACTCATCATTTTTATTTAATAAGGTTTTTCTGACGACACCAGTCCTCCGCATCCACAGGACGCCAGAGAGGTGGAAAAAAACAAAACAAACACCAATATAACGGAGCATTATTAACAAAACTAATAAAATCATATGAACTAAGAACTACACATCCACAACACACAAAAATAGGTATATAAATACAACAACAATGTCATTGAAAACCTCTTGGCACCAATTATCTATTGATGATAACCTCGCCACAAAATATATATAAATAAAGGCCGATGTCCCCACACCTATGTGTTTGTGTGAGCTTGCTGGTGCATATAATTTCCCCATACGAATGTTTGATAGCTGGTGTGAGGAGCATTCAATCCGTCATACAGGAATCAATGCAGACACGAAAGACATCGAGAATACAGATGCACAGATGGCCCCAGAGCCCAGGAGCCCCAAGTTGACTAGCATAGGGCTGACCGCACCCCTGAAGCGAAGAACAAAAGGAATGCCCCGGGGAACATCCGGGAGCTACACTGCAGGGGCCCAGGAGGCCGGAGACCAGGGCTCAAGGAGGCCTGAGACAAGGCACCCAACCAAGAACAGACAAACCCACCAATGAACTGACCAGGCACAGAACCCACAGAAAAGGCAGTGGATCCATGCACCAGATCCAACCCCAACCGAGCCATTGGGTGGCACCACCCAACAATTCAAAACTGGCACCTCCAAAAGAGGTGCCTCAACCAACTCAAGGAGGATCTCGGTCTGACACATCAGCTGCCCGACACATCGGTCCAACCTGGACCAGTCAGGCATGCACCAGGGCCGAGCTGGACCACACCCTGGAACCCAGACAGCAAGAGCCACCAGCGCACCAGTGGGAAGAGATATGAGTCACTGGAAGGGTTTGACAGAGGGGAACTAGGCGCCCATTAGATGTGGGGCCTAAGATGCGGCAGATGAGAGAGCAGCAGAGGACCCAACCTGAAAGGTAGACAAAGCGACACAGACACAGTCATACCCTCCCTCTTACGCACACACATTTTCACCAGTACATTTAGACACCCAAGAAAGGACACTGTACACTCACTCATGCACCCCATACACACTCTATAATCCCAGGTCCAGAGCTGGAAAGTGTGCCCACCGCAAGGTCCCTACATGTGTGTGTCTCATAAAAATGTTAGAAGTTAGAGTGTCTAAGTTGAACAGTAAAATTGGGACCAAGGCCCTCTGGCTCAAAAAAGCGCTAAACAGAAAATAGCTTTTGGTCAATAATGAAAGATCCCCCCAATAATTTGAAACATAACTGTCAATGACCCAGTTGCAAAGAGGAGTCTTGATTTAGGTCATCTCATTTTTAGTGCCAGGCTGTGCAGCCTTCCATTAAACTCAACTGGTAAGAAACCAGTATCAGGAAAGACCACAATCATGTAAAGATGCTTAAAACAATGAACCAACAAATGCATGGAAAGAGCGAGGGGTATAAATACACAGATAAGGCAATGAAGGAGACAATCGGCGAAACTCGTGGCAGCAAGGGACCATTAAAAATGCAGTGACTCACAGACAGAGAAAGACACCATGCTATGACAGTAACCTTGGTTTAAAATAAAACAGCTCAAATGTTTCCTGTAAGTCACCACCAGGTTTGTACACACTGTAGTTAGTATTTTTTAGCCAATTCTTCCATGAAAACCTCTTCTAGAGATGTGATGTTTTGGGTTAGTCACTGGGCAACACAGACTTTCAACTCCATTTTCTGTTGGACTGAGGTTTGGAGACTGGCTAGGAATTGTATTTTATTTTTTTACATAGCCACTCCTTCACTTCGTGTGTTTTGGATCTTTGTCATGATGGAAGATCCAGCCACAATTAATCTCAAACACATTCAACGATGGAAGGTCTTTGCCCCAAATCTCATGATATACGACCCCATTCATCATTTCTTTAATGCAAATCAGTCACCCTATCCCCTTTGTAGAAAAATAGCCCAAAAGCAAAATGCCCCTCCCCCATGCTCTTCAGTTGGTCTGGTGTTCTTTTCATGCAACTCAACATTATTCCCTGTACAAACAAAGCCAGTGTTTATACCAAAGAGTGCTATGTATGTGGTCTCATATGACTACACGTCATACTCCCAAACCTCCTCTTGATCATCGATATGGTCTCTGGCACACCTTGGATGGGCCTGGACATGTGCTGGCTTAAGCAGGGGATACCTTTTGAGTACTGCAGAATTTTATCCATGACGGTGTACTTTTTTACCAATATTAATCTTCATTAACAAATATAATGTATTATCCATGAAGTGAAAACCTGCCTGAATCCCCATGTTGAGGAAGATTGTCAGCAATCTTATATTTATTTAATTTTCTAATAATTGTTCCAACAGTTCTCAATCTGTTCTCACAAAGCTTCTTGCCTACAGTAGATTTGCTCAGCCCAAACTTTTGCAGGTGTACAAGCTTGTCCCTGGTGTCTTTAGACAGCTCTTTGGTTTCTATTGAAGGTCGGAGTCTAGGGATACTTTGCTTATTTAGGACCATGACAACATTCTGCAAATGATGGAATTTTGCTTTCTCTCAAAACCCAGATGATAAAATGTCAGGCCATCAATTTATAAGCTTGAGCTCAGGCACACCTGAGTCATGGACCAGCATCATCAACTCGGAATACAATAAACAAAGATTGACTGAAAGTTTTAGAGCGGTCCAGTCAAAGTCTGAACTTCAGTGTGATCAAGATGATGTAACAGTACAGGGTAGCTTAGTCAAGCCAAATTCTTCCAAAACACAATGCCAGTTTATTTGGACAGCCTTTTCCATTACTGAAAGTAATGATACTTTTTTAACAGCTTTTTGTATTTACTCAAATGATATTTTTCTATTTTTTAAATTTGTTTGATGATTTGAAATATCTAGGTGACAACAAAAAGCAAAACACAAAATAAATCTGTGTACTTCATATTTTAAAATAACCCAATCTGCTGAATCCTGACTGATCTCACACTGTTTCCACCTCATTAGACTTTTGAGCTCAACTCCACGATGCAGGCAGACATCCAGCTTCTGTACACTGAACATTTAAGCTAAGACACATAAAAATGAGTCAATGTGTGTCAGCTTAGTAACGTCAATGTACTGAACCACTGGGTTTCCTCACATACCTTTTGTTTCTTTCTTCCCAATTTCTCGAGACTTTATTCTCTCTCATTTCTTCCCTGCCTCCCTGTTCAAATGACACACTCCCTTCTTAGTCTCTGTCACTACAGCTGCCATATCGGCGGAAATGATAGCTTGCAGAGGTGTGTGAATGATCTATTTCATAAAAATATCTCAGTATGGTTTTCTTTTTTAGTGTTGAAGTTTATAGACATGGTCTGCTAATATGACATATCTAAAATATTTATCTAATGTTTTTCCTAATTCCATGATCTGAATACTAATAAAGTCAAGAGAAGAGCATGAATAATTATTTAAAAATATTAGAGAAGGCCAGTCACTTCACAAACCTCTGGGATTCATGTTATCTTTTAGCTCATCAGTTTGAGTAGGGGATGAAAGAGAAACCCAGTATGTCTATCATTACCCAGCCTCCTGCAGGACAATCTCCTTTAAAAAAGGACCGCCCACCGTGACACACTCAAATTATTCATGGGAATTGCAGACCACCTTGCACCTTGCAGGAGTATCACTCATCCATCCGCAGACAGATGGACACTTTAATATGATAGTGTGAAATTGGAGTGTCTCTAAAGAACCTCCCCAAAATCGTATTTCCTCTCTCTTCCGTTTCAGAGGTACAGCTTTGAAATTTAAAGGAAAGAAAAGTTTAATTAGTTTTTTTTCTGATTGATAATATCAAATATCTTTCTCTTATTCTGAACCATTGATCTCCATAAACTTACTGTATTCTTGATTAATTCTAAAATTAGTTTAACGTTTGTGTTGGATATGAGTAAAAATAAATAAAAATAAATAAAAATCAGCAGTCCAGGTGAGTTTAAAAAGGGCATGCATTTTTCTCTTTTAATGCATCTCGAGAGTCCTTTCAGGGAAATTTTGTAATGTTTTAGAAAGACACCTTGATATTCATGTTCTATGGAACTTGGAGAGTTCTTTAAAAACTGAAGTCAGATACGGGATGAGGAAGGAGATGTGAGGCATGATGGACCAGAATGAAGAAAACGTCTAGGCTAATGAGTTTAGCTTTTACGAAAGGTCCCACTCATGTTCTGTACGTAGCCTCAAACATGTAATTTTTAGGCCAAAGTTGTGTTCGTGGATTTTTCTTACCAAGCTGCCCTTGGCTTTGAATTTGGCTTTTTTTTGTGATAGATGTGCCTCTGCTCCACTTCAGCTTCAGTGCAAACACTTCAGAGTGGGAAAGACTAAGAACACATTTACTCCCAGTTGCACACACTGCCCTACTTTAGTCCAACACCACAGCCTGTTTTTTTTTTTTTTTTTTTCATCTTCTGATGTTTGCTGAGACATTCGGGAAAAAAAGGCTGTATATCTTCTCACTGGAAATAGACAGCAAAAGTTAAATGTTTTTTTCAGTTTTTCTGAGCTTGTATGTCTTGTCACATGTAGTACAAAAGCAAAGAAGCCTCTCATGTTAAAGAGGCTCAAAATATCCAGAAAACAGAGATTTCTGGCAGGTTTTTAAACTTTCCAGACACCTTCTTGTCTTTTCCTTTGTGAGCTTTTTGTTTTATTCCTTTTTCAGAACTTTGTTCTTCAGGTAAACAGTTTTATTAATAAAAGGTAGTAGATCCACATCAAGGTTTACTAAAGTTCAGATATATTTGTTATGCATTAGCTGGACAAAAAAAAATGTTTAGGATGTAAAGATAAAAAAAATAGAAAACTAAAACTATAATTTAAAATTATGTTTAATGCCACTTGCAGTCTTGGCATTTAAAGATGTCATTAGTGGCTGTGACTCAGTGACAGAGATATTATGTTGTCAACTAGGAATTTGTCGGTTCAGTCCACGTTTTTTGCTGCCACAATTTGAAACTTCCTCCTGCTTTATTCTGCAACTAACATCACTACCACTCTATGACTGTGTGTGTGTGAGAGAGAGAGACTGATCTAAGATAACGATCAAAGGACAATTAAAGCTAACCACAAATGAACCAGAGTAAAAAGTGCAAACATAGAGAATCCCAACCAACCCCAGCAGGGGCAGAAAGGCCATCAGGAGCAACACGACTTTTCCTGGCTGCCTGGCCACTGAACTGGCCTTCTTGGCGATCAGGCCTACCGTGAGGTGGTGCTTGATTCTGAAATAAACAATCCATCCTGAGGGCTCATTTGGGCATCTGCCCCATTGGCCCTCACACAGATGTAGCAGGTTTGGTATAAACACACATCCTCCTGTATTTTTGTGAGGATGTCTGCACTTTTTGGTCTAGAGGCCTATTGAAGCGACATCGAGAGGGAAATAATTAAAAGTAATTAATTAATTGATAATTGTTATGATCTATCTGGTGATGCTGAGAATATTAACTAATAATTGTAAATTATTAATTTAATCATCTCTTCAGATTATTAACGAGGCACCATCCATTTTTTATCCCCCAAAAAATGGCAAAAACATATATATATATATTATTAATAAGGAGATTATTAACCAATAATCTCACTAATAATGATTGATTTTTAGGGATTACACCAGAAAGATCCTATCTGAAGGAAGTGAATTCTTGGAGTAATTCACACACACACTCAGAATAAAAGAAACCAGGGATTTAATTCAATTTAACTAATTTATTCTAAAAACATAACCAAAATAAAAACACTACTTATACCAAACGATTCTGTCAAGACTACCCTATCCCTGAGATATATGGAGGCCAGCAATGAGTTCACTTACGCGGTCACGGGGTGCCTCCTACTGACGTCGTACGCAGCCCCTCGTGTGCATGCGTGGAGGGGGTGTAAGACGCGAACGCGCTGCTCGTCGAAAGGAGCGGGGGGAAGTTTTATGACCGATAATTTAATCTGAACAAAAGGCCTGTGGTTCCTTTCTAACAAAGAAACTTCGTGGCTATTATCAGCGAGTTAGCTTTTGCTAATACAGACTCTGGTAGGGAAATATGGAGAAAAGGGGGTTTAAAAACGTCTTTGGCGTGCTGCACGTTCCTAACAGGCACTACGCGGATGCTGACCCAAAAATGCCTATGACACCCACACTTACTATCAAACTAACGGAGAGGAACCAAAACTTCTACAGACTAACAATTCTGCTCACTAATAAAAGACAAAACATACAGGAAACTCACAATCAAAGTATGAAACTCACAAATTTACCCGTAAGCAGAAACACAGCACAGAGGAATCACAGAGCGCTCGAGGGAGGCAGCTCTTCACATCAATGATTAAGCATGCATACAGTTATAGAGAAACCTTTCTAAAATCTCTCCACCCAGGTCACAGAATATGGAGATAACAAGGAACGCTCTTACCTCTTTCGAAAGGAGAGGGGGCTCTCAGTTGTGGAAGAAAAAGTTTGAAAAGCGAGGTGTTCAGCTCGTCAGACGCGCGGAGAGAAAAAAACAAAAAGAGGGGAATTCAGCGGATCAAAAGGGATAGTTTGGAGGCCAGCCAAACCATTGGGAAAACTTGGTTGCAGGGGCATTCTAGCCAATTGGTGCAGCAGATCATCCAGCGCTCAGCGGGTTCGAAACGGGGAAAGAGCGGATAGTTCTGCTATTGGTTCGAATGCCGTGGCCGGGGGAGAAGGGGCGTGCCGCCGAGGGGAAAAGAAATTTGTCTCATCTTAACAATCAGACTGTCTTAGTTTCAACATTCATGGGTCAGTCCCAACAACAGAAAAAAACTCTGATCAGAGACACAACAAAGTGCTTTAAAATACTGACATGTTTGTCAGTAAGGGAACAGTTGAGACATTAAACAATATTGGTGACAACAGAGTCAGCCATCCAGCGTGACTAGCTTAAAGAGGAGTTGAGCTGATGGGCTAAAACTACCTTAATAAAACAAACGTACGCTGTATGGAAGACTTGTGGACTTGGAGAAGGTGCTAGACCATGTCCCATGGGGAGTCCTTTGGGGAGTACTCCAGGAGTATGGGGTACCAGGCACGTTGATACAGGCTGTTAGGTCCCTGTACGACCGGCAGTAACTCGGGCTCATTCCCAGTAAGAGTTGGACTCCGCCAAGGTTGCCCTTTGTCACCGATTCTGTTAATAACGTTTATGAATAGGATTTCTAGGTGCAGCCAAGGTGATGGGGAGATTCGTTTTGGTGGCCTGAGGATTGGGTCTTTGCTTTTTGCAGATGATGTGGTCATGCTGGCTTCATCGGAATGTAATCTATAACTTTTGCTAGAGCGGTTTGCAGTTGAATGTGAAGCAGCTAGGATGAAAATCCGCACTTCCAAATCTGGGAATGTGATAAATCAATAGTTAGATTGGTAAAGGATCAACAGTGTTGCAAGCACTGTACCGGTCTGTTGTGGTGAAGAGCGAGGTGAAAGGCGAAGCTCTCGATTTACCGGTAGATATACATTTCTATCCTCAACTATGTTCAGAAACTCTGGGTAGTGACTGAAAGAAGGATAGTATGTGTACAAGCCTCTGAGATTAGTTTCATCCACAGCGTGTCTGTGCTCTCCCTTAAAGATAGGGCGAGAAGCTTTGTCATTCAGGAAGGGCTCAGAGTTGAGCTACAAAATTGGCTAACACATGGCTTTAGCAAGATTAATAAATGTTAGCTCAAATCAAAGCTCTCATCGTTTTCAATAAGTACATTAACTACTACAAAAAAAACAACAAGATGGTAAAATTACTTTGACCTCTAAAAATACAAAATGTATCCTCTGCTCAGTTTTGTGTGTCCAAATCAAAAACATGAATGTTGCAAAATGAGCAAATTAATAAGTTTAATTTTTGATATCAAAATCAAACTACAGTATGGCAGGCCGGTGGAGCATTTATTCTGATATCTTGATCTCAGACATAATTGTAATGTCATGGACATGCAAGGCATTGTTGTCAACTAGTTAACTAGTGTGCCATGTTTGTGGAACTAGTTAACTAGTGAGGGTCAAAATATGCACTATATTTAACTAGTGGTAGCCAAAATACACACTAGTTAACTAGTGAAGGACAAAAATGCATGCTACATAGCTAGATGAGCCACACTAGTTAACTTGTGACAGCCAAAAATGTGCACAAGTTTACTAGTGAAGGCATAACTTCTCACTAGTGAACTAGTTGTCAATAGTTAACTAGTGAACCATAAATGGCTTACTAGCTAGCTAGGTGATGGCAGCAGGCTCAAGCATAGTTCAAGCATAAATACACACTAGTCACCTAGTGGCGCAGAATTCTAATTAGGAGGCAGATAATTCTTAAAATTGAGGATTTCTATTGGCTCCCTATGTCCAACCAAACTATGACAACCAATCACAGCACAGAATTGAACAAAATCCCACCCAAAAAATGTGCATGTGGCATACAAGTTAACATGCTGGCCAAAGGAACTAGTCAACTAACTAAACTAGTTACTAACTAGTTACTAACTAGTAAACTAGCTAGTAAACTAGTGGCTCCAACAGACTCAAGCAAGCATTCCCAAGAATAGCAGGAATCGGTGTAATAATTCATGTAAAATTATAATAATAGCAAACTAGTGAGACTTAAATTGCTCCACTAGTTAACTAGTGGACAAAAATGGCCAGCTTGTTTGTGTATTTAGTAGTAACTAGTTTACTAGTGAACGAAATATGCATGCCACTAGTTAACTAGTAAGACCAGCAACACCCTCACTAGTAAACTAGGGTGTATTTTTGCCTTTACATGTTAACAAGTTACCATTTTGGCATCTCACTAGTTAACTTATGGGCATTTTGGGGCACACTAGTAAACTAGTGACACTTTTTGCATCTCACTAGTTAACTTGTCGAATGGAAATTGCCATCACTCGTTCATTGATTGTTTTTTTGGTGCACTCTACTAAACTAGTGACACTTTTTAGACCTCATTAGTTAACTAGTGGGCATTTGTGTCTTCACTAGTTAACCAGTGAGCAGTTATGCCTTCACTAGTTTACATGTAAGTGTCACACTGAAGCCACTAGTTTACTAGCTAAAGTTCCTCTGGCCAGCATGTTCACGTGTGTGCCACATGCAAATGTTTTGGGTGGGATATTGTTCAATTCTGTGCTGTGATTGGTTGTCATATTTTAATTAGACATAGGGAGCAAATAGAAAGCCTCAATTTCAAGAATTATATGCCTCCTAATTAGAATTCTGTGCCACTAGCTGACTAGTATGAATTTAGGCTTTAACTAGTTTACTAGTATACATTTATGACCTCACTAATTAACTAGTTGGGGCAAGGCATGCCTCAACTAGTTAACTAGTTAGCCTGATGCCATCACCTGGTTAGATATTAAGCCATTCATGGTTCAGTAGTTAACTAGTGACATTGATCTACTCCAACTAGTTAACTAGTGAGGAGTTATGCCTTCACTAGTAAACTTGTGCACATTTTGGCTGTCAGTTACTGTTACTGTACAGCTGTTAACTAGTGTGGCTCATCTAGCTTTGTAGCATGCATTTCTGTCCTTCACTAGACATTTCTGCCTCTCACTAGGTAACTAGTGAAGCAAAATTGTGTTCACTACTTAAGTAGTGAGTATTTTGGCTACCATTAGTTAACTTGTGTGCATATTTTGACCCTCACTAGTTAACTAGTTCACACAAACATGGATCACTAGTTAACTAGTTGACAACAATGGCTTGCATGTACTTGCCATACTACAGCGCCCTCTAGAATGCCCTGAAATAAACAATGTGACAACAGCCCTGGTCTCTGCTAAGGATAATGCAAATATTTGAATACTGTATGGTCCACTACAGATACACAAGAAAACACCTGATATGTATATTAAAATTATTCTGTTATATAATTTATTAACCAAACTTATCATAAAAGGCAATTCTTTTAGATTAATTTGTGCTTCACTTATGATGATCAGTATACAATTACAAATACCTAGCTCTTACAATTCTAAGTAATTTAAGCTGATAATTGATGTGTGTTTAAAATGTTCTTGTTCAGTGTTAGAGAATAAACCTAAACATATGCAGTGCACCACCAGTGTACTTCTTCTTTGTGGTTTCATAACATGGTTGACAAAGTAGTCAAATTATAACTAGTCTAATACCTATTATTTTAAATTGATTAAATCAAATTCCCACCCTGAATTTTTGTCCCAGTCCACCCTGGAACCCCATATGCTGATGGTATTAAGTATTAATATTTAATCCATTCATCAAGTAGATTAGGTTTTTTTCCATAAAGTAAATGAAGTACTTTGTGTTTTTTTGTTGTTTTTTTCCCATTGATTACATTAAAATGCATAAAAGCAACAGAATGAAGATAATTGTTGGTACTGATGTAACAAGTATACATGCAATGCATTTTTTATATTTTTATTACATGAGCATTATCAAAATCCAAGTTAAAGTGACACTGCACAGTGTAATGTGCAGAAAGTCAGAAACACGGTCTGATTTAGAATTAAACTGTAGCCTGTTTCAAAAGACACACAATGTTGGCCTATAAAGGTAATACTCTTGCCATGGTGTCTTTTGAATGCACAAAAAATATCGCAACACAGTACTTGACCACTTATCAGGGGCACAACTACCTAATTTTTGAGGGGTATGCCGCGACATGACAGTGGTGTCCAACCCTTTTTACTGCCCACTGCATAACCCACTGCCACTTATGAACAACCAAATGCTGCCTGATGTCGCCTCTAGTTTGAGGCAGTGTAGTGCAATTGATTTTTGAAAAAGGCTTTTGGGTCAGTCCCACTTAGCCCTTACCGCCTTAGTTACATTTGCTTGATGGACAGGCTGCTGCAGGTAACTGAATTTCATATTGAGAGCCCTCAATTCTGGAACAATTCCTCAAGAAGCTCTTGACAATTTTGGAATTGACAATTTTGACTGTGCGATATGCCACAAAGCTTTATATAATGGAGCTATTTGTACATTTTTTGCTTTACTCTGTTGATTATCCTCTTGGAATACAATGTGCCGCTTTTTCATGTGCCCCAGGCAAAAGCCTCAAAAAACCAACTAAGTGTTGCAGGCCCTAAACTTTTAAGGGTTTTGGAATCAGCCACAAGTCAAACATTATGCATCCAGCTTACAATGTAATATTATACATGACATTGGATGTAAAACATTAGGCTTTATGACATTTTAGTAATACTTTTCAAAAACTACTAAGAATCACCCCTTTTTTAAAATACACCAATCCTTTCAAAAACTCAAATAGTATTTAAAAAAAAACTTCAGAATACTGCAGTCTAAGTTTGACTAGTCAATTTAGTGTGGGTTACTTGATTGATTACTTTAGAGGAGGCCCTAATACCAGAAAATATTTTTGAAAAAGATCAATTTCTATAGTTCCATTAAAGCCGGAAAGCTTTCATGAATTTCAGACTTCATCAGAAAAATTTATCTTTAGTGCATAAATAGTCCCAATATTTGACATTTTGACTTTGACACAATCAAATGATGTTTTTTTTTTATTTTAATTTGACCTTTATTTAACCAGGAAAGTTCCATTGAGGTTAAGAACCTCTTTTTAAAGGGAGTCCTGGCCAAGAGGCAGCAAAAAACACAGTTTTTTATAATTACATTATAATTACAAAGTTATAGGACACAAATAATTAAAAACAATTGCAATTAAAATAGGTAATTCCAGATTCTCTCAATCTGGATTTAAAAGCATTTAAGGAAATAAATTCTGATAATTTCAAGTCTTTTTGCAAAAAGTTCCAGGCAGAAGGAGCAGAGTAAAGAAAAGCCTTTTTTCCTACTTCTGTACGGGCAAATGGAACGAAGAGCAGCAAATTATCATTTGATCGCAAAGAATAAGAACCAACACTTATCCATGTGATTAAACTACAGATGTATGATGGCAACAGACCAAGAATGGCCTTTTGAATAAAAATATGCCAGTGCCCCGATCTCCTGTTGGACAACGATGGCCATCCCACTCTGGAGTATAATTCACAATGATGGGTCAAGTTTTTACAGATTGTAATAAATCTCAGAGACACATGATAAACAGTGTCAATCTTATGCAGACATTGTGCTGAAGCAGTCCTATATACAAGGTCTCCATAATCTAAAACAGATAAAAATGTTGCAGTGACTAGCTGCGTTTTTGCTTTAAAAGAAAAACAAAATTTATTTAGAAAGAAAAAGGACAATTTTAGTTTCAGTTTCTTCACAAGATTGTCTATATGGGGCTTAAAAGTAAGTAAGTATGTTGAGACTAATCAAAACACTGTGTATCTGCTCTTTAGTAGACAACCAACAGGAAGCTAAGAACCAAGCACTGTACCAACTTTGGTGTCATAACCAGCTCAAAGTTAGTCAGCTGCACTGTTATACCTGAAACCCATTCAATGAAATAATTTTTTTAACTTGTCTTGAAATAAACTCAGGGTCAGATTAATCTTAGAAAGGTGTAATTGTTGACTCTGTAGAACCTTAACAACCTCTATGCACTATATCTTCGGCTGATCTAGCAATGAGTGAATAAATTTTGCAATATAGTTTACAGGATGTATTTCCACTAATGCTTGGCTGATTGCTGGCAATGAAAGCATTTTTCAAGTTGTCTTTGATAGATTATTAATTAGAAATGTATAATATGACAGACAAAAATGAATCCCTAGTACTACATTAATAGTTTAAATGTTTGTTTAACCTTTAAAATTGATACCTACCTCTCTTTCACAGTCATTTTTGATTGCATTGACAAGATTTAATGAGAAATGTAAATCCTCTGCACTATAAACACTGAAATAATGACGAACTTATAAAAGTGCATAATTACTTGTGCATTTATTACCTTCATATGTTAGTTATTTCATGTACACAAACTAAAACTATTAAATAGGCTTGAAAGAATGCAACTAACGCTAAAAGACTAAAGGTTTGTGGGTTTGAGAATAATAAAAGTTTTAGAGGACTTTACAAAACAATGCTAGGGAAAAAGATCTAGAACCAACTTTGGTGCAGAACTTCTCAGTCTCCATAGTAACAGCTGCTGAGCTTCCATGCTGTTTTGTTTTTTTACCCACTCTCTTGAATATTCGATCCTGGTTTGTTATAAGCACCATATTTCTAACTAGTTTGTTAAAACATTTAGACACTGTTTCAGTCTTGTCACAATGTCATCACCTGATAAATCCATGCGTTCTACTTATCTGGTAAAAGAGTATGTAGAGACATTTAAGGGAGTAAATGAGAAGTTTGGGCTCAACGTCTCTTCTTTAAATCTCACCTCTCCATACCAAAATGTATCTGTTTCCTCCCACATAGCTTTGTTTTATATCAAACAACCTATGCACCATTAGTTTGTTCATTCATCCATAAATGATTGACATCAGCACTGATTATACTAATGCCCCATCAGAGGGATTTCTGTTCTCTTAGTTGTACTTCTGTCTTTCATGTTGGCCTCAAGCCCACATTTCTCCTCTTTTCACTCCTGCTTAGCCGCGCTGTGACTTCAAAACTGATCGTTGATACAAAATATTTAGGAGACTATTGAAAATTCTTAAATCTAAAGTTGTTTTTGTGAAACTGTTCAAAACTATACATTAATAATCTAACTTAAAGGTGAACATGGAACAATTTCATAAATAGCTATATTAAAAACAAACAAACATCCACGGGGCGTTTAGAGGGATGCAGAATGAATGTACAAATTTCCCTTAATAAATGATATTTGAATACAAAGTTTTTTATAAAATATATTTTTTTCTAATAATCTACTAATCTAAATCTACTAATCTAATCTACTAATGGTTTGTTAAACATTAAAATCATCATCAAGTTTGATATCTTTTGTTGGTAACCGGCTCTGGCTGCAGAACCTGAAGCATCGTTAGCCACAGTGGAGGAAAGTGAGATGATATTGTTACCCTTTCCGGGTCTTTTTCTTAACCATGGTGAGGAGATCCATATTCTTTAGGGCCAAAGTTTTTTTTCCCTTCGGGTCTAATTGCTCTGACTTAGCTCTGAAATCGTTGGGGCGGTGGTGGCACACATCATGCTGAACAGAAGCTGCTTCATTGTGAGGCACAGTTTCAGTACATACTACTTCTCTCTACATGCAGTAGAACCTGGCAATTCTCGTTTTTCTGTCATTGTAACTACACTTAGACACACTAGATATTGCTATTGTGTTCATATTCGATATCCAACCTTTAACTTACATAACTGTAGGGTGCCAGTGACTATCTCCAGTGGTCAACAGGCAGGAGGCAGTATACACCCTGGACAGTTTACCAGTCCAAATTTACAAAATTGCAACAGTGTTTTTAAAAAAGAACTAGTTTTTTTTTTTTTTTTTTTTTTATGACTCGAAAGACTTGAAAATCAACTTTTAAGACTTGCCACTAAACTTGAAACGTGCGTGCCTTGACTTGAGACTTGGCTTGTACTTGAGGATAATGACTTGAGGCTTACTTAAGATTTACAAAGAAATGACCTGGCCCTACATCTGCAATATACTAGCTGTTATGGTCGCCGCCTGTCTGCATTGAACCAGTTCAGTGCCATGGACAGCGTCTTGCTCCTGTACATCACTATCAACACCACGAGCAGTAGCACACCTGTTTGAGGCTCTCTCTCTACCCCTCCTCAGCACCCTAATTCTGCACAGATGTTTCAAATCCAGCTGGATTGTTTCAAGGGAGGGGCTGCCCTAAAGAAGCTCACATTTTCAGTTACTCAGGGGGAACAGATCTGTGATGTGGTCCCCTAGCTGTCGACTGGCTTGATGTGGTCCTGTTGTTTGCAGGTTAATTCATTTATTCAGGTGTTTTATAACACTGTATGTTTAACCTTACAGAATCACTTTTTGTAATGACTATTTGTGTAATCTTGTGTTGTTACTTTGGCTGAGTTGAACATGTGTCACACTCTTGTTTATCTTGTTTAGTATTAGTTATTTTGGTTAGGCCAAAGGGTTGTTTTGAGTGTTAGAAAAAAGGTAATTGATTTTAAACAGCTTTTTTGAAGATTTGTTTTGTTTTACCGATTGTACTATTTATTTTGTTCAGCACTACCTTCAAGAGTTAATTGTTTGTTGGTGGGGTAATGCCTCGCTCTTTTAGGTTCCCTTGTTATTCCCTTTTTATTAGGTAAATGACCAGCCTTAGTTTCTTTTTCTGAACTTAATGTGAAAATTGTCAACTTAGGTGGATAAACGTATTCTATTAAAGACAGTGTTGTTTTCCATCCACCAACCTTTCCCCTTTATAAATTACTCCTTTGGCAAATAAAGCCGCTGTCTTATTTTACACCTATGTATATGTCTCTCATGTTACCCCTCATTTTCACAAATACCATCTTGGGTAGTAACACCAGAACAATATTTAAATGCGCACTCTGTAACTTTGCAGATAATTGCCCTCTGTCGCCTCTCAATGATTGTAGCATAATGTCACTCTCCTAAAACCAAATCTCTATAAGCGCATCTGAAGAAGCCAGTGTACCAATAATTTAAGCTCACTAGCCAAAAAAACGAAACATCAGACTAAGCGTAGAGCCTAATCTGAATATGGCATTCTGAAAGGCACAAATAACATGTTTTTTTAGAAATACTTATTTCGAACAAAATATTTGCATTCAAAAACCAGAAAAAACGTTATATTAAAAAGCTGCATTTCCTCATGAGACCGCAACGCACAGACCCCGGATAAGAAGTGAGTTACGTTTAGGAGTCGGGGAGGGTGTTGGAGAGTGCAGTTAGTGCGTCTGTCATAACTGCTCCACACAGCAACAGAAAGGCTTGGCTGAGCGAAAAAAAGATTTATTTGCATGTTGAATAGATTGTATTAACTTAACTGGGCTCCAGAGCCAGTCTATACCTTTTCGGAAGCAGAGTTTGATCAGGAAATTATTACATTCTGTTAGGTCGGTAACATGTCTGAGCCTCATGCACGAGCTTACCATTCAGGCTGCAGTTACATGTTTGACTGTTGACAGAGATAACATTAGGTTAAAAGGATTAAAACAAGGCATGGGTAGTTGTGTAGTTGTGAGAATTATTTTAGTACGTTTAAGTCACCCTGTCTTTTGCAGACTGCAGAGGCAGAGATCTCAAACATACTGTATGTCAACATCTGAAGCATTAACATGTGCACCTAAAGCATTCTCTCCTGGTACTGTATACCCCCCCACAAGTATCAATCCTTCCACAAGGCACCAATCAGTGTCTTGTTCTGCCCCTATTGGGTGAAGTAATGCTTGTGCTCATTGTTCTTTTCAATGATGTTCCTAGTTAAATGTTCATTGCTGGATTTAGAAAACGTCAACCAATATTGTATATCCATAATTATTATAATTGGTTTAATAAATGTAACGTAAATTAGAAGTGTAGCTCGATGGATTTTTATGCCTATGTGAATTTATTTTTATTTTAATACAAAAAAAAATACTTTTCCCCCTTAACAAACACAAATACAGATACAAGTAATGGCTGCATTGCACATCCCTATGTCAAACTGACAGCATGTCATTTGGTAAACCATCAATCCGTTTTCCTGGCACTGTATTATATCATAATGCCTGACCAAACACAATAAACCCATAACAGGAATTTATTACATACCAGTCCAGTAGCAACTGGTGGTTCAGCATCCATAATACATCCCATTATATATATTGTCTCTTGCTCTCTCACTTCTTCTTTTTATTTTCCTTGCTTTTTCTGATAGTGCTTTTTTTGGTTTTTCAATGGCTCTGCCATGGCTAAAGTCTGACAACCTTGTAGTCTACTGCCCTAAAGTAATACTCAGTCAGTAGTTCAGGAAGGCATCCTGAGAGTATAATGTGGTTTTCTGCACGGGAGCCTCACCGGCAGTGATAGCTCTGAAAATGAACATAATAAATCCTGGTGTGCTGCCAAAATGTTTCCAAAATGCATGTTTTTTAAGCTGACACAGTTACGGAGTGAGTCTTTAAAGTGGACGGAAAAGGGTACACTGTTTAACTTTTTCATTTTATTATATTTACAAAATAACTGCCATATTGTGAGATCCATTACTATTTGGCCCTTAGTATGAATATATATTTTTAGAACACTTGTTATAGATTTAGTTTAATTAATATTGTGGTGATGCTAAATCAAGATGAGATGATGTCTTCTGTGGTGCAAGTGGATATTTAACACACAGAATTTTGTATGAACTGACCTGGACCCCTGAGTCTAAATACACCTTACTTATACTGGTTGTTAACAGTCCCATCAAAAATGCTATTTCTTCCGGGTAAAACTGGAGCCTGCCTTACCGGGTCCAAGTTCTTAGAGCCAGATGGTGTCCCTGATGTATACACTACCAACTCTTCAAGTTGAATAAACACAGACACAACTAAGTTTTCATTGATGTATTATCATGATTTATACACTAACTCTATGTCTTGAAACATTTATTTCACATCACACTTTTTGAGCCATTTTCCATTCTTTTGTAGCCTCTAAAAGGCAAGAGTACCTCCAACATGTTTCAGATCCTGCAGAGTTACCGGGGTAGTCTTGGTTGGTTCTCTAGTAGGTTTATGGTTGTCCCATGCTCTTTCCATTATTAGACTGTACACTTAACAATGGTCAATCTATCCTTCCTATTCCTATTCAGAGATCAGTTTTTTGATAACTTTAACTGGCCTTAAAGTTCTGACACCTTATTCCCTGAACTGGGTAAAATCCAAAGTCTAGCACTTTTTAAGTTAGAATTTGGAAAAAAAAAAACATGAACCCCATTCCTCCTTTCACTTGCACTTTACAATTAGCATAAGGTTTTGATCATTATTCAAAATTCAGATAAAATAATTTAAAGTTTGTGGTTATTATGCACCGGCGACCTGTCCAGGGTGTACCCCGCCTCTCGCCCGTTGACAGCTGGAGATAGGCACCAGCCCCCCCGCGACCCCTTGAGGAATAAGCGGTTCAGAAAATGGATGGATGGTTATAATGCCTCTCTTTTTTCAGCTCAGTGGGTATGGATATTTTAGTAAACCCCCCTGTATTTGTTTCCTACCTGTTGAGCTCAAGAATCCCCCCCCCCAAAAAAAAAAAAAAAACCATAAAACGCAATACAAAAAAGGCAACGTCTGGTTATTTCCAAAGCCCACTAAAAGCTTGCTTGGGCTGAGCTAAACCCCACTTTAATAAGGGTGGGTGTTTAAATCCTAAGGCCAAAGCACATTAAGGATTTAGCTGGCTCAGGGGAAAATTAGATTTAAAAATTCACATGGGGGGGGGGCAATGTCCCATAGCTGCTTTGTAAACTCTCATGATTAATAAGCAGGTGGATACAGTGTGGAAAAAAGTAAATATGTCTTTCCAACAGATAACAAGTTCAACCACGTTCCAATAATACAGGTATGAGCAGATGATATAAGAGCTTCTTAAAGTAACAGCCCTGTGAGAAACAGAATTCTTGCTTGTTTGTGGCTTCTAGATAATTATTTAAATATAAATAAATATATACATATATAATATAAATAATAGAAGAAACCAGAAAGTTCACCATTTCTGCCCTTGGTTTCCAATCTAAGCTTTTCATAGAGTCTTTTTCTTTAAATGTTCTAAAACAAAATACCTTGAACCAAATGTTGAGAGGTCAAAATGATAAAAGAAAAGAAATTTATTTCACAAAATCTAAATGCTGAAAATAACTGTTCAATAAATTGATTACAGACTGTAGGGGTTGCATTTAGCATTATGTGGTAAAGGAACCCAAGAGTGAAATAAATTGCTATCAGCCAAGAAGTTTGTGAAAGTGTGTGAGTAGGTCACTTACGTACAAACTCTTTTTCTTTTAACATTAGAAGCTATGGTTTGACCAAATTTTACATATTCCAAGACAACAATAAAAAATTCATCTCAATAGTGAAATTTGTTTCTTAACCAAAGCCACATTCATTAGTAGGAAAAGCAACGTGAAGCTTCATCACAAGCTAGTCTCTGTGTGCTCGTCATTAAGAGATGATTAAAATAACATTTCACTAGATGTACCACATGTGGGTGAAAAGAAATTAAAGAAAGGGCCATGCACTCTCTCTGCACCAACGGACTGGGAACATTCAAGGCACAGCTGTGCTTGCTGAGAGCTTTTAGGCAAGGGGACACTTCTCTAGCGGCCTGAGGGCAGGCCACGCCCTGCTGCCCCACAGCTCACAAGAATTTTGGCAAAGACAGGGCACAGATGGAGCAGTGTGTGTCAGCACCTTCACAGACATTGTTTTTACATATGTCAAACTTAACTCCAATGAATTTAAATGATTTAATTATGCATAGAAACATGAATTATTGTGCATTTCTAGCTAAAAAAAACTAATATCTGTGATGCCATAATGTAGAAATGTGTGTGGACAGAAGGGTACAAACAGATATCTTAGGTATGGATTTAGGGTTTTACATTTTGAGGCTGTTAACAATTTATTTAAAGCCTCTTTTAAACGAAAAAATAATTTGATTTATATATTTTGCATTTGAATTTAGTGTGTATTTTCTCTAATTATAACAGGGTCAAAATTTTGACACATGTTTAAATACATAGGCTAAACATATACATTTAGATATTTTAATAAAAATTGCTAAAAGCTCTTGAAATGTATGGATAATTTTGGGATGTGCTATGGCTCTCTTCTTCTGATGGTTCTCAATAAAAATTTGAATTACAAAAGAAGAATTGCCGAAAGCTCAAAAATCTCTAAGTTGGCATTGGCCAAGGTTTAATAATTTCTCTTTTAAAAGCATGATTGACTGATCTAGGTATTTTATTTTTTCAAGCATATGATGGTAAATGACCCATATAGTGCTTTATCCAGTCCAAGGAATCTAAAGCACTTATCACTACAATCACTCATTCATATACACCAATTGTTGTAAACTACACTCTAGCCACAGTTGCCCTTGGGCAGACAGACAAATGCTAGGCTGCAATAAAGTCAACACCACTGTGCTCTCTGACCCCCACCAGTAGGTAAAGCAGGTGAAGTGTGTTGCCTGAGGACACAATGACTGGGACGGATGGAGCAGTTGTTCAAAATAGCAACAAATCCAACAATTAAAGGACCAATCTCTACATTCGGGACATGAAACATATCTATTTGATAGTATGCATTACAAAGATCAATAAGTAGAACAATATAAAACAAATTAAAAATTAATATTCACAAAAGTTGGGAAATCATTTTAAACGAATAAAGATTTCAAGTTTATCATTTGTGCATGCAGGAAGTACACTAGTGCTAAACCTTTATAATGGTTTGGAATAAGACCTAAATGTCACTTTCAGATAACAAAGAACAGGTTATGATGTTCAGGACCGACCCAGTGGTCCCTGGGGCCAAGCTTTTCATATATTGGAAAATGTTACATTGACATGGACTGAGAAGATTCTGTAAAATGGTCCAAAAAGGGTCCAAAAGAAAAACCTCCGAGATCAACGGAACCCAGGTAGTGATACCTATGACGGCGAAAGAAGACGAAGAGACTCAAGTATTAACGAAAACCTAGGAAGTGGGGTGCAGAAAAATAGCACCAGAGAGTCTGGACTGATGAGTCAAAAAGCAATTTGTTCATTGAAAGGTTGGAGAGCGGGATAATTTGGTGGGTGTCTACAGGCAACATTGAAGTATGTTGGATGTTTCCTTGAATGCATTTCTGCAAATAGAGTTGGACATTTGGTCAGGATTAATGGTTTTCTCAATGCTGAAATAGGCAGATTGGTGTCAATAATTCAGTGCCATCAGGGAGGCGTATGATTGGTCCCAAATTTATTCAGCAGCAGGACAATAACCCCAAACATGCAGCCAAAGTCTTTAAGAACTATCTACAGCATAAATAAGAAAAATAAATCCTGGAAGTGATGGTATGGCCCCCACATAGCTCTGATCTCTACATATTCAGTTTGTTCTGGGATTACATGAGTGGACAGAAGGATATGAGGAAGTCTACATCCACAAAATATGTGGTTTGTTCTCCAAAATGTTTGGAAAAGCCTACCAGCTGAGTTCTTTGAAAAACTGTGTTCAAGTACCACAAGTAATTGCAGTTGTTCTGAAAGTAAATGGTGATTACACAAACTATTTATTTGATTCCGTTTTTTTTTTGTTCATTCACTCCATTTTAATGATTGATGAAAATAAATTATTAACACTTCCATTTTTTGAAAGGATTCTTTGTTTACAGCGTTTTTTTTCAAACTTACCTAAAACTTTTGCAAAGCACTGCATATCTAGGGGGAGGCTGGGACTGGTTGTCCTTTTGCGTACTGCAGCCAAACTATATTGCACTGTAGTTTACTTTTGATATCAAACATTTGACTTATTAATCTGGTCTTTTTGATATATTCAACTTTTGATTTTAACACAATGCTGAGGTGAGGATACATTCTTTATTTCTTTATGGGTCAGAGTACTTTTTAATGTTGGTGTTACTTTTGTATCAAATCTTTGTAAGTTATTAGCTTTAAAAAACAATAGTTGATAAAAAAAAGACAATGAAAGCTTTGATTTGAACTGAAGTTTATTATGATAGTTATAGTTATGTTGCTAGCTACAAATTTTTCTCGAGCAGTCACTTGAGGCTGGTTGTCTCACTGCTCCTAGTGTTGGTTGTCACATGGTACTCTTGGCTTTTTGTACTTTGACATAGTATGAAATAGTTGAAATAATTATTCAAAAATGCAACTGGGGAAACATTTTAAAGTCCCAAAACATTTGCATGCATTTTAGAGTATTAAGATCAACCTTTTTTCTGTTTTTATTAAATAAATTGTATTGCTTTGTTCTAGAATGATACATTACTTCAAAAAATTCAAATTGAACACAAAAGAAACACTGTTTGTGGGATCCTATTTCTGTGTGGGCGTGTAACCTTCATTGTACAGGATGCAGATGAGGTGCCAGCTGTGCGTGGTTTCTCCATCAAGAAGGAGCTTTATAAGGGGTGCGATGACCTGGAGCAGACGCCAGATGGTTATACGCCCAGAGTGATAATCAGGTAAACTTCTAGCCTCTCTTTCAAGTTTGTTCGTAATAAATTTCTTACCTTCGATCTCTCCACCTCGCAGCCTCGACGAGTTCCCACGATCGGCCCGCAGAAAGCAACCCCCCCAAGGAAGTAAAAATCCCGGATCACACCCGCACAGTTCTGTTTTAACAGCGACCATGAACCGGACTCACACACCCCTTTCAGTTGAGATCATCTACACACTCACAGCCTGCAATATTCCCTTTCTCTAGTTTGTCCCGCTCACCTGTCCAAACTCCTTCCAGGGATGAGTTCACCAGAGTCTCAGAACTCTTCCCAGTGGCGGATCTCCTCGCCGCCAGATTAAATATCATCCAATAAAGTTTGCTTCATTGTTCTTCTGTGTTTGAGTCAAGTGTGTACGCACTAGAGTCTTTAAGCAGTTATGTGTCTAAATTACAAAATATCTAGCAAACCGCAATTCAGAATGAGAATTGATCCTTTTCTTCAGCTTCTGGTTCAGTTAGTTAGTCTCAAGCAAAGTCAGGCTGTGTCAATTACATTCCCGCTGGTGTGGCCGCTAGTGACCGTATGATTTCCTAAAAAAAGAAGACACTATTGCCCTGTCATATTCCATTAGTCGGAGCAGTCCATTTTAACACTATTATTAGGCGTTCAATTAAGTGGATATGAAATAATTCATATATTGGTCAATGTGTAGCATGAGTATGATTTTGCTGGGAGAACTGCCATTACCATCAATACTGGGAGCATTCAGATAATAAAGGTTAAAATCATCCTGTGTATTTGATTGAAATCTATGTAGCTTTAAATGGCAGTAAAAAAAGTTGTTTCATAAGTATTACATGGCAAAATAACTTAATTTATATAGCGTCATGCTATAGCGTATATGCTAGTCATGCTGACCACTCGAAGTTTAAGTGTTTAGTTATAAGCAGATTCACCTGAAAGCGACCTATTATTTCAGAGATATTTATAAGAAAAGTCTGCTTCCATCTCTGATAGGTTTTATACACTTTTGGCCTTGGAAGTTATTGAAACAATTAGTTATACAGTAATGATTAGAAGACAATAAGTAAATACTTTGTCTGTAAAGTATATTTCTATAATTTCAAATGTAAAGCAAAACCCACTACCTAATAGAATAAAAAAGTAGGAAAACCTTGAAACTATTTCTAAAAAGATTTTCAGTAACCCTCAATTAGGTAACATAAACCTAAAGAGATTTTTTTTTATTCTTCAGAAAAATTAATAGTGTAAAAGATTTACAATTCAAGGTTTGTACGTCACGTAGGTCAGTGCTAAAATATTACATGGGTTTTCACTGTCATGTCTATTCTAAGCTCTAACAAATGTTCAACATGGGTACTAGGCCTCAGACAATAATCTGATTTGATCTGAAATATAAAATATAAATAGATATAAGCAATTAGTTGAAATAAATTTGTAATTACTCCTGCATTTCCCCTGTAATTGCTGGGTAAAATGTTTGGACTGGGATGAAAGCATCTGTAAGTGTAAATGTATAAGCAAATTCCTTTCAGCATTTCATGGTTCTGTTAAAAATAAGCATTTATCTTAGAGTAATAAGGAAGTTCATTATCTCATCAATGGTATGGTACCATATGTAATGTTCTGAATGAGGATGAATGAAAAGTTAAATAAGTTTAAAAAAAAACAATTATTGCAAATGTCGATGTCTCATTTAACTAAAAGAAAAAATAAAAAAACTGTGCCTGAGAGGACAAGTTCTCTGAGCAAGCAGTTCTGAGTGTAAAAGACAGGAAAGGAGATGAAAAGGGGAAAAGAATGAGAGAGAGAGAAACTGAGACCAAGGGAAAAAGGAGACAGAGAGGAAACTATCCCTTTGATGTTCCTGGCTACAACACATCACAAAGTCAACTCAAAGGGTTTGTTAAAAATGCAAGGCATGCACACAACTAGAAAATAAGTAATGAACTTAAAGAAATAAAGATCAAGTGATTTCATACATGCCCTAACTTCAAAGAATCAACTTGACTCGAGGGGACAAAAATAGAAGGAGAAAAATACATATCAATGATTTCTTCTCCCTCAGATTGCAGACTAATTATCACTGTGAACCACCAAGAGGGCCAAACAGGGCTGAGAATGCACCAACGAAGTGATAGATTGAAAAAAAACAGAAGGTTATTGGACCTGACGCAGAAGTTCAGGCAAACATTCAGCTTGTCCTGCTTCAAAAAGCCACTGTATCTCAAGTGAGCCTGCCACACCAGCGGGAATGTAATAAACACAGCCTGACTTTGCTTTAGAGCAATAGAACACCAGTCAGGCACGAGGAAGCAGATAATTGCTATATAATTAAATGCAACAGCAGTCGTTAGAATAACTAATTTAGAAAAAAAAAGGAAGAAAAACAGAATTATGAGAAGGCGATAATGAGGATTCAATCGGCAGGGATGAGATGTTGCCAGCACTGGGGAAAGACCTCAGTTGACTCACATCTGCTGGATCACATTTAACCATGTAGAAGTGGAAATAATAATGGAATGAACTGCATTACTAAACATACACAATATGCAATGCCTTCCAGAACATACAGATGTTCTATGCAAACTTTAAAGCCTGCTGCACATGAGAGCAATCTGCTGAGCTAAAAGTGATTCGAGACCGTTTGCTCAGCAGATAGCTTGTTGTGTATGGCTAATTTTCGGTTAGTTTTCTACCTGGCGTAGCGTTCAGGTGAAAATCAAACAGGTTTGATATTTTTTGCCTGGGAGGTAAAAAAAACTCACTGTGCACGCAACGTGAGTTTTGTGTTAGGGAAAAAAATATTTGACCAGTCAAAACGCATTCTCTGCGCACATGGGTCCAAGATGGGAGCCCACAGAGAAGATTACTTTTTAGAAGATAGACATGCGGAAATCTAGCGAGACTACACCTGTTTATACGATGTCAGCTCATCAGATTTCAAGAACATGGCACAAGCATCAGCAGGCATACAGCGAGTTGGTCACGAAATCCTCTGTTTTATTCATTTCTCTGACGTGAAGACAGTGGGCTGCCATCTTGGAATCATGTGAGTATGTAATTTACTAATACTCAATTAATCGCTCACAATGACATTCTTCTCCTCTCTTGAGTCTGGAATGCAAACAGATATGCCTAAAAAGGCCTTTCACTATGTGGTGCCACACTCTTGGAATGGACTAAAGAAGGATTTTAAGTTGCATGAAGTTGCATCTCTTGATATTTTAAGATTCAATTTTATTCATTTCAAAATACTTTATTGATCCTAGAGGGAAACTAAGTACTGATAAATCTTGAAACAAAGCCTATTACCTGTAGATGTCTTATTTGATGTGTATTGTGTTATTTCAATAAATGTAATATTGAACTGTTTTGAGTATATAGAATTGATGTATGAAATTTTGCCCTGCCTCTGGTCCAGGAAACCGTTGAAAAATAGATTTTTACTCTCAATGAGTTTTGTCTTGGTTAAATAAAGGTCTTAAAATCAAAGGTAGTTCCAAACAGATGGATTTTTAGATTTGATTTAAAGGAGCTTTGCAGTGGTATGGAAGTGTGTTCCAGAGAAGAGGAGCATATAAACTGAAAGCTGCTTCTCTGTCTTTGGTTCTGATTCTAGGGATGCTGAGTAAATTAACTTAGAACACCTGAGTGTCCTGGGAGGTTGATAAACTGACGACATATCTTCAACATACTTTGGTGATAGGCCATTTAATTATTTATAGTATATTGAACACTATTTTCTGAGCAACAGGAAGCAAGTGTAAGGACTTTATGAATTTAATTTGATATAAAAGCTTAAATTTTTCTTATTTACGTTTACGTCTTATTTATATTTATGTATTATGACATTTGTGGTGAAAAACTGTTACTGTGTTAATCTGAAAATACAGCCAGCCACAGCCACAATGAAATGGTTTAGATCAATTTCTATTAAATCTGAGCATGGCCTAGTCAAAGACCAGATTCAAATTCACTTGAGAACCTTGATCACAGTTGTTGTTTTACTTGTTTGTTTAGGTTTTTACAGAATGTCTCCATCTATTTCAAGCTGAGCTTGAGCTAACTTGTGAAGGCAATCTTGCAAAAAATAAATAAAATCTAAGCTGGTAGAGAAGGTTGCACGGCTGAATACATGTTATCAAAACTTTTACTTTTTGACAGGTTTCAAAAAATACTTGACATGGTCTATCAATGAAATCCCAGCTGGATAGATTAATTTTTCCGGTTTTAAAGTGATAAAATGTAAAAAAAGAAATCCAATATTGCTACACTTTGAAGTCTTTTTTTAAAAAGTAAATATATTTCTCCTGGACCAAAATAAGCAAATATTATTCAATAAAACTTTAAAGGAAAAAAATACATTTTAGCACTATCAACAAATTAGACCAGATTAAGGCTAAATGATAAATGATCAGAAAACAGCCGGCCCTGCTTCCAATCCATTTGATCCTTTTCTCCAAGTTCTTTAAATGTTCAAATATAACCACTGGCAAGGTAATATTCACTCAGCCTTGTTATTAGTTTGGCTTCTACTGAAGTTTATTTTTATAATGACATATCAGTGGGCCACATCAGTTTACCCCCAAACTAGCAACCTTCTTTACCTCAAGTTGTTCTTTATTCATCATTTACAAATGTAATGCTTAAAATCTGCCATATTTTTTCCCCTGCTCGTGTCAATGAAGGCAACCACAACCCCATGCTGCTTAAACCTCTCAAGCATATAAATGAATTTGGAGAAGGAGAAAGGGTAGAGAAAAAAAAGCCAGTCAGAGGAATGGGATGGGGACAAAACTGGATCTTTTTGCCCCTCAGGTTTCCCTGCTCCCCAAAAATGTAATCGGCTTAACCCGTAGTGTTGCTGTGGGTGCTCTCGCATGAGCCCAGGCTGTGCCAAGCCAGAGCTCACCACGACCGAGGAGAGGCAAAAATCAATGCCATGCGCCCTCTGAGTAATGAGATTTCTACCGCTGCGTTGTGTGTAAATAGATTGTCAGCATGTGTGTTTGTATGTGCATGCTAGCATTAAGTCTGTGTGTGCATGTGCTCCATGTCTGTGCTTTTCTGTGTGTTTGCATGAGCATGCATATTTGGTGAGGAGATTGGCGGGTGGTAAACGTCTGACATTTCCTCACAGCTGTGACCATCCTGGGCATGCTCTGGGGTAGAAAACGATGCACACATGCTGAGGGAAGGAGGATGGCATAAGAGTTGCGCCATGGGGCCGAGAGGAAATGTGGGTGGATGGAAAACACACACACAAAAAAAAAAGACAGGGAAAAGCCTCTGGCTCCTAGCTGTTGTGCTACTGCATTTGACGTGTTAGTGGAAGGGGAACTTTTCTCATCTGTCTCTTTTCAAGGTTTGTGTTCTCTTTAACAAGAGTGGAGATGAATTATTCATTTGAATCTTGAGATACTGCAGAAGAGGAAGATGGGAAGTTGCGAGGTGAGAGCGGAGGGAGTGGAGTGAGCAGGAATAAGTGGTGTTAAAAGATAAGAAGGTGCAAACAATGACAAGCAAACAGAGTACAGGAGGTCCAAAGGCTTTCTGGCTGTGTTGTAAAACGTGCAGCAGTCAAGATGTGCCTTTTTTTCAACTGTCCAAATTACCTTTTTGTTTCTCATACAGACTAAGAAAAATCTAAAGAGTTGGAATTCACTTTTAACCGTCTTAGAATATAGGAAGGCTTTAAAATGAATTGTTCTGATTTATAAAATCATTCAGACTAATTATTTTATGATGAAGAAACAATTTAGGAGAAAATGTTTGTTCCCTACCCATGTATAAGAGATTAACAAAAAAGTCCAAGTGAAATAATGAAAAAAAGGCAGAAAAGCATATATAAAATATAAGGTTGAAATGACACTACTGGAAAAACTTGTGACCTTTTGTAAATGAAGTTGTAACTTTACATTTTAGAATAAAATGTATTAAAAAGGAATCATTGTGCTTTAGCTTTTAAACACCATGTGGACGCATTCTCGTATAGTTTAGGCTAGTTCAGTAAATATTAAATTTTCTATGCTTTTGCCTTTATATTTTATAGGCACAGTGTGTAATTTTCGGCCAGTAGGGGGCAGTGCATACCTAAATTATCACAAGCATGCGGTATCTGTGTCTTCAAGTAAGAAACTCAACACCGGAGGTCCAACTAGTGCTGTTTTCAAACGCTCAATTCCCTGAGAATGATCTATTTGCAGCAACTTGACGAGCACATCAGTCTCTCTTTCATCGCTTGGAACAAGCGAAGAGGTAAAATGTATTTATGGCGAAAGTTTTTTGCATTTTGAGGGGAAATCAATGTTTAATAGCGGGCGTGTTCCGTGCACTTTGTCCATCCGGGCTCTTGTAGAAGTAACGACATCATCTAATATCGCTTTCCCCTGAAAAGAAGACCCGTGCCTATGTATTTTAAAACTAATTTTTAAAGTCATATTTTATAATATCGCCTATGTTTAGTAATTAATGTTTTTCATGTAATTATTATTACATCATATTTTAATCTCTACTTTCAAAGATGCACTGCAAAAACTACACACTGTCACTTTAAATCCACTTTAATTTCTGTATTTTGAATAAATCTTGAAATATACTTTTAATTCAATTGCATCTATATTCTGTAATGATAAGAAATCAAAATTCACAATTCCATATTACTCTCTGTATTTAGGAAAAGCTACAATTATTTATCTCAAGACTTAGCACTGAATGTTCATTATGCTTAAATTGTGACTGGTGACAGGCTCCCTCTTTGGCATTGGCTGGCTAATATGATGTGCCCTTTTTGCCCTGACTGATGTGCACCGGTAAAAAATGCAGCCAGGCTGCAAATGATCATTTCGGAACCAAACTTAGAGAAACAAGAAAGAAGCACTCATCAAAAAGTCAGACCTAATCGAGTTAAGCATAACTGATCATTCTGTAATATGTTTTACATTTGCTTTAATGATGGTTTTGAATTTTAAGCAGGGAACTTCAGGCAGGTCAATAGCCATTGCCAGGAGAGGTCAGTACAGCTTGCCTTACTAGAATGGACCCTGGGCAGACATATCTGCCTAAGCAGCAATCTATCTAGCAATAGAAGGGTCAGAGTGGTTGAACTTTGAAACAGCAATACACTCAGCCTTGTCTGACCCAAGCAGCCACTGGTTGATTTGTTAGATGTCCAGATGGATTCAGAACCATTAGGGTGTTGCAAAAGACAATGCCACCATCAGTGCAAAAATTATGCCAGCATAAGTGAAACTTTCGGACATTCAAAAGATCATCTCTGGCAGCAAAATGCCTTGATCAGGCTTTTTTCACAAAATATTACTCCATGGCGGGATGGGGTGAGGGGTTGTCGTGGTCAACAGAACAGTTTGTGGTAAACAGAGAAAATAATTGGAAATAAGATGTTTGAATCCCAAATGATGCCCTGCTCCTCAAGTCTCTTTGCGAGCCGCTCCAAAAGATGGCTGTCCTCCATAGTCCCCGTGAACTATCTGGCGATCTGTTCTTCAGCTCTAAATGGCAGAAGCTCCCAGACCTCTGCATTACGCCAGTTTGCCTGATACAGTTTACAAATGCTAAATTAACTCCCATGTTTACTTGCATTTTACATACTGTTGCCAGTCGGGGCTCACTACACATTTCACACCTTATCATGACCATGACCACCCTCTGTTGCAGCAAGGCATGAGCTTTATTCATAAGACCAGCTTCTGCACAGTGTCTTATAAAAATGCCTCTTGAGTCTCTTCCTTTCCCTCTCCCAAAGTATTTTTTTTTTTTTACTACTGTATGTCGTAGTTCCTTATTTAAATATTTAAAACCAATCTTCTTTTCTACACCTGAAAAGTAAACAAACATTAGTTTCAATGTGTTAAATACTATAACTATTATTATTATAAGGAAGCTAATATTTGTCCCACAGTTATACAGACTAATTCATTTGGGATGTTTTTTTTGTTTGTTTTTTTGTTTTAGTTTTTTATGAAATCAGAAATATTTATAGATTAACTCTGTATTTGAGCAAATCTCTATAACTTGTACTTTGACTGGAGGACAACTGGGAATATATAAAGCCTGAGATTATAATGCAACATATCATAAATAACTAAAAGCAGTTTGCCATTTCTAACATGGAAACTCCAAAGCAGACCATGAAATTATTTAGCCAAGCAAGGCGGTAAGGTCTGAACCCTGGAGAACAGAGAAGCATTACTCTCCTCAAGGCAGAATGCACAGCAACAGCAGGGGCCACTCAAATATTTACAATCTTAAATGCACAGGGAACTCTGAGCTTTGCTACTGTCATACTCTCTTTTAGCTGAAGTAACATGCTGTACTTTGCCTAGCTTATTTCACAGTTTCAGATAAGGTTTTCTTGGAACAGCGTGATTCTTTACTTCAACATTTGCCACTAAAACCATTCATGGACAGAATATCTAAAGGCGTGCTAGAATTTTGGAACAAGGAAATGCTTGGGGTTATATGGATTGGAATATGTTGGTCTTTGAGCTTTCTTTCCAAATATACCATCCCATGAGCAATTCAACCTAAGAATCAATAGGTTTTTTTAGTGAGGTGATAGTGATTTCCTTTAGAATTGTGCTTTATCCATAGACGTACATATCTTGCACTTGCATATGTTCTTGATTTGGGTTGTGAGTGAATGAAAGATGTTGTCATGTCAGCCTCAGGGTTAGATGTACTTTCTGTATTCTGCAGTCATACTTGACACAAATATTGTTGTATAGTATTCCAGCCACTTGCACAAGGCATTCCCTTTTTGTCTATAACTGCACCCAGGTATTATGGTTTGGACAGCACGCATCTCGGATCCTGTCTGATATGGAAGAATCTGTGCAGTTTTGCGCTTTTGCCAAGCAACTGTTTGTGTGGAGCACGATTGGTGTCTCTTCAATTTCTTTTGTCCACTCTCCTCTCGGCATTGGTCAAACTTTAAAGGCTCTATATCATGCAAAATCAACTTTTTGAGCTTTCAACCATGTTGTAGTGCAGTTTTCTTATAAAAAAGCATGTCAGAGTGGTTTTGGGCTTAATTTGCACATTTCTCAGTAATCCTCTTGTATCATGCACTCTGAGCAGCTGCACTGCCTTCTCCTGGAAAACGACTGCCTCATAACGTTACGTATTTTACGTAACAATGTCAAACTAGGAAGTGCCCGATGTGTCCGTGTGTCTCACAGGTGCAACCTGCTTCGGACTCTTACAGCTCGCACCACAGTTTTTGTAGTATTTTAGGACTTAAAATTCCTCAAGAACAGCCAAATCGGCAGAAATGGCTGGAATTTCTCTCCGTAATCCGGACACCTGATGAAGTAGCCAGTAGTGATGTGTCGTTCATGAACGATTCGTTCAAAATGAACTAATCTTTTATACGACCCGAGAGTAACGAGTCCTCTCAGTGAGCGATTCGTTCATTGTCATGCAGTACCTTCTCTTGCCACATGTCACCAGCTGCATGAGCTCAGACAGCAGCAAGACTGGAAACAGAAATGATTCGTTCATGACTCACTCAGCTGCTGCGTCCGTCTTCAGGTCCCAGTTCTTTTGTCATGTGACAGCCAGACGCTCAGGGTGTGTGTGGCGAGCAGCAAGTACTACAGTTCGCTCACGAGTCGTTCATATACGGATCGTGACGGATCATTCTTACTCATTCGTCACGTGAAAACTGTGGCTCAGCTTGCTACGGGCTGTGGAGCGGACTGAGAGATGAACAAGGAAATGAATGATGTCTGATATCTAATGTTCCTTTATTTGTCATTCGACACCCGATATATATTATTTATTCATTAAATCATAATTATTTAGTGGACTTCAATTCTTGTAGATGTGTTATTGTGTGTATAATTTAAAGTGTTTTAGTAAATAAATACTTTCGAAAATTATATCAGCATATTGATTAAATAATAAATATATAATGATGATAATAACAACAAACATATTCAATTAAAGTAGTAATAATAATAATAATAATAATAATAATAATAATGATGTAAAATTTGTACACAATAAACGCACCATGTAAACATAGGGAACTTATTAATTATTTCTTTTTGTTTTAATTGTATCACTAATTGTCAAAATTAGTTTACACTCACTCTTCCTCTACCCAGCTGTAATGTGACCAACAGTTCGGACTGAACGGATCTCCTCGTTCATCGTTCAAAGCTCAGGCTGTAGAGCTGTAATGTGACCAACAGTTCGGACTGAACGGATCTTCTCGTTCATCGTTCACAGTTCAGGGTGTACTGTATGTGGAGTAGTAGATTCGTTCATTTGTCACGTGACACCTACCTAGTCACTGTCGCGTTGTTAAACAATGATGGCAGCGTGGACACAAATAACTTTATTGTGGTGTCTATATGCTTTCCTAGCTTTTCGAATTGCTTGTGGCATTTTGTTTTTTTTTGTCAGGTGAAACAAAACATGTTGCCTTCTGTATTGTAGTGGAGAATTGAGCGGTGAGCCGGGAAGGAGGAGGGGTGAATGTGTCGTTCAGCTCGTTTGAGCTGTGAGCCGGGAGTGAGCGATTTGTTCACGCTAGCGATTCAGCACCAGACATTGCAAGCTAGCGTCAGTTAGCTCTCGGAAAGGAAGGGGTGAGTAACTCAATGTGGTGTTAGCATGTTAGCAGAGCTATACTACTGTGAACTAATGAGCTATTCTCGTGAGGTGAGTTTTGTACTCAGGGTTTTTCTTCCAGTCCAGAGCAGAAATGTTTTTTTACTGGGTGTTTTCCATCCATCCATCCATCCATCTTCTTAACCGCTTATCCAATTCAGGGTCACGGGGCAGCTGGAGCCTATCCCAGCAATTATCAGGCGTTAGGCAGGGTACACCCTGAACAGGACGCCAGTCTGTTGCAGGGCCAACACAGAGAACAGACAACCATTCACACTCACATTCATTCCTAGGGACAATTTAGAGTGATCAATTCACCTATCATGCATGTTTTTGGACTGTGGGAGGAAGCCGGAGTACCCGGAGAGAACCCACGCATACACGGGGAGAACATGCAAACTCCATGCAGAAAGACCCTGGGCCGGGATACGAACCCACGACCTTCTTGCTGCAAGGCAACAGCGCTAACCACTGCGCCACCGTGCAGCCCATGGGTGTTTTCCCCCCCACAAATTTAATTATAAACTATAAATATTTCTACTAATGAAATTAGTTGCTAAGAGTAACAGGAATGAGTCGGTAAATGGGTCACTTGGGGTTGTGAATTATGATTCGTTGGAGAACCGCTGCCTTGTTTACTACGACGCCCACAAGAGGGCAACAGCGCCACCTGCTGTTAAAATGAACTAAATGATTCGTTCAAGATTCGTTCAATTTAATGTTCGAGAGTAAATGATCCGAGTCGGTAAAAAGAGTCGGTCTTCCCATCACTAGTAGCCAGAGCAGTAAGGAAAGGCTAGCTGCATGCTAATGTTAATGTGTGTTATCCATTTATGAAGCTGCTTATGTAAACCTACTATCATGTCTTCAGGAACAACACTACTGGACCGTGCTGCAAAAAAAATCCCTGTTCTCAACCTTATTCTCAGAAACAAAAATGTTTTAAAATTCAAACAGGGCTGGAAAGATCTGTTTGCTTCAGCACTGGGCTCCAATGGTTTGGGCTCCGTCTATGCTCTGCTATCGTTAAGAAGCTGGTAGCTTTAGCTGCTGAAATCAGCTTTATTGATGCAGCATTTACACAAAAAAATAAACCAAAGGTTGAGCCATTAATATAATAAAGCTTCATAAAATTTTAAAAGTATAAATAGCATCACAATAAGCCTTTAATTTAAATTAGTAAAATATTTTTTAAAAGTATAGCTATAATGTGGCTAATAACATTAGTTGTCCGACTTCGCTGCAATCAGACCGGGGCTCAAGCCTACCTTATGGAATGGGCGACACTCACAGGGAAGAGTAGCATGATTATAGAGAAACCAAGCTTCTTACTTCCGGGTCGAAGAATAACTCCAGGATAATTATATTTCAGGGCAAATAAATACTTTGTAATGGCAACAGTAACATTTTATCATATATGTGCCTTTCCCAGACATTGAAAGTTGTAGAATGGCATGATATAGGACCTTTAAAATATCAGCGACTTTATCAATGTGTTGGTGGCATGTTCCTTCTGGACCTGATGTTGCACATAGGGTTCCTGCTGCCTGTGACATTAATTTATTAGTTTGTCATTGGTAGCTTTGTGATGCTCAGAAATCCACTGCCTCAATCTTTCCATACCAGTTTTCTGGACTGCAGGTGAAATGCTACATTCATTGTGAGGAGCTTCCTAGTCTTGGGATCACTGGCATCAATTGCCTCCTTTGGCCAGTCTATAATGCCTGCTTAGTGTCTCTGGCACATATACTGTAGTTGCAGTTCCACATTAGCTAGGGTAGCCATATTAAACATTCTGATGCTGAGCAGGAATGCCCAAGCAGGTATAGTACTAATGAATAGGTATATATAGGTGTGAGAGTGCTGTTGCACTGGTGAATGTTTTAGAGATTTCCTAGTTGGTACTTTCCTTTAAAGTAATATCCAAGTGATTGTCAATTTTGGTTTATGAGTAAAGCACCTCTTTTGTCACCAGCCATATTGTTTTAGTTGATTGCAGATGCCCGACTACATACAAGATGATGTTAACCGCCTTGTCTTTAGGTGTAAATGAGAGAGCACACAGTGTAAATAAAAATGAGAACAATCATTGGACTCTGTTAGAGCAGGGGGCCTTGCACATTCTCCTGTCTCCTGCTGGGTTCACTGTAGCTTTCAACACTGGAGATGACAGGGGGGAAGTGCCAAGCCAATTAGGGTCCAGAAAGAGAAAAGCAGATGAGTGCAGTGGAGGGGGAGAGATAGAAAGAAAAAGAGGAGAAGGTGAGAAGAGAGGACACAAGTGAGAAAGAAAAATAATGGCCTTACTGTCAGGGTGGACGCTGAGCCAAGCCGGGAGAGTAGGAGGAGGTAAACACCACTGGGACAAACAAGTCAGCTGAGATTTGAGGGAAATGTTGGGAGAGAGGACAAGGGAATGAGAGCAGGAGTGATGCAGGGAGGGTTAAATTGGCCTATCTTCCCTTAGGTTCAGCAGCTTCACCGTGGCTCCTCACTGACAAAGAAAGTAACGCTCTAAACAGGACCCACAGGGGATCTGAGGTGTGTGTGTGTGGGTGTGTGTTTGTGAAAGAGAGGGAGCATGCGTGCTCATCAGAGACAGAAAATAAAATGACAGACAGCAAGGATGAGGCTGCTTGACAGAAAATACTCATGTGTGTGAGAGAGAAAGCAGTTCTCTGTGGAATATGTGAAGAAGCTTGTCACCAACAGTCAGGCACAGGATTTAGGTCCAAAATTACAAGGGAACTGGATTTTTAAAACTGTAGGCACTATGGCAGGTGAACTTATTCTTTTGCATTCATTTTTGAGGTATTCGGGTATCTTTAATAGGTGGTGAGCAAAGACAGTTTCTCAGAAGATGATGCTGCCAGCTGTAGCATTTAATATTAGATGTTTAGGTGATATTTACTCACAGCAAAAATTCACCTCTGGACTTTCAATGTGTATATGGACTTGAATTAGGGAGATAATTTCTGAAAGATAAAATATTAAACATAAGGCAAATAAAAAAGTGACCACATGAAAAGAAAAGAAAACTGGAACGGTCGCTGACTCATAAAAACTTAGAGTAAAATTGAAAGACATGGGCCCTACACTGTTTTCACTGTCACCTTCACCGTGTCTATTTATTTTTTTTTTATCCTGGTTTCTGAGTTAGTAGTTAGTAACTAGTCTGACTTAGGTTTGTATGGAGCCTTAAGCAGAATTTGATATGGGGATTCCTTTTAAGACTATCAACACCACAGTGTTGTAATACGGATTTGGTGGAATCTTGAAGAGGGGGCCCAAATTATTTGGCTCAGCATAAATGAAAAACAAGCTTTTAAAATGTAACCTTTTCTATTCATGCTCTGTGTTAAAAGTCAAGCTTTACATTGTCAAGCCCCTGATGATTTGGTGGTTCTAGCTTACTCTATTTATGACGTATGAAGCACAATTAAATATGCAATCAGAATCATAATTTATGTTTTGTCTAGGGCTGGGTATTGATTCATGTTAAAATAGCTCAGTCAAAATCAAAACCTACTTCCAATTGAGATGATTTGGCAAGACTTGCAGATTGAAATTCACAGGTGCTCTTGCTGTGGTAAAAAGAATGGCGAATAACTTTATTCTCTCAAATGTAGAAACACACGCCCAAATACTTTCCCCTGTACCTGTAGTCAAAAGTGGCTTTACTCAGGGTGCTGATAAAAATGCAGGCCACACTTTCCATCTTTCAGATGAAAAAAAAAAAATAGAAAACCTTTTATTTTATCATTTTACTTTTTTATTTTGCAAGACACTCTATAGTAGACGAAGGCTCAAATGAGAAAAGCATTACAATATTTTTTTTTTAAATCAACATGGAGGTTACTTTTATCTATTTTACATTTCCTTTGTCTGCCCAGACACTTGACTTTCACAGCCACTTCAGAACTTTAGAACATGAAACTCCCCGTTGACTCAACTGGTTTGTCCCTGAATCTCCCCACAGAAAGCAGTTACTCAGCCCTTAAAACAGTCCATTATAGACCAGCATCACACTGAGATGCCAAACCTCAGTGACCACATCTTAGTGGTTGCCATATTTAAAAAAGGGGGACTGCAGAGATCATTCCAATTATCAGGATATCACACTGCACAGCACACCTTCGAAGGCCTATGTGGGGTCGCTGAAGAAAAGACTCTAGCTGCTTATTCTACTTTAGTTTTTTTGGATACTCATTGTAGGTGGTGTTCTAGCTCTGGTGCACCCAACCAACTGTTTGAGTTTAAATTGGTGTTGGAAGGGTTGAAAGATTTTTAGCCAAAAGAACAGAAAGGATTTGTATTTCATGGAATGAAGAAAAAAGTAATCTGAATTTTATTATTTTGGATGTACAAGTTCACGCTTGACTGCTGGGGAAAGGCACTATCTCCCCTGCGAGCCTCCACGGAAAAGCAGTATAGATAATGGATGGATAGTAATACCCACTTTACCAGACCTGGCTTAGAGTTCAGTTCAGACTGATTGAAACTGAATTACTTTATATTCACCCTTCATCACTTCAACAATCTTTTTTATATTGCTCTGTAAAAAGAATTCACATTTATCAAAATTTTACCAATACATTAAATTTGTGCAGTAATGAACAAGTCATATTTTAATTAGCAATTGTAATTGCATCATCAGAAAACATTTGCAATCTGGTACCTGCCAGCTTATTTAAAGCTGCTTGCTTCCTCACTTTTCTTTTTGAAAAAGATGTGCTTGCTTGCTTACACATTTCTTTTTTTTCACAGTTAGATATTGTAGATAAAATTATTTTTAAATATTAAATTTAAATATTTTAATATTTTAATATCAGACTAGAATAAACACAATATATACAACTGTTTTTAATTGATTAATTTAATTTAATTTATTAATTGAAAATGAATAATCCATTAATAATCCATATAGGTGACCCATGTCTGACAACATAACGTATCCTAAATGATGACAAAAAGCAACACAGTATGCCCCAATTTAAAGAAATGTAAGAACCAAAGAAAAAAAAAGTCATTTGTCAGTCTGGAGCCATTTTCTAGACACTTGCTGACGAACTCAACTTGATATCTCAATTTTCTGCATGTCCCATAATTTCCTCCAATTTAACAAAAAGAAAACTGAAGTACTTATCTTCAGACCCAAAAAGATCAATTAAATATTAGTAAACAGCTTCAGTTGGTCCAACTAGAAACTGACGACCAGGCCAGAAATCTAGGTCTAATAATGGACTCAGACCTGAACCCCCAGGGTCACATAAAGGCGATAACAAGGTCAGCTTTCTATCACCTGAGGAACATTTCTAGGATTAAAGGACTGATGACACAAGGAGACCTAGAAAAACTCATCCATGCATTTATCTCTAGCCGCCTTGATTACTGCAACAGTATCTCCACAGGTCTGCCTAAGAAATCAATAGACAGTTGCAGCTGATCCAGAATGCTGCTGCCCGTGTTCTCACTAGAACCAGAAAAGTAGAACACATCAACCCAATTCTAAAGTCCTTACACTGGTGCCCTGTAGGTCATAGAATATATGCTTTTATTAGTCTATAAATCAATGAATGGGTTAATGATCTGCTATCGCGGTCCAAACTGTCCGGACCACTCAGGTCCTCCAGCTCTAGTCTACTGATCGTCCCTAGAGCCAGAACCAAGCATGGAGAAGCAGCTTTCAGTTTCTATGCTCTTCAAATCTGGAACAAACTGCCAGATGGATGCAAAACTGCAGAGATACTGAACTCTTTAAATCTAAAATACAAACTTACCTATTTAGACTTGTTTATGAATAACTGATACTGTTATTGCTTTTAATCAATTGCTAAATGTTTTCATCAATTAAGTCTCGTGTTTTGTCTGTTTTTTTCATCCTAAATTGTTGTTTAAATCAAATGCTAAATGTTCTCTTTTATTATTTTTATTGTTTCTCTGTTTTTTTAACTGTCATACTCATTTTGGGTTCTTACCCACCAAATCATGTAAAGCACCTTGAATTTCTTTGTGTTTAAAGTGTGCTATACAAATAAAATTACCTTGCCTTACCTTGACAATGTTTTCAAGTTTACCCCAAGAGTAGAACAATTACAACTGTAAAAAATATTTGTGTTAATATGCATGTTCTTGACTTTCTAATGGGACACCTGAATTTCCCCCACTTTGGGACAATGCAAGCAGTTTCTATTCTATTCTACATAAAAAAAAAATTCAAGCAGAATTTTTGTCAAAAGCTTCACTGTTCACTGAAAGAATATGATATGTTTTATGCAGACCAGACCATACTGCTTTGAAAAGCATTGTCATCTCTTAGAATTACATCGACGTTTAAATCATTGCATGAGTGTTTTCACTGTGGAAAACCTGTAAATTGTTATTGTGGCTTAACACATTTTAACAAAGATTTTGAAGATTTAAATGGATTCTTGTACTTTTATTTATAATGCAGTTTTTTAAAGGTTTCAGTTGTATTGTTTGTCTTTGGGGTTGAATGCCTTCTGCTATTTACCTCCAAAGTTAGCCTAGAGATGCTTTTTATAATCCTTTACTTCCCGGAAGGCCTTATCTGCTTGCTTATTTGCAACAACAAAGCACAACACATACAGGATGTAATGCATGTGGATGTTTGTTCTGGTAAAGGTTGCACAAGGCAGAAAAAAGCACATACATACATCTCTGATTGTTGGACGTCTGGCATGCTGTGCATACTGCGTTATCATTGAAAATGTATCCAGTTCCTTTTCTTCTGTTTCCAAAGTCCAATCTCCTTTTTGGTCATGGTCTGAATAAAGAATATGAGTTTGTCTGTTTTGAGTAGAAAAGCGCCTTTGAAATGTAATCAGTTTTGTACTACTTGCATCAGAATTTAGCAGAAGCCAAGATTACTGAAAAGGAACATATGATCTATATCATCTTTCTTGTCTTTTAAAACCTTAATTTACTGAAATGTTTATTTACTATATTATAGATATAAGCACCATCTACAGTTGAATAAACATTTAACAGTATATTCGTTGTGCATTGTATTACAGCCAATTCAGATCTGCTAAACATGACAGTGTACTATAGCACCGTGAGCAATTCCTTGTTACAACTAATCTTAATGAATTAAGACACTTGCACTGTAAGTGTACCCATGGATGAAGGTATAATGTGTGGATATAATGCAGATTTAATCTACGCTGCCTTTTCTTTACTGCACTTTGCAAGTTTGTTTGAGATAAAAAAAGGGGGAATAATACCGCCTAATGTTATTTAATAGCCTCATAAAAACATCATAAGGAGCATCTCTAGCCCTTTGGAAACTTCTTTTGTAATAATGGGTTTTAGCAGTTGAAATAAAAAAAAGAAATAAATACCAACCATGAGAATATTTGCCTTGATTGAACGTCATTATGAAAAAATGTTATATGTTATTATTTTACTTCAATTACATAGTAATCTACTGGAAATATTGATCTATATAATACCACCTAGTTTTACAGTTATTTAGTTAAAAGTTCATTAAAAGGATCAGATCTGACTGTCATGATTTATAGATTTCTCGAGTTCTGGTTTTGTTTTGTGTTTATTTTCTGATATCTTATTTGGTGAATATTATTGTTAAAAAGACATTGCTTTTTTTCCAATTAATTTCTCTTTGCTGTCAATTACTGTTGCTAAGGTTTTATTTGTTTTTTCATTTAGGCTTAGTTCCTTGCTGAATTATGGTGTCTCTCTTCTCAATGCATTTTTGTTTAGACTTCTAATTTAATGTGAGGCTTCCCCCCTTTGGTTTGCATATTTTTTATATTTACTTCAGTTTGCTGTGTTTATTACTCATTCTTTCAGTTTCGCTGGTCAGTATGTTCCCTCACCTATTAAGCATTTATCTGATTATACTCACTTGGTATTCTATACACATTTCACTCCTCAGCATTTAAGCTCAATTTTCTTCATACAGGTAAAACTTAAAAATTTATATCGTGCAAAGGTTCATTTATTTCAGTAATCCAATTTAACCCCTTATCAGCTGGGGTCTTTTGGTTAAAACAAATGTAATATGACCTATCCAAATCAGAATTATTGCCGATATTGAACCCTATGGAGGATAAAAACATGTCTGGGCTCTTTATAAATGTAACAACCTTTAGTTTCACCCATAGCAATTAGAATTACTGTAGGTATGACTCATAAAAAGTCACTTTAAAACTCACAAAACAAACTTTATTTTTTTATCATACACTGTAAAAAAACTGTTTACTAAAAAAAACAAGTCAGCACATTTCACTAGGTTTTTTGAGTATTTTCAACTTGACTCTACCATTAACTGGCAAGTTTAAATTACTCAAAAAAATCTAGTGAAATCTGTTGACATGTTTATTTTTTTTTAAGTAAACTTAGAGATGTTTCTTTTACAGTGTGAGTACTTAGGGACTCAAACACACTATTTGCCAATAAAACAACTTGTTGACTACTCACATTTCCAATTTGATAAGAATATATATAAAATAAAAATCTACACTCCAGTTTTTATGTGGGTATGTCTGGCTGTGCATTTAATTAATTTGATGTGTACATTTTTAGATTGTATTACCCACAAGTCTCCAATAAAACCATAACTTGCTAGATTTGTTGCAATTCAGTTTCATTTTTCAAAGAGAATATCTGGAGGCGTTTAAAAAATCGCTAAATATAGCTAAGTTGAGTGGACTGTCTGCAACTCACCGCTCCTTCTCATCTCGCCCTCCCCACTACAATAGAAAGTAGTCAGCTTATGATACGTTTACAGCCTTCGATCTCCACTTCAAGGGGTGGTTAACCCCTAACAACTCAAGCACAAGAAGCCCAAAGCATAAAAGCAGATTTCATTTAAAGGCAACTAGCTTACAGAAACGATACAATTAAAAATAAAAAAAATAGATTAACATGATTAAAGAACATAGCGCTCTATAAATGGCTTTAATTAATTCATGGCAATTAACACTATAATTTGACACCCCTAATAAATGTTTGATATAGACTTAGTACATTAAAAACTAGATATTTCAAGCATGTATTTGTTACAATTTGGATGATTCAAAATCATCAATATTGTGAAATGAGCTGTCAGAGAGAGGTGTTTAGGACCAATAGAAAAGAAACTCTCTCCTTTTGTTTCAGTAACATGGTAGCAGCTACTTAAAAGAGTTAGGCTGGACGAATCAGAGATGGCCTTTTGATGGTGAGCTGTGATTTTTATCATTTATCCAACAAGTGCTAATTACATCTGTTAGAGCAGAAGTGTACATATATAAAAGGTTGACATAAAGACAAAATAGCTATCAAAGTCTAAATTTTACGTTTACGTTAAATTTACGTCTCACATCATTCTTTAAGGAATAAGACTTTCTTACAGTCCTTTAAAGTTCTTCTGTCTTCTCAAACCCCCAGATAGTCATGGCAGCTTGCTGCTCAAACTGAGCTACATGTGATGTGACAAGCTGGTTGAGGGATGCAATGAAGACGATGCTAACATTTAATATCCAGTTAAGCTATGATATATTAATTTAGCTGTATTTTACATAGGTTACCAAAATATTTACTAATTACTATTTGATATTTACCCCACCATCATACACTACATTTTTACCCATGGTGGCAGGAAAGTGTTGGTCTTTCTTTTAATGGCTGCTTCTGTCTGTTCCTGCTATTTTTGTATTTGTTGTGCATCCTCCCTATCACCCCCCTCCACCAACTTTTCAAATTGGTCTTAGGTCGTTTTTTTGTTGTTTTTTTACCATTTATTGTTCTTCTTCTTTCTTCAACTCCACGTTGAACATAAATGGACAGATTTAAATGCATTCTTCCAATAAATATTCTGAAAAGTAGCTTCAAGGGGCAAAACAACTATTCCTATATTTAAAAACAAAAAACAAATCAATCCTTCTAAAAATAGAACTGGCTCCTTTCTCACGGACTATACTGCAAAAGACGGGAAAGTTTAACAAAATGACAGACATATTAACCACACTACTTAAAAAATAACATGTGAAAGGCCACATACTAATTAACAATTCATTCACAAAGGCATGGAAAATATCACAACAATTACTTGGGAGTACATATGCTGAAATAAAGCTAAACTGGGAAGTAGAGTACACATCAACACATCTACCGCTCACAGCAGGAGAGCTTAAAATTGTAAACTAAAGAGGGAAATGTTAAATTAAAACCCACCCTCTGCACATCATTAGAATGAGTTTAAGATGACTCTAGTTCGGGTGAAACATTTTCTAACAGATTTAATGCTGAATTAAATACCAAATTGGTTGTGACTTGCAGGGATTGCCTACAATATCTTTTGAAGTTACATCGTGTACAGTTTAATGAGATAAAACAAATAAATAAATATATAAATAATAATTTAACAATAATCTGGTGTTTCAAGGATGATCTTAAACTTTTCTAAAAAAAAAAAAAGATCTGAAAAATAACAACAACCCTGATTACAATGTTGTAATATAATAATACTCAAAATTCAAGAATCAGTACTTAGCCTACCATAGCTATCATGTTGGTGCACTTTCACTGCATTGGGAAAAATATTCACAATGAACCTGACCTGTTTAAATGGGTTAGTACTGATACCCATGTATACCTGGTGAAGATGGCTTGCTGGTATTCCTCAGAATCAAAATGAGGAAGAGATGACGGAGTCAAGGTGACTTTGAAAGTTGTATGGTTGTTGTTAGACGATGCCTTCAACATTGCTCTACACTTTATCCGACAGTATATGGACTGCCTGGGAACCTACGCCAGAATCTTGTTTGTTAAGTTTAGCTTTGTGTTAAACTCCATTCTTCCAGACCTTCTCCAAGGCAACCTTTTCCAGATGAGCATGCCTGATCCCATGTTCAGGTGGATCACCAACTTCTTGATGGACAGAAAACAGCATGTGGAGATGGGGAAGAACGTCTCGGACTCCTGGACCATCTGCACCAGCTCCCCTCAGGACTGTGTTCTTTCTCCTATGTTGTTCGCCCTGTACACCAACAGCTGCCCCTCCAACACCAGTCTGTCAAGCTAATTAAGTTTTCAGATGACACCACCGTTATTGGACTCATCTTTGACTGGTATAAGTCTGCCAGGATGGAGGCTGAATGTCTGGTATTCTGGTGCAGCCACAACAACCTGGTGCTGAACGCACAGAAGACAGTGAAGATTATTGTGGACTTCACGAAGAACGCAACCCAACTCCTTTCCATCATCCTGACTGACCCCCTCATCACCACTGTGGGCTCATTCTGCTTCCTTGGTACTACCATTACCCTCAAGTCATCATCTCCGTCATAAAGAAGGCCCAGCAGAGGATGTTCTTCTGAGGCTGCTAAAGAAAGTCAAACTACCAACATGGATGATGATGCAGTTCTACGCTGCAATCATTGAGTCCATCCTCACCTTCTCCATCACCATGCGGTATGCTGGAACCACAATCAGGGGACAAACAGAGACTGCAGTGTGTGGTGCGCTCTACTGAGAAAGTGATTGGCTGCAGACTCCCATCTCTACAGCAACTGTACACCTCCAGGATACTTGGGTGTGCAGGTCAGATGATAGCTGACCCTTCTCACCCTGGACACAGATTTTTTTCACTTGCCCCCCTCTGGCAGGAGGCTCTGGTTCATTTGGACCATAATTTCTTGCCATTAGAACAGTTTTCTTCCCCTCTGCTGTTGGACTCATGAACAACAACAACCCTAAGACTGTTTCTACCAACTGCTCTGTTTCAATCACATTACCCTTTGTTGTGCTCTGGACCCCTTCTTTTTTGCACTGATCATCACCTGCACTCATGCATATATCAATCTGTTTAGCACATTTTATTTTAAGTGTATGTATTATCATTACAAAAGTACCACAGAAATGTTCTAATGTTTCCTAATCTGCTCAACATTTGGCAATAAACCCTCTATGATTCTGATTAAGTATTTCATAAACAACCACATCAGGGACGGACCTACAAAAAACTAGCTTTGTTGATGTTAGAGGTCAGAAGAGAATGGACAAACTGGTTGGAGATGATGTAACTCAAGGCCTGGGGTCTTTCTGGATGGAGTCTGCATATTATCCCTTAGCATGCATGGGTTCCCCTCCAGATACCTCGGCTTCCACACAGTTAACTGGTCTCTCTAAATTGCCCTTAGGTTTGAGTGTGTGCATGCAAGGTTGTTTGATAGTTTTTAGTTGTCTCTTCTGTGACTACATCACCACATAAAGGCTTGACATACTATAGTGCCTTCGGTCTTTTTGTATGAATTAAATATTTTCAAAACCCATGCCATGTTTATTAGACACTTTTGTGGAAGGATAATAAAAGATTATTTATTTCAGGTTTCATGTGAACAAGGCATAAATAACATGAAATAATTGTACCATGAGACCGCAATCATACATGTTAGCCCAGACTGATAGTCATGGTAAAAATAAATTATAGTGAGTACCTTATTACCATGTGCCCAATGTAGAAAGTTAGGTTGATACATCTTAAATAGAGATAACCTATGCCAAATAGCATGGAAAGCCCCTTTCCAACATTAATTAATAACAAACTGTCATAGTCTGCCTTGTTTCAATCATGTTTTCCTCTGCTCACCACCCCTCAACTGGTTTGGGTCAAACCTACTTAAGCTCCTGCTCTGCAGCCACTCACTGCAAGATCGTCTGTTGCCACTACTGACTGTCTGATCATGTACCTGACCTCCCTTCATATACTGACCACTGCCTCTGCCTAATCCCTGGGAAAATAACTTATTGTTGTGCACCAACCCCTCCTTGTTTCTCAATTCTGATTTCAGCTTTCTGGACCTTGATTACCACTGCCTCTCATGGTATTTGACCTGGACTCAATGCTTGATCACAAATTATTGGATAATGGACCTTTGGAACCCTGCTACCTTTTGAACCCTTCTCTGAGAAGATCATTTTTTTCCCTCTGTCATTCAGGTGATCTTACCTGGTTAATCAGACACCCCTTTCCCCTGATCTCCATATATTCCTCAAGAAGACAACATCTGAGAGGCTGTCTTTAAAGTACGTCCAAATTCCTACAACCAAACTACTACCTTGTTAAGCTGTCCTTCACTCAGCAGTCTGTCTCCTTTGCAGTACGTGACCTAGCCGTGCTTGACCTAAAGCTGTCTACCTGTAGAGATCACATTTTCTATATGTTTGCAAATAAAACCTCTTCTGGTTTGTGGTTTTGTTTTGGGTCCAAATCTGGTCAAGATCCTTACACAAATGTTTAAATGTCTGGAAAAAAAGAACAGAAATGAAAAATGATGACATAAAATGAATAACCATCCATTATATTCAATTATGGTTAACCTTGCACTGGCTTGCAAAGTTTGTCATATTTGTTTATACTGTTTCCTAACTATATTGAGAAAGACAAACAGAAAAGCCTCCAGTAAATTCATAAAAATCATTAACCATTTTGTTTGTAACCCTCAGCACACATTCGTCAGACCGTATGCTTCAAAAACCCACACCAGCACTCCGAATGCCTGTGAACAAAATGAATTGATCGCAAAAGTCCATGACTAAAGAAAAAAAGAAGGCTACTCTTTTAGTCATTCCCCTTCCTGACTCATAAAGACACATATGAACATGGACATCTACACAGAAATACACACACCTCCCATACCATCACAGTCGAGTGGTTTGGCAGAGCGACAGCTGCGGCAGTCGTGTGGAGCTTTCTGCTGTTCTCTGTGCATTCACCTTTCACCTCCTGCCATTTTAGCCTCAGTGATTCCATTAGTGCACCTGAATACAGATGCCGATTTGAGATCCCTGTTTTCCCCCCCTAACATGCCACATGTAGACGGCTAATCTTCAAATGAAGTAGAGAAAATGTAGCCGTTACGAAAGGGGAAACAGCGAAAAAAATAAACATTACAGCCATAAGAATTAAGGTCGGGTGTATACTGAATCTCAATTAAATTTGAATTTTGTTTGCTTTGCCTTATGTGATTCTGTTTTTACTTTCCGTTTTCAGCCTCACAGGCTTTTGTTGAGGTTTTGTTTTTATATTTCAGCTGTTTTTTTTTCTTTTTTTCATATATTTACCCAGTACTCTCTCTGTCTTGGTGTCCCCTTCTAATACACCTAACAATAATACTGTTAAGAAGAACTAATAAATCTTTCATTGACTAAACCTTTCATATAATGGAAAATAATTGAAAAATTAAAACAAATACCGTGCTTAGAAAATATTTACTACACTCAGAAATGGTGACACACATTATATAAAAGCCTGTAAATTACTAATTTCTGTCACATAAATTGATTGAATATCGTCCAAGAGTAGTGACTTAGGGCAGCCGAAATATAAGAATCATTATGCAAGCAACACAGGCCAAATTTGCCAAAATTCACAAGCAGTTATCTCACATAATCTAAAATAAACAAATGAAATACTTTATTTAACATGCTGGCATGTGGTAAAGGTTTTTGCTTTAGATTTCTGGATTTATTGGTGGAACAGAGTCATAATGATAGCAGCGTGACCTAAATCATCCCATTACATGTCAGTAGGTTTCATCTTATTGTAATCTGAAATGACCACCTGCAAATCACAAAATCAAAGTGTGATCTGAAAGAAGCAATTAATACACCTGTTGAGTAGACAGCATGATTTTGGTGCCAAAATCTGTTGGGTTTTGTTTTGTTTTTCCAATGCAACTTGGTTTTTAGTATCACCATTATTTAGAACAAACAGACGTTTTGCTTCTACAGATCTTTTTAATGTGAAACATAAATGAGGTAATGACATATCAAAGTGAAGTCTACAATCTAGTTCATAACTTCCAGAGTTTGCACAGTAGGGCTTTAATATGCAAGGATATAAACATTTAACCTTAATTATGACTTGTATAGGACCAATAGTAAAAGAGGTAAAGATTTTACTGCAGAAATGTAGATTTAGATGAAAACATTTGATCAACCTCCTTGAATATGCAAACAATGGAAATTCAATTTTTCCAATTGAAATTCACAATTGTATTGATAAGGATATTAACCATAATGGTAGTCAGCTGTAAATACACCAGTGTACTTGTAGTTTTAGGACAGTGTATGTGAGTTTGAAACCAATAGGGTTTATCCATCATCCACTATTCAGCATCCTTCTGTCCATACACTATATATGTTATTTTATATTTTATTACCAGATGATTAAAAAGGAGAAAATAAATAACTTACATTTTTACTCAAGATTATCAAACCAGGAGAGTAAGGGGGAGGATAGATATGCAGGAGTGCAGGTTTAAAAACAGTAGATTTATTTGGAAATCAGTTTGGCTAACACACCAAAGAGCTCACTTCATCATAGTCATCATCTGTGATGGACTGGAGACCTGTTGACTTTAGGAGATATGCACCAGCACCCTCCAATCCTTTGAGGATAGGTGGAATAGGTGATGGATGGATGACTAGATCAGTAACGTAATAACATATATAAGAAAAATATGTTTATTATTATTACATATAAATTCTAAATATTTGTAAGGCAAACATAGAGTGCACCTGTAGATTGTGTATAGGAATGCTTTCATCCTAGGACTCCATCCTTACCTTCCCCGTCTCTCCCTCTTTTGGTCTGTTTCCCAGAAAGAAATGATTGGTATTCCTCCTTACATCCCCACCAACAGCAAACATCACTCTCATCAAAGACTTTCGTCTTTGATCAGGCCTTCAAAGAGATGTGTCAGTGGAAGTCTTTCAGGTTAGGTATGAACTGAGTGTGTGTGTGTGGGGGGGGGGGACATTACTGCTCACACCTCTAGCTTGTGACAGAAATGCGAGCGCTAATAGGTTGCTGATTACTAATTACAGTTTTCTGAACAGTTTTCTACACAAAAAATGTTGGTATCAGAGATGACAAGATGAAGTAGTAATTTAGGGTCAAAGCTCAAAATAAGCACAGTTTCAGTCCAGTAACGTCACCATCAAGCTAAGATATTCACCTCGTGTTTTTCACTTTAAGTTTCAAGTCTTTAAGGGGCAAGTCCAAGTCAAACCTAAAGTTTTTTTTTTTGTCATAACTTCAAGTTTGTTGCCCAGGTTTGGACAACTGAAACTTTTCTTCTGTCATTAGATCACCTAGTTGCCTTAAAACACAGACTTGTTGAAAAATATGAATTGTTGTTAAACTTAATTAACATAAACATTTACCATAATTTTAATTTCAGAACATGTAATTCTACATGTGAAAACTGTTAACTGTACTTAACAATTAATTTGAATTAAGGCAGAATATTTATTCTACTTAAAATATAAATGCTTTTAGAACTCAGTTAGAAATAAGATAACCCCTTGCTATGTTGAATCTCTGAATGAATCAAATATGAAAATGCTTTTACGTTGAAGAACCTTTCAGCCTTGAATGAGTGTTTCTCTACCTTTTTTGCCAGAATGCCCCCCTAAGTCATGTTGAAACCCTTACTGCTCCCACAAGCGTCTATAAACAAAAACTGAAGGTTTTCTAATACAAAGACCACCATTTAATCAAAGCATTGTTTATCCCTGACTTTTAAGTACAACTACATTGGAAAAAGAACCCTGCAAATATTCAATTGGCACAATCAACAGATTTCAATTTCTGTGGTACACAATTGTCCTGAAAAACAAAACAGAAAAATCAAATCAGCCTTGAGATTGTAACATTTTAAACAAATGTGCAATTAACACAAAATAATTGCCTGGAGCAGATTCATCAGGCTTGTGGGTATATGGATGGACAAAGAGAAGTTAACCTGAGGCTGAGTCTTCCTGAGGCTATCAGATTTAGCTTGTTTCTGTATTTTGATCGCATGTATACAACGTACATAACATTTTTCCACAGCAAAATTCAGGCAATTTACAAGCTTTTTATTTTTTCTTTTACTTTTCCAACACCTTATCTTGTCAGCGGAAACACTACAAACCCTTTTGTAACCTTGTGGTTCTTTCTTATTATTCCCACAAATGTATTGGCTTTTTGGAGGCCTAAACATATATAAAAACTCACCATATTTGTTGGATGTGTCAGGTGTGCATGAAATGTACATATGTAAGGGTTCAAAAAAGGACCCACGAGAAATGGCTCTGTAGCTCTATGGAAAATGTCAAAAGAAAACAGAATGAAAACCTGCTTTGACCTTAGTTCATCATAGAGACATACTGTTCAGCAAACATGAATAACTTCTCTACACCTACCAAAAAGCCTGAAGATGTTGTGGTCCCAAAGGTACAGGTGGACTGCTGATGGTTCTGATGTTGCGGACGGTAGGAACGGAGTGACAGGATGTGCAAGAGAGAGAACATCAGAATTATACACAGTGGAGACATTAGTATGATCCGGCGCTGACTAAAGGGAGGTGACAGGTTATTAAGACGTGAGGTAAGGAGGATCAGGTGTGGATGATTGGAGACAGGTAAGGATGATGATTAGAAGGATTGAATGGGGTTAGATGACGAGTCATGACAGCTGGTGCTTTAACATTGATCTTTCTGAAGGAGGAGAATGGTGTTTAATACTGTTTTTTAGTTTAATAACTTTTGAATTTTGTGTATTGCTTTACCAAGATGACCATAATGTTGCCAGAATATTTACCAACGTTTTAATATGGCTGCCTAAATCAAATTGGCTGGTGCTGCATCGGTCTTCTCTAGAGTAAAGCTGACTGGGGGGTCATGCCTATGAAGAGACTGCCGAAAGAATCCCAGACAGTTTAGATACAATCAATAAAATGATTCATAAATAACACAGACCTTGCTTTAATAACTCTCTTTTTAACTGAATATTTGCTTCTAACCACCAACCAGAGCTGCCCCCATTCTCCACTGAGATGTGCTGGGTGACACAGAAAACAGCAGCAATATCCCCGGTGGTTCTGTGGGACAGAAAGACCTGTGATGGGCTTGGGATCATTTTAGTTGAGTTCATGTACATGCTGCCTTGATGAATTACTCACTCGATTTCTAAACTCTGTGCTGAGCAGTTTGTTACCACAACTTAGTAAGTTAGTTAAAATTTCACTTGAGACTGGAATATTTCCAAATGCCTTAAAAACTGCAGTCATTAAGCCTCTTCTAAAGAAAAGCAGTCTTGATCCCACAGTACTGAGCAACTACCGGCCCATTTCAAACCTACCATTCTTAGGAAAAGTCCTAGAAAAAGTAGAATATCAACAGCTCACTTACTTTCTCCTGTCTAACAATGTGTTTGATACTTTCCAGTCAGACTTTAGGACCCACCAAAGCACTGAGACAGCTCTGATCAAGGTGACAAACGATATCCGCATGAACACCAACGCAGGCAAAGTCTCCATTTTAGTTCTGCTGGACCTGAGCCCTGCCTTTGACACAGTGGACCATGGGATCTTACTTCACAGGTTAGAAAAATGGGTGGGAATCTCTGGTACTGCACTAAACTGGTTCAAGTCCTATATCAAGGACAGGACGTACTTTGTCCAAATTGGCAACTGTGACTCAGACAAAATTCCCATGACCTGTGGAGTCCCCCAGGGGTCAATCCTGGGACCACTTTTATTTAACTTGTACATGCTTCCATTGGGTCAGCTAATTAACAGCGATAATGTGTCCTACCATAACTATGCAACAGCATAACATCAACAGCTTTTTACCATCTGAAAAACATTGCTAAAATCAGAGGAATAGTGTCGAAAGCGGACTTAGAGAGATTTATCCATGCATTTGTCTCCAGCAGGTTAGACTACTGTAACGGCCTGCTCACTGGCCTCTTTAAACGAGCTGTTAGACAGCTGCAGTACATCCAGAATGCTGCTGCTCGAGTCCTGACAAGAACCAGGAAATACGACCATACTAGTCCAGTGCTCCGGTCTCTGCACTGGCTTCCTGTCGCTCAGAGAATAGAATTTAAAACAGCTCTGCTTGTGTACAAGTCTTTTCATGGTTTGGCACCAAAGTACATCTCTGACATGTTAGAGACTTATGAACCATCTCGGGCCCTGAGAACGTCAGGGAGGGGTCTCCTGGTGGTTCCCAGAGTCAACAATAAACACGGTGAGGCTGCATTTCAGTTTCAGGCAGCTAAAATCTGGAACAGTCTTCATGAGAATGTGAGAAAAGCCTCAACTCTAACAATGTTTAAATCCAGGCTGAAAACAGTTATTTTTACCTGTGCCAACGGGTATGACAACTGAAAGTATTTTATCTGCACTCTTGCTTTTTATTGTAATTAATTATTTTAATATTTTTTCTAGGTTGGTGTTTTAATGTTTATCTGTGTTCTGAATTTATGTAACTGTGAAGCACTTTGAATTGCCTTGTGTATGAATTGTGCTCTATAAATAAACTTGCTTGCTTTAAGAATATAATCCAAACAACTCAAGATGGCATTCTCTGAAAATGATCATTATTCCATAAATATGATAATTCCTCTCAATTTAAAAAGCTAGAGTAAGCTTGACGAAGTTCCTGGAGCTCCAAGCCTTGATTTAGCATGTTATGCTAGCTGTACAGCAGGCTGCTAACTGTGAGTGAGGATGGCTATCCAGGAAGATCAATGTTGAAGCACTAGCCAATAAGCATGCAGGTCTCACCTACTGACCCTGATTGGCTGATTATCACGTTAATTTCATAAATTGACTTTTGAATTACACTCACTCCCCAATTTATTAGGTAAAGCTATCCAACTGCTCATTTCACATTTTTTGGTGAAACCGGTGAGTACACCTCTCACATTTTTGTAAATGTTTCACAACACTGATCATATGATACATTGATAATTCCAGCTACTGTATAGCTTGTACAATAATGAAAAAATGATTTCCTTTAAAATAACTCAACACACAGTTATTATTGCCTAAACAACTAGCAGCAAAAGTGAGTACGCCCCAAAATGAAAAAAACAAAATTGTACACAAAGCGTAAATATGTTGTGTGTCCACCAAAGAATTTTTCAGCACAGCCTTAACTCTCTTGGCCGTGGAACTCAGTAGAGCTTTAAAGGTTTTTCATGGAATCCTCTTCCACTCGTCCATGGAAACATCACAGAGCTGGTGAATTGGAGAGACCTTGCATCACCACTGCAGTGTGTTAAATAATTTTGAGGGGACAGCAAATTATACTGTTATACGACCTTTACAATGACTAGTGTGCCGTACATTTAATCCCAGTGTAATAAATTCAGTTTTGTCCAATAAGACTAAACAAAGAAGTATTTTTTTAAAAATCTGGGATGTACTCACTTCTTTGAGATACTGTGGACGTGCTGATTGTTGTCCACTACCTCTGAAGAGGCATACTGTAGACCCATTCATTTGTTTCAGGTGTATTGAATCAGGGACATTTGAAACATAGGTGTCTATGCCCAGCCATCAAGAGCTGCTATCCTGCAAGTTTTAGATGTATCCCTTCTTCAACATAAAATTAAAACAAAATTAAAACAAAATTAAAACGTGTCTGTAAAAGAAAAACAGTTTTATTTCAGAAGGCGGTCGTAGTGGGGGTGACATTTATCTATAATATCTAAAGCAAACGAAGCTAGATGTAATCTCTAATAGTGTTACATATCAAAGTAAATATGCCAGATATGAAAATGTTTCATGTGGAAAAAAACAGAGGAAGTTTAGGTTTTGACAACAACAGAAGCCAGAGCAGAGAAATGATTCCCACAGATAAATGCTTGTATCACTAAGTGACGCCCTCCCTGGCTTTGCTCTCTTTAAAAGAGACAAATTCTCCTGTAATGTATCCATAGCAGAACACTGCATTATTCCTGTTCCCTGGTACTAAAATATGAGCACAATGTCACCTAAGGCTGCCAAGTTAACCGTTTGTCTAATATAGGAAGGAGCGACGAAGCAAAAGCAAGAGAGAGAACAGGAGCGCTAAATGGCCTGATGGAATGGGAGTAAGAGAGATAGTCTCCCATAGAATAGTGCCATCTGCATGTGAATGAGTTTCACCCGGAGAGATCTCTTTTGGAGAAATTAATGATCTCAGGAAAGCAGACTGTGTGCTCCATGGAGGAAGGAGTCTCTTGTCAACTGGGCTTTCTTTCTCCTTTGCTCTTTGTACTCCGGCAGATATTAAACGTCTGTGGTTCTCCTCTGGCGATCTCATGCATGTCCGCTTGTTTAAATATCATTATTTCAGGGAGAAAAGGAAGCATTTCGGTGAAAGGTTCATAATCGGAGAACAAGAAGGGAGAGATTATATTAAAAAGAGGAATGTGTTCTAAGCAGGGAGCTTTTAAAGAATAAATAGAGAGAGAGAGAGAGAGAGAGAGAGAGAGAGAGAGAGAGAGAGAGAGAGAGAGAGAGAGAGAGAGAGAGGCAGATCCCGATAGCAGTGCTATCCAGCTGAGGCCTTTGTACCTGGTTGGGGAGATGTGAGAATCCACAATGGATTGAGCAGGCTAATAAAAAATAATCAGCTTTGCACTATGGAAACCTGTAGTTCTCGCCATATCTCTCATAATTTCTTTTGTAGATAAGTCAAAGCACTATGTTGCAGGGCTGTTGTAAAAAGTGCAAAGGAGCCATGCTTAAATTTAAACTAAGCTTACATAATTTCAAATATAACAAAGATACGACAAAACGCATTTAACAGTCTGTAGGACTCCGATGTTTATAAAATCTGGGCCACAGATGAGCCAGTAAGAATTTAACATATCTGTTAAAGATGTTTAAAAAATTGTAACATATCTTATTGCAATATCATGCCAGAGAAGAAAACAGGAAAAAAAATCAAAACTTTTTTGAGCACATTTGAAAAAAAAAAATGTTTTAGTAAATGTGTGTATTTTTCTTGAAACCACTCAGTAAGTTTACATGCAAACATGAATCAAATTTTGGCATGAATCAGACTATTAGCTTAACCAGAAAGGGAGTCTTTATCCAAGTTTAGAAGTCCCTCAGAAAAACGAATTACTGAATGAAGTGCATTGGATTCCGCAACACTAGATCTTGACATGTAACCTTTTGCACTGGTGTTCTTCCAGTTGGCCTTACACTGATACTAAAGAAAATCTTGCAGCAGTGAAGCAGATGGAGTAAAAGCAGGATAGGCAAAATTAGCGAAGAAAATCGACAACAACAATGCTGCAGCACAGAACATTGATTGCGTTAAACTCTTTGTTGCTGCTGTGTTGTTTTATAATGCCATTGTTATTCCTGCGTCTGCGGTCTCATCACTTCCTGTGAATAGATAGGCCAAACTGGCGTTGGAGTTTACATGCAGAAAAATTTGGTTTTCTAACATCATTATCTAACGGCATCAGTCTGATTAAGAGAAGTCCAGTTTAGTTCGATTTCAGTCGCAATAAGGTTTATACAGTTGTGGCCAAAGGTTTTGAGAGCGACACAAATATTAGTTTTTAACAAAGTTTGCTGCTAAACTGCTTTTAGATATTTGTGTCAGTTGTTTCTGTGATGTACTGACATATAATTACAAGCACTTCATATCTTTCAAAGGCTTTTATCAACAATTACATGACATTTATGCAAAGAGTCTGTATTTGCAGTGTTTGCCCTTCTTTTTCAGGACTTCTGCAATTCTACTGGGCATGCTCTCAATCAACTTCTGTGCCCAAATCCTGACTGATAGCAACCCATTCTTTCATAATCACTTCTTGGACTTTGTCAGAACTAGTGGGTTTTTGATTGTCCACCCGCCTCTCAAGTTCTCAATGGGATTAAGATCTGGGGAGTTTCCAGGCCATGGAGCTCACTCCCTTGGATGAGAAGCAACCCCACACATGAATGGTGTCAGGATGCTTTACTGTTGGCATGACACAGGACTGATGGTAGCGCTCAGCTTTTCTTCTCTGGACAAGCCTTTTTCCAGATGCCCTAAACAATCGGAAAGAGGCTTCATCTGAGAATATGACTTTGCCCCGGTCCTCAGCAGTCCATTCACCAAACTTTCTGCAGAAGATCAATCTGTCCCTGATGTTTTTTTTTGTTGACAGAAGTGGCTTCTTTGCTGCCCTTCTTGACACCAGGCCATCTTCCAAAAGTCTTCACCTCACTGTGCGTGCAGATGCGCACACACCTGCCTGCTGCCATTCCTGAGCAAGCTCTGCACTGGTGGCACTCCGATCCAACAGCTGAATCCTCTTTAAGAGAAGATCCTGGAACTTGCTGGACTTTATTGGATACCCTAAAGCCTGCTTAACAAGAATTGAACCTCTTTCCTTGAAGTTCTTGATAATCCTATAAATTGTTGATTTAGGTGCAATCTTAGTAGCCACAATATCCTTGCCTGTGAAGCCATTTTTATGCAACACAATGATGGCTGCACGTGTTTCTTTGCGGGTAAACAATGGTTATCAATGGAAGAACAATGATTTCAAGCATCGCCCTCCTTTTACCATATCAAGTCTGCCATTCTAACCCAATCAGACTGACATAATAAACTCCAGCCTTGCGCTCGAGTTTTCCAATTTCGAGTTTTCCAATTTCCAATATTTATGTAATTCTCTAAACTTTTGGCCATGAAAATCCAACTTTTGTCAGACTTAGGCAATAATTCCTCTTTCGCTTACTGAATGTAAACTTAGAAAGTGTTAAAGGCAAAAAAATTGAAAAATATGGATTCCTTTTAAATAAATGTATCATTGGCATTCTGTTAAATATACATTTTACTGTTTGGACTTCATCAGAAATCCTTAAACTTAAATTTTCTGTCTGTTTCATGTGTTTTATGGTATTTTCACAAATTGTAATTGATTTTATCCAGAACCCACGAGCCTGGACAATAATCCATATACATTGTGCCACTATTAACAGTCAGAAAGATAGAGAGGGGTTCAAAAAAGCCCCCAAAGTTAACTGTAAGAGAATTGCATCAATTTGAGTTTCTTGATAACAATTACACAATATATTAGGCCAAAAGATTAACCCTGAAAATGTGTTTAGAAAGTCATTCCCATGCATCTTTGTACAGTTTTATTCATGAAATACATAGCTTATGTTTGTATTGAGTTCAAAAGTAAAAGTTCTCCTTTTGTAATGGTGCAGTTTTATTTTGTTTTGTTTTTTTTAATCAATGTTTTAATTCGGGACTAGTTTGTTTTCACCATAGTGAGGAAGTAGTAACATGGCTGCCCTTGTGATGGTTTTAGACCAATGCAGTGGCAGTTTAACCAATGATGAAGTACAATAAGCTGATCTGGAGAGAGCACCGATGATGAGGAAAACACCCCTGAAACATTTACAAAACCGAGTTAACATGTTTGTAGAAAGTCCTATATGTGTTTAACATCATGAAACATGAACAAGAACTGGATTTCAAAAATAAGCGATGGATTACATATTTATTCATAGTTGTAATTAGAACCTAAACATTTTCCAAAAATCTTTTAAGTCTGACATTATTTGAGGAGTCTTCACACATGTTCAAAGAAATCTTCAAGAACAACTCCTCTTCATTAGAGGCAAAATATACAGTAAACACTTAGGAACTGTATAGTGCAAATAAAAATAAATACAATTTATAGCAATAGCGTTTACTTTTAATACCCTTGACATCTCCCTTACTTCAGGTCCTTTGTATAGTCCCATTTATTACACCAGTGGTTTGTAGGGAATTGCTCCCTGTTTTAGCTAGCTGGCTGACAGAGGCAAAATCAGTCTGACAGTCACTCTTACAGTTTAGCGCTCATATTTGGCTGTTTACAAAGTCTAATAGGTGTGTCCCCATGGAAGACCATGCGGCTGCAGAGCAGAAGATTGCATTTTAGCCTCATTGTGAGGCTTGTGGCCCTCTCATAAGATCTGACAGGCGGTAGGACAAGCCCTATCTGCCAGCTCGCTGATAAGTGCTGCTTGAGCTTCGCTTAGTTGTGCCTCAATCCAAACATATGACAGCCCCCGTGAATGGCTTCACTCACTGCTACAGGGGAGGGCTATCTTAGCTTGGTTGCTAATATTCTGACAAATATGTGGAAATGTTAACTGTGCGGAATTTTGAAGTGTTTTGATAGATACATTTCAATGAATAAAGTTTAGCGAAAAATGTATTTGTAATGTTCCTTGGTTATTTATAGCAATATGTCTTCTGTTTACTTTGGGGGAAATTTGCTTTTAAAGAAGAAAACATGCAATGCCAGCAACTTGCTTTATTATGTTCAGACTTATACCAGACAGACCGAAACAATTACAAATACTGATATGTGCAAGGTTGTGTAAGTGTTAGAATTTTTTTTATATAATAATATTGTTGATATTATACATCCAGAAGACCAATTCTTGTTTATGACTCTAGGTAGACTCATATGCTGTAATGCTGGTGTTTCTCAGGTCTGTCATGGTAAAAGAGGAGTTGAGTCAAAAAGCACAGTCCTTAAATTACTTGTAAACTGGTTATCTTCTCCAACCTTCAGAGATATGATCAGGAACAAAATGAAAAGATACAAAAATACAAGTGACTGAAATCAACTTTGTTCACAGAGACAATGCCATCAGTCTTAGAAGATAGGTTGAGGATCTCCGTGAGCTTGGAAGCAGACCCACTACTTCTCCGTCGCATTGAAAGGAATCCAAAAATATGTTGTGCAGTGACCTGATGTAGGAATTTTAGGGATTTCAAACTGGGACCTGAAGATTCCCTTCTGGCTTTGGAATACTCAAAATGAGATGAAGTGTGTCCCTTAAGAAAGGCATTATAGACAAGTCAATCTACGGGCAATGTACTACCATGCAGTTCTCTAACCGTGTCCTTTGGACAATTCCCTTCTTTATTTCCGATATCCTGACTTGAAAGAAATTGGCACATTTGTTCACAATAAACGGTTTCATGTACATGTTTAATATGAACCGCTATAGATCTATTAATTTCATCAAAGTAAATTTTGTACAAATACAATCTTATAAGGGAATTTATTCAAGATTTTTTTCGTTTGCATTAATGCCACTGCAAAAAAAAGAAAGAAAAAGATTTCAAGCTCAGCACAGGGTCAATGCAAATGTGCATAAGGCCTTTCCTTTGGTTAATTTAGAATTAATTCAAATTACTATTTTTAGATAACCAAAGCATGCGGGGTGGAGTGTGACCGTGCTACCCTAATAACTTTTCTGTTTCACTCTTGCTCAAAGTAACTAAAAATGAATGGTATTTATAGTGCTAACAAGCCATTTTTCAAAGAATCTTAATTTTTGACGACTCTCACAAAAATGTTCAATGAAAAAGAGTATAAAAATTGTAAAATGTTTTGATGTCAAATCCTCACCTAACTTCAGCCTTCACTCTGCCTCTGATCCAATAAAACTTCAAAGGGAGTGGACTTTTCTAACTCTTGTAGAGACTTAATTCAAGCTGCCACATCAACTTTCTACACGGTTACACACATCCAGCAGCTGCTTGCATACACATATTTCCACTGAAAAAACAACAGGAGAGCCAGAGTGGAGTTATAAGGGGAGGTTGCATCCACGTTCTCTAGAAGACAATAACCTTAGACAGAGCTGAAGCACCATCAGCATCAAAGTTTTTAAATTCTCTTAAAATAAATTTATTATTTTTTTCATGGGAAGAAAAAACAGTTATAAGTTGAAAAACATTTAAAGGCAAACTGTAGTTAATACATCACATCTAACCTAGGTGGCCTTCTTGAGCAATGTAATGCAGTTTTCTTCACCTGAATAGGATTTTGCTTAGGTTTTTTGAAGAGGAGCGTGAATTATCAAAGATTACTCTTTGTCTATGTTACCACCTTGTGAATAATTGTAGGATACAACTAAATGTAGTCAAAATTCTGGATTTATATTTCTCATGTCACATGGTATTTTTCTTGAAAATACAAAGGCTGAAACAAAATGTTGTTTCTCAACAGTCTAAACAGTGCACACTGCCGTATTGGCCAAAGTATTAAAAGTGCCGGTGCAAAAAAGGTGTTGCGCCAGCAAATTTGGAAATCAGATATTTCTTCATATTTCCTTTTATTTTGCACAACTGAACAGCTGTAGACAAGAAGCTTTCTTTTTTTGTCTACATTTTTCACAGTAAAATAATTCTTTTGAAATAAAAGTTCAGTTTACTTGTGATTGGGAATTTTAGAAGTCGTACCCATAATTGCAAATGGTGCCATATAGCAGTATTATCTTTATGAGAGTATTTCTGTAAACTGGGATCTGACACATCAATGGGATGTGGGGAAACTGACATTTCCTTTGGGAGCCCTCATAAAACTTGTAGTTGTGTTTGAAAGAGATAAATTAATGTTCTGTTGTGGCTTCTTTGAAAAATAAATAACAACATTGCTCTGTCAGAATGGATTCAATTTCAATTTCTCTCAATCAAGAACTGTTGCTAAATATTGTTAAAAGAAAAAGAAAAACATTCAGCCTTCCATATGCTACTGAAGTCTCAACGGGTTACATAACTATATTTATTCTTAAAGAAAATGTATTATTTAAATGCTAGTGTGTAAATAAATCATATTTAATCCTAGTAAAATACATATTTTTTACATATAATGTTTTATCAAAACCTAATTAAGATAGGAATTAATCATCAGGAATAGTTTCAAAAAGTAATGTTTGAACAAGAGTCTTAAAACATAGGTTTTAATGAAAGTAACCATTTGATTTTTAAGTTTATTTGAAAATTATAAACACCAGTAATGCAGTCAACCCAAAGCTACAGAGATATGGCAGACTTACACACTCAGAGAGAAAAAGTCAAGTGAGATAATTGATTGAGACAGGGGTAAAAGAATTAGGAAGCGAATAACAGGTTTCGTGTTGTGAAAATATTATTTTTAGTTTGTTTAAATGACTTTAAAGCCTAATCCCAACCAACATGGGAACAAGTCATGTTTAAGAACTGTAATTATTGAAGGTTTTTGCCATTACTTTGCCACTGTGTGTGTCTCCAGAGACCTGAAATACTTCATTGGGCTTGTGTAAACATCTCACTGTATGCAGTGGAATTAAAGCAGAGAGCTTTTATCTTCTTATCTTAAAGTACCTCAGTAACCATATGAGAATTAATTATAATTCTGATGTTCCTCATCTGTCTGTCTGTTTGTTTTCCAAAGAGGCCAAACAGTTACTAATATACAGTGTCTTAGATAACTCTTCAGACCTTTTAGACTTCTTCACATTTTCAAAGAAAGTTATATCATAGAGCAACACTCAAGGCACAAGGCAATTCTAACATATGAATACATTTTAAACCATTCCATGGTTGCTCTGGCTGTATTTTCAGGATTGTTCTCCAGCTGTAAGATGGAACCACGTCCCACTCAAGTCTTTTTGCAGCCTCCAGTACCTTACCCATAGGTTTTCTCTGTCTGATGTTGTTTTTTCCACTACTGTTCTCTTACAAATTTCTGAGGTCTTCACAGAGCAGGTGTTCTTAAATTAAGATCAAATTATGAACATGTGGATTATTCAGAAACAGTTGACCTCTGCAGGCAATTGGTGCACTAAATTATATTATGTAGTACTAGTATCAGGGGGAAATCACAACACTTAAATTTTTTGGTTTGGAATCATACAGTTCTATGTGTTGTTCTATCCCATAAAATAGTTAGAACACAAATTGGAAACTGTTGTTTTAATGCCACAAAAACGTTTAAGGAATATGAAAATATTTGCACCACAAAGGACCTGCTATTTTGGTTGTATTTCCAAAGTTCAATTATTATGTCTCAATTTAAAGTTTACAGTATAATGGTTTAACACAGTGAGCTCAGTTGATGTCGCTATGAGCACGGTGTGGTTCTGGCTCAGTAATTCTCAGTTTGTCATGCTGACAATAGAGCTTCGTAGAAAACCGAGCCAAGTCCAATTAACAGGGCCTGCTACCATTCGCTGTTGAAAGAAGCCACATACTGGGCTTTCATTTGGGAATATAGCAGCAGAGATGTAATGTGCACTGACAAATGGTGTTTTTGACATCCCCTCTATTTGGAGAAAAAGGGAGGTGACAGAAAAGAGAACTGGCAATTCCACTGTTGTTTTCCTTCTACCCAAATAAATTCCCCATGTGCTGTAACTATATGCATTGGTCTAAACAACGAGTAGCTATCTTAAACTTTGCAAACACAATTTTATCCCGAATACGGTCGAAGTTCATACCAAAAATAAATAAATAAATAAAAACATTATAGAATCAGAATCAGCTTTAATGGCCAAGTATGACACATAGAAGGAATTTGACTCCGGTAACTTTTCTCTACAGTACAGAACTTAAATAGATCAGGTTACCTGGAATGTGCATTCTGTAGAGTTAAACATTTAAAACATGAGATATCAATTAGACAATACATTATCAGTATCTGAGATGAAGGAAACATCACAAATGGTGTTTTACTCTCTTGAGATTGATCCATAGAAATGCAAGCTGGAGAGAAATAAATTTCATCCACTTTAAACCTTTGTTCACTCCCAGGGCATCAAATAAAGTCATTTTCATCAATGCTTCACACAAGTTGTCCTTTGCTGGTGCCATGATGTACCAGCCACAGAAGAAAACTGATAAAGGCGGCAAAAGCTTTTCTGAAAGTAGACATTAAGAGGCTGGACTTCGATGGTACAGTAATTTATGGAGTCATGTTTTAGGAACTTTTTTTTTTGTTGCAATCAAGTTTGATTTAAGAAATAAAATCAAGATGATTTGAATCATCAAAATTATTTAAAAAAATATATACAATTCATTCAAATGTAACCTTTTTTTTCAGCTTAATTAGAAGTACAAACTAGGCTGAACAGCCAACAGAGAGCTAGTTTTGATCAATCTGGAAAGCTTTTTACTAGAAGTGCAGCTTAGATAATTGAAAAACCGCATGGAAGCAAACAAACACAGCGGTCTGTTTTGTTGTTCTCTACACCTCCTGGTGTTCAAAATACTTGCATTTGCAGTTCCTGCTTTTATCTCTGCAGTGTAAATTGGGAGTTAGACATTATACTAAAAACCTTAGAAGTGTTCAAGAGGTACGACAAAAAAAGTAAAATGTTTTGAAACTGTATTTTTTTTAAGCCGTAGTACACATTTTAACTTGCATTCCATTCCACGTTGGTACAGTGTTATTTGGTTTGAAAGCCTCACCTTCTCCAAACATATTTCTTGTCATTGTAGCCAAAGAGTTCAATATTTGTCTACTGATTATTAAAATTATCTCCAAAGTAGTATTTGACATTTTCATGTGATCAGCTTCAATGTCTGTCAAGGTTCAGTTTCTGAGCCATGGTTTGTTGAAATTGTTGGTTGATATTATCTCAGTCCATGGCAATGTAAAACCTATTTCCCTGGTTTGGCCTAATTAGTTTTCTGTTTTTTTTTTTCAGAAAATCCTACCCAATGTCTTATCTTCTGAGAGTAATGATGTGGGTCAGAAGGTTGAAATTATGCATCAAATGTTCCATCAAGAGAAACACAAACACACATCAAAGCCTAATTTGGAATGTAGAAATACGGGTTGATGAATGAACCTGACTTCAAGCTAGTTAGAAATTTGTGGACAATGCTGGGAAGGTCAGTTCTAGAAAGGCAACATGTTAAATTAAGTCTGTTAGTTCTGCCAAGAAGAGAGTCAAAATATCCAGTCAGTATACAGCCAGAAGCTTTTTGATAGTGATAAAAAAGAGTATTCTGAAGGTACAACTCTCTAACATTTATTCAAATACTTGTGGTGCCTCTTTATTTGTTTTCAGCCTGTGTGCCTATTTTGATAATGTTCGGGTGAAAAAAAAAAAATGGTACCGCAATTTCTGAAGTATAAGCTGTTAACTTTTGGGTAACACTTTGGACTTTGGAGTTTGCATGTTCTCCCCGTGCATGCATGGGTTCCCTCCGGGTACTCTGGCTTCCTCCCACAGTCCAAAAACATGAATGTCAGGTTAATTGATCACTCTAAATTGTCCTTAGGTGTGTGCGTGCATGGTTGTTTGTCCTGTGTGGCCCTGTGATGGACTGGCAACCTGTCCAGGATGTACCCCGCCTCTCGCCCGTTGACAGCTGGAGATAGGCAGCAGCCCCCCGGGACACCTTGAGGAATAAGCGGTTCAGAAAATGGATGGATGGATATAGCTACTGCATGTAAGCTTGGCATCGGTGAATCATTGATGAGACATTGGCTTTAGTGGACAAGATGAAGATAGTACCCACAACTTTTCTGGTAGGCTAAAGTATGTTCATTTTCAAATCAGGCATGTTGCTGTTGTGTTGGTTTTGTGACTTTAGTGATGCTGTACTACTGTATTTTTTTAAGAAAAAAAGCAAGTCTTAAACTAGAAAAGCACTCTTGAGAGTGTAGATATCCGCCAGGGCCATCTACCCCTAAATCCCATGTTATTTTCTTTTTCTAACATTTGGTACTTTTCCAATGAAATGTGTCTTAATGTCTGTGGTTGAGCTGTTGCTGCGCTCTTCCAGCGGAGATTGCAGAGGAGTGGAGCTTAGCAGGGGGGGAGTTAGGGGATGGCTACTTAGGTTCTGAGCCCCGAATCTGGATTTTACTTTTTGAAAGAGAAAAAAAAAATGAAATGAGTTAAAGAAATGAGTTGCAGTACCAGACATCACCAGAGGGGCAGCGGCTACATAAAGGAAAAAAGTAGTAAAGAAGTAAAGAAGAAGCCTCGGTAGCTTCAGCACCCTGCTTGCTGAGATGGGAGAGGAGGGGAGACTGCAGATTAAATACCTGCAGGAGAAGACTGTTGCTTATTTAGCCTGTGAATCTTATTTTAAAGTGCTGATTTGTTAAATGTCAATTTATGTAAGTTTTGGTAGAGAGAATGAATCATATGAAACATAAGGGAAGAATATAAACATATTTAGATAATAATCATGAAAAATAAGTAAATATCACAAAGGCAGAAGTTATCTGGATTATTAAGTAGGCCTAACAACTGAAAAATAGCAAAGCAGCATTAGTAAGTGAATAAATATAGTCAAACATTGAGAATGGGCTACAAAATATAAATATAACATTGTCTATTGCACTTTTTCATCCTTTTGGCCAACAGGGTCAGAGAATTCGGTCATAAAAATGTTTTACTATTTAGTTTTAAACTATTAAAGAGTATAAGCTATAGCATGTATTTAATTATTTATTTATTTTTTTTTAATACTGAATCTGAACAAGTTCAGATTCATCTCTGCATGAGAACACACATCAAGCAGATGAATACGTGTCACTTTAAGTTCCTCCACAATTACAAAAATGTATAAACAATTAAATTAAATGTGAAATGTTCAGCTACGTGTGTTTAGCTAATTAAATAGTGATATTGCTGCAGAGGTTGGTATATAAGGTTTGGGACTTTTGCCTTGGGGTTAGGATGAGGTTCTAAAGGCTGAATCTGTGCTCTGCTGCCATTGGAGAAATGGATTGAAGCCCCACTCCAGCCACTGTTTTGAAATCAGGGATCATTTCTGAAATTAAAGTGATCATAATTCATAAAGACTCTCCAAAACAGCCATTCTCTGACTCGCAAGTTTCAACGTGAGAAAATACAGCAACATATGAGGAATTTTTGTACCAGTGGTTGGCCCCGCACCGGGTTCTTTGGAGTGTGTCTGATCAGCCGCTCAAATCACAGATGTGCCCCAAGACCTCAGTAACTCTTTAACCTGCCGTCAGTTCCCAGAAAGGGATACATTGAGTACCTATTTCAGGTTGGGGAATATGCTCAGATGCTGTCATGGGATTTTTTTTTATTTTTATTGAATTAGTTTCCTGTAAAGCTGATTGAACCAGTGTAGGAAAAAAAATCAAAAAAACAACAGAGCTGGAAAAACAGCAGAGGCCAGATTTATGTCGAAAACAATATGAACTTAGTAGCCCCTTTGCTCTTGCGAGTTTAAATGAATGCAACTGGACTATTTTCTGCTTGCCTTAAAAATGTTTCGTCTCTCATCCAAGATGCTTCTCCCAATTCAGTCTTTCAGAACTGAAGAAGCCTCTTGGATGAGAGGCGAAACATTTTCAAAACAAGAAGAAAAAAAGTCCAGTTACATGAATTTAGTCTCTCAAGACTCCCATGTGCTGGATGAATCTACATCAATGGTGAGTATTGCAACATTTGCTGCGTAATTTCCTGTTGTCACTTCTGAGCTCCTCGGCGCTGCTTGGTGTTTGGTGCTCAGATTCTTTTCGATTGATATTTTTATCTCTTTGCTGAGGTCTTTCTAAGTTATTTTAACACACAAGCACACTACTGGCCGCTTGTACTTAGCCAGGAGTTTTTCCTCTCCACTTTCGCTACATGCTTGCTCAGTGTGAGGGATTGCTGAGGAATAGCTGTGGTTTCAGTCTGCATGATCCGGGCACAACCTCACGTTGATGATTAATCGCAATCTCCTGGATTTCCTTACATAGAAAACTTTTAACTAATTAGAATGTTTGTATAACTGTATTAAAATGAAGTTTGTTGTAAAGTGCCTTGAGATGACATTTGTTCTAAATTGGCTCAATATAAATAAAAGTGAATTGAATGTAGACCATTTCCTTTACATGGTCTGCTCTAAATGGATGTAAGCAGTATGCCCTAGAGTGATCTGAGGTGACTTTAATTGACAGCTGACTATTATGCTGTTATTAGTTAAAATTCCTGATCTAATGTTGCTTTACCTAGTAGTCCGTTCTCTTTCAACTGCTTTAAGGGGCTCAGAATTGAAAAACTGAAATATATATATATATATATATATATGCACTATAGTCATCTGGGTTAAGCCCATGACGAAATCCGCCCCGGACCTCAGCACTGTTGGTCGGTGGGTAGGTATGCGCTTCATGTCGGATCAAACTCAAAAACTAATCAGTTGTTCCTGGGTTCTTTGCAGATATTTGCTAAAGGTTTTATTGAAATCCATCAATAAAGTTTGGAGTTCTGTTGTTAACAGACAGACAAACAAAGACAGCCATGAAAACATTAACTCTTGGTGGAGGTAATCAAAAGAACAAATAATATTCTGTATCCCCTGTTTCTATGTAAATATCTAATGTTACAACATGGAAAACTGTGTCTTACATCTAGTTGTGGCATATATTTGTACAAAATGTATTTGCTTTCAAAAGAAATCCAGGTGCACTCAGTAGTCCCAAAACTATGGAAGTTATTTTTTATGGTGTCTATGAGCATTTTCTCTGCAATATAGAGCCGTTCAAATGTATCATTAAGGCCCAACATTTTTGTAATTAATTCTCTTGGTGAGTGAATGTAAAACAAATATTTAAATTAACCTTTTCTGTTCCAAATACAAATTATTATTCCACCACTACCTAAGATGACAAGAGTAAAAAAACAAACTGTCTCATTAAAAGAAACCAAGAGTAGTGCAAACTTGAGGTTGTTTGTACTGAAAAATAGCCTCTTTTTAAGAGTCCAAGACTGTATTTCTGTCCTCATGAAAGCTTATGGTTAGTTGGAAAATTGTAGCATTGAAGGCGGTTGGTTTGTGCTCTGCGTGATTTGGCATGAACTCATTCATATGGCTCCTCAGAGTTTAGCTGTTTAACACAAAGCCTGTTAAAATGCCCCAGCAGCTGTCAATCTGGCTGCTATTCTGGCCTTGTTAGAACCAACATAGTGAGAAGAGTGGACTTTAGCCCCTAATACATAACATACCCCAGCCTGTATATTGACAACCAGGCAGTTCAAATTGGAAATGGAATAACAAAGCTCTAAAGAGAAGCATGCTAAACAGTGTTTGTTTCCACAGAAGTGAGGTCGTCAGTTGGTTAAGGGGTTAAAAGTGGATAAATAAAGCAGGCAAACCACATTACTTAGCATTCCTGTCAGGAAAGTTGAAGCAAATACTCCAAGTAGGCTTGCCCACTCTCAGCTTTCAGTGGAAGCTAGCTTGCTGGTTCTCTAATAAAAAAGTCTAGTCGGTTTAGCTTTTCCAGGTCAAAATGCCATGTGGCTCAATCAAAGGCGCACAGACCGCATTCCCTGTGGCAAGTCCACAGGTGGTACAAACTAGGGGATCCAGTGTAAAAGTCAGAATTGGCGAGCAAAGGACTCCCTACAAATTCCCTTTAATCCTTGGCCTGGTCAGGCTAACAGCAGTGTATGTGCTTGAAGGGCATACTGGACATTTTTCTCTCTGGGGTCGTGTTTCCCGTTGCCTCCCTCAGAGGCGCCACATGAAAAGCTCCCTTTGTAGAAGCTTGGAAGGCTTTTTATATTTATATTCCTGTCAGAGCTAGGAAAAGGGGCTGCTGATGTTAACATAGAAGTTCCATGAAGGTGATAAATACGTAGACTGCAAATTTATAAAAACATTTTTCACATAAGGCACTCCAAAGTGCATATTTCAGAATTCAACAGTCTATTGCATACATGAAAGCTTTTTCTTTGTTGTACATGGTAATCAGTTTTGATTGCTTTGCTTACAAGAATCCTTTCTAATGTGATACTTTGACTCTGGTTGTTGGATATTTTTATTAAGACTTTGTGCATAATTTGCATTTAATCACACAGCAGAGGTGCATGCGTCATAAATGGAAGGAAATTCATGCAAGCCTCAGTAAAAAAGAATCTGCCAGTATGTAAAATTTGAGCCTCACAATCAAGAAACTGCATTTCTTTGATAAAATATTAACAAAAGAGAGCAATAAAAACCATAACATAACTAAGAGCCTTTAAAAAGTTTTTTTCTTTTTGTTAATCCCTGATCTTGAAATATAAATGAGTGAGTAGAGATGTACATGAAGACTAAAAAAAGCATAAAGAGAATTAGTTTATCAACTCCATATTGTTACACATCTTTGAAGAAGCCAATTATCATTCCTAACTGATGTTATGACCGTTTTTGGTCATAGCTGTTGAATAAAATTTCTTGTTGAACTAATTTTGATGACTTATATGTTTTTTAAAACTTGCACAAGGATTACACCTGCACAAAGCTACCATCTCTGTCCCCACATCATTTGTGTTTCAATTTTCTATGTGAATAAGTTAAAACATTCAGTTTTGCCTTAATGATACAACACATCAAGCCGTCTTTTTTTTTTTCCAGAAGCATATAATGAACGCCATAATGTTGCATACCTAGCTAGGGATTATATATGGTAAGAATGTTAAGCACTAGTTGTTTCTTGTGGTTTTTTGATTTTCAACCTCACATGCTTGTTGGTCAGATTGGTGATGTCCTATGACAACCAAAACATTTTTGTATCTTTTACCGGGAAAAATAGTTTGATCACCTTGAAGGTAAGTGAGTTCAAAAACAAATTTGAAGTATTCAACTCTGTCAAGCTGAAAATGTAGAACTCCGACACTTAGGATTGTCCTGATAAATTCAGCAAGTATCGTCAAAAGAAGTCTTAATATGCTCATATGGCCGGCAGAATGCTAAGTGACAAGTGCATTTAACTCTAATAGTTGTGTCTACGGCGTCACTTCTTACAGCTCCCTGTTTGACTTTTTCTGCTTTACAGCATCAATTCCCAAAGTTGTGGTCATGACCCTACTTCGAGTTATATATCAGCAAGTGTGGGGTCTCTGACAGGTAATTATCTGCAGAATTATAACTTGTACTATGAACAAAGCCAACTTATGCTATAAATGCAAGTGGAGTTAAAATTCAGCATGTACACGTGCATGTAGTGTATTTCTATTTACCTAGAACAACTTGTATTAACTTTTACTTAAACACCTGAAAGTTTGTAGCATATTAAACAAGAACGTCAAGTCCTCACACCAAGGTAGACTATTATCCAGGAGTACAGTTCACACATCTGGAAAAGGACAGCAACATGTGACAGCATTATCAAAATTATTCTACATGGGCAGGAACACCATATACAAGCTTGTCACTAGACTCTTTAACACAGCCAGCACCACTTTTCTATATGCAGACATATATACCTATCTCTTAAAACCTTTAGAGACATTGGATCCATGCAAAAACAAAAAATTAAAGTGACTGAAGACAACATCTTTGAAGCAGCATAGTTGCTTGGCCATCACCTTTTATACAGGATCAGCGATATTGCTTTCCAAATCAGCAAGAGGACCTAGTGTACAGGTCAGGACACCTGGAAAAATGGTGGCAGTATCCAAACCCCACTAATAATGAAAAACCAGAAAAACTTGATGAGTTTAAGAACTTAATCATGATATATCCTATCAGACCCATATGAACTTAGAGAATGAGGGCTCTTTTCTTCCAAAGTGCACTACCTCTGAGCTTTGCTCGAAGAGTGAAAAAAATCGAATTTACCATACGATCTTATCTGCGTCAAAGAACATTTGATTCAAAGTTTTTGCATTACTGTTTGACCACAGTGTAGATATGAAGTGAATTTGGGCTGCACACTGATTTATCTTTAGACATCATACATATATTGCCACCATTCCTTCCTGCTGTTCCTTATTCGAGATCCTGCCTGGAGTATGTCTTTAGTTACATTTCATGAAGCTTTTTACATTTTTGAATGCATTATTTTCCTTTTTTCCTCCATAAAAAAGTCTAAACCCTTATCCTTGTGAGTAAGATATAGTAAGTATTAAATGTTCTTTATCCTCAAAACATTTAATAATCCAGAGAATGTGTTATGATTTTTCACAGATGTAAAAATTTAATCCAGCTCTCATCTTTTAGGTATGTTTGACACGCAATCATTCCTCATTCCGAAAATATACCAATACTAAATTGTATGACTATAACTGAAGTCATTTTCCCCATGTCAGTATATCTAATGTTTCTAAAAAAAGAAAACGTGTCGTTGGCATTGCACTTGCCATACTTGTTACAGAATGGATGGGGTGGATTCATGTGGCTACGTGCACATAAAAATCATGACAGTAGCAATGTTTACCGTAGAAATTTTATTAACTGGTCATGTATAAACTGATGTTATTGCATGTGAATAAAACCTGAGCTTGGATCTTATATAGGCCCTTACATCCCCCTGGGTGAAAAAAGATTGTGAAGCTGGTCTGCGAGGTTCAAACATAAGGGGGTGTCCATGTGTGCACTTGGCACCAGGATACCCTAAGCTTCAGCACGACGATCGACTTGGTTGTAATATCATCTGATCTGTCACCTCATATTTTGGACACTTGGGTGAAGAGAGTCCACCGACCACTACCTGGTCGTGAGTCGGCTCCAATGGTGGTGGAGACCTGGCAGTCTCAAACATGTTGTGAAGGTCTGCAGGGAACATCAGGCAGAGTCTTCTGTCAGCAGGAGCTTTAACTTCCACCTACAGCATAACTTCAAACACATCCCGGGAGAGGCGGGGGACATTGAGTCTAAGTAGGCCATCTTCTGTGCCTCCATTGTTGAGGCGGCTGCCCACTGGTGGACACCGGTGGTGAACGATGCTGTCCGGCTGAAAAAGGATTCGTATCGAGTCTTTTTGTTCGTGGGATGCTGGAAGCAGCTGATAGGTCACTGAGGCAAAGAAACTTTGGTGTTGGAGGAGTTTGGAGAGACAGTGGGGAACGACTTCCCTGCGGCTTTAATGCGATTCTGGTCCAACTACAAGCATGTTGCTTGATGTTAATCTAATATGCAAAGATGAAGACACAGACCCACACAGTGTAAAAAAGCCTTCTTGTGTGCTGAGCCTCCTGTGCAATTTGGAAGAAACTGAATATGCAGCATATATCTTCTTTGGAAGTAGTTTGCATTCTTCAGACACCCATAAATTAACTGCTGTAGATATTGTGAAAGTGGAATTTCTGAATATTTTGAAAAAATTAAATCTTATTTTTAGTAAATGTTTTATTAGTTTATCATTCCAGAATCTCTATCACCATAAGTGATTTACTTGCATGCTGCCGAAAGCATTGTGCCTATTAAATCCGGAGCAAGATGCGTGCAATTCATTTAGCACCTTCCCCTTATCTGGATATGAAATATGAGCATTTCTCTAAGAAGATGCAAAATATTGGGAGGAGAATAGACAAATAAGTAGGTGGTCTACTAAGCATAAAAATGTTTGCGCTGGCTATTTTAGCGTGCATTTTAGCACTTATGAAAGGCATGTATTAACTTTACGTGACCTCATTCATCTTAAGTTTATTTCTGACAAATGAAAAATTTCACTGACACACAATACAACCTAATAGTAATTCACAGTCTAATGGCGATAAACTTGACAGTTGCGTAAATATTTACCCGTTTTTCACCCAAAGACGCATCATAACTCACTGCGCTGAGAGCACAGTGAGTTATGATCCTCATGGATCCTCATTAGTTTCTATATATATATATATATATATATATATATGACATTTTTAAAACAAAGTTCATACATTTCACAGACCCGGCGCCAGAGGGCATTACCTGGGGGGGCACTGGGTTTTTCTGGGGGGGCTCAGTAAACTGTCTTTTAATTAACCCTTTTGCATGTTTATAAATATATCTGGTGCACATTACATACACATACTTCCGCGTCAAATCTACCGTTTTGTGTCATTAACTTGTTCTACATACCTTACTGGAAAGCTAAGAGTATTCATTGTTTGATTCAAATTATGTATACCAATTAAAGATGCAAACAAAAATTAAGACACAGTAGGCTAACCATTTTTACTGAGTCTCTAAGAAAATGATGTCCAACTCACCGTTATCAGCTGCACCTGCACATCACCGAGTCATCTCAAACAAAAACAATCCTTATGTCCAGTTAATGGTCTTTAATAAAGTACTTAGTCCATAAGTCTTCCTCTGTATCCTGCCCTGCCGCTTAAAACTTTAGTAAATTCTTCTTTTTGCCGCATTTCTCCTAATTTTTACATCAAAAATACTAGTTAGCATGCTGCTGCATTAGCTGTGTGCTTCTTTTTCTTTATCACTGCGGGTAAAAAATGACTTCATGTATTCTCGCCACCTGCTGGAAAGAAGTATGCACCACCGTTTTTTCTAAACGGAAGATTGGGGGAAAAATCTAGCGTTTTCTTTTCAAAAAGATTATTGAAAAACAGTTTCAACCTTGATATGCTTTTTAAAACATTTTAATCAAAAACACAGCAGCCACACCTGTATTCAAAATGGTTCAAAAACATTTTTAATTTTAATAGGCTTTTTAAAAACATTTTAATCAAAAATTGTAGGACTTTTTAAAATCCGAGCAAATAAATAACTGTTTATATGGCCTTTGAAATGAAATATCCTGGTTGTTTAGCAAAATAGTAATAACGACAAAAATCTTAGAAGCAAATCAACAGTGTTAAACTATAGTAGGACTATATGTAATATATAATATTGTGTTTAAAACAAATTTACTCTAGAAACTCGAGAGCAGCTTTACACAAATGTCTACTGAAAAAACAATGTTTTGGAAAGAATACTAAATATTTTAGCACATCAACACCTTTTTTGCTCAAACCTTAAAGATAAATGAAAACAAGCTCTGTGGAAAACTCTTTATAAAACATAATGGAACTCAAATATGGGATTTTCAGCTTCTCTGTGGTGAAAATGCATTGCATGCATTTATTTGCATTATCTTTTTTTGAGTTTTGAGTAAATATACTTCGAGGTCGTCTGAACAGTAATTTATGCTGGTGCTGCTGCCACCCGGTGGCGGAATTACTGTTGCTTCAGGTGCAGAAGCGCTCGTAGCAGAAGTGCTTGTTGAAGCAATTTCTGGCTGCACTTGCCCTCTTGATGTATTATCCCTACTTGTGCTGGGATTGCTTTTCTGTTTGCTAAACCAAGCTCTAATGTCCATTTTAGCAAGCTGCTGTGCCAAACTGCCAAAGGATCTTCTTTTACCGAAACTAAAACTCCTAATTAGTAATCTAGAGCGCCATCTATTGTTCGTTTTGAGCCAATATATTCACATGAAGTGTAATCTTTCCTGGGCGGGCCCGTCCTCCAGATGGGCGGGCCGGGCCCGCCCAGGCCCGCCCATGACGCCGGGTCTGACATTTCAGATTACATATTTTTAAGATTTAAATTTTTTTCTTTATCATTTTCTTCTTTGTCATTCAACAGAGGCCATGGTAAAGTGTGGTGCATTTCAACAACATTTATATAATATGTCTGACTCTGCAACACAATGTGTGCATGGAGCGGAGAGCGGCACATGAACAATGCATGTATACATTTAATACTGAAACACGAAAAACATGATTCACAACACTCCATCCTAATAGTAATTAATTCTGTAACAGCCATAGAATTGATATGTATGTCATTCCCGCTTTTCTTGTTCTTTTTTTTTCTTTTTTTTACCAAAGACACAATATGAATCCATGCACATATTCCTCCTCTCTCTAGCCATGGCACAGCTCACAATAGCGGCCGCAAACTCCTCATTTGAATTCTACTCCTTGCGCCTGTTATGAATTGCTCATGCAGTCTTAGTAGATCACCAGCAAATTAAGGACACTCACAGTTTTGTGGTCATAATCAGGAATCTTGATAATCAGAACCTTAGTGTACAAATAGACACGTGCATGCAGCCTTAGCTGACGGTGTTTGTGGCTACACAGAGAGGGAGAGAAAGTCTGAATCAGGGCTTTCAGTAATCAGTGTCACATTGTCGAGGAGGCTGCCTTTGACTAATGAGAGGTGCTGACAGCCTAGCTCGATACTCCCCTGGCTCTGCTGACTGGGACAGATCTGTTTCAGGGCGTTTGTCAGGAGCATTCTCCTTCTAGCCTTCCCTTTTCTGTCTCACTTTACCTTCCACTATTGCCCTCTTTTTCTCTAAGTGTCAGAGAGAGCAATGACCAGTGTTGACCCTCAAGGATACCTCCTGGCATGCACATCGTGACAAATTGACCAAGAGAGATAAGCTGCTGCTAGATTGCTGTGTTGAGGAAGTGGTTTTCAATGTATTATTGTACTTTTAATACTGAAAAATACCTTTTTTTTCTGAATTCAAAGGACCCAGAGAAAAGCTTTGTCACAGTCTGTTAAAAAATGCGAAAAATGGAAAACCTAGTGCAGACAGGACCGGATACGGACATAGAAAAAAAATCTGGATCTGGACCAGAAGTAGATAATGAATCTGTTCAGACCTTATTTGTAAAGAGTGTTCAACTAAAGCTCAACCGGTAAGTGTTTAAAAGAGACAGAGCAGAGAGCAACACACTGCTTTGACAATGGTTATTAATAATTTTAACATTCAAAGCCTAACATGACTACTTTTTGTAACAGTATGTGTGTATGCAGATATTCCTTTAGAGAGAACAGGAAAATAATTCAGTATTTTAGGAAAACCAGTGAAATCTGAGTTGGAGCATATCAGACTCAATAGAAACAGTGGGAGAGGTTTTTTTTATAAGTGAAAGGTGCATGAGCTAATCATTTGATTATGAGTAAACATCAACTAATGCAGAGGACAATGTACCTGGTTTAAAAACAGACATTTAAATAATTCTCCATAATTTATTCAAAGTATAATGTAAGAAAGTTGTTGTATGACATCAAGTAAGTAAAATCAGTAAGTAAAATCTACCAGCGGGAAGTCGTTTAGTTAATCTGGTTTGATCAAGGGTCATAACCTGCTCCATCTGTATCAACCCCATGCGCAAAGGTCTACCAATCAACTGCTTCAGCAGGTCCCCCTGCAGACGCGTTTTAGATTCCATGGCAAAAAAGCCTTTGCCGTTTGCTCCGAGACAATGGATTGAGCTTCCATTTAAGATTAAACAATCTTCATCAATAAATCTTTGTAATACATGCCTGAAGACAAACTACTTCAGGTTGGCTTTTCATCGGCTCTAACATCTACTTATAATAACTACTTATAATAACAGTTGCTTAGCTACGGGAGTCTCAATTCTTGGTGCATTAATTCTTTGTTTTTTTTCTATTGATTTTATATATATATATATATATATATATATATATATATATATATATATTATATTGATATGTTGTCTATTGTATGTTGGCTTTCTGTAAGTGTGATATTGACATAAATAAATTATATCAGACTGTAGGCTATTGTTAAATTGTTTTGGGTTTTTTATGAAGTTTAAAGTTATTTACTTTGTAATGCATGGAGTTATGATAGCTAAATCAGAAAACCTTGAATTTGGGAAAAATATAAAGTAGAATTTAGACAATAAAATACATTTTATGGGTTCTAGGTTCTGGCAGTTCACTGAAGATGGTCATTGCAGTTATTCACGCTAGATTGGTTAGTATTAAAGCTGTCTCTGGGTGTCAGATTGACCTTGTCTCATATTCTTTTATATTAAGATAAAACATTTTTAATAACAATCGAGTTACCTTTCCGCTATACGTAAAAAAAAAAAAAAAGAGCAGGTCAGGGTAACAAACACACAACTGTATGCAAAAAGCGCTATTTCCTTTCGATTGCTTATTATCTAATTTGAGAAAAATAATTAAGGATTCTGTAGTTATTTCAGATCTTTGACCATATCTAGACCATATCTGATTTGGAGCTTTAAACATTAAGTCTGAAAACCCCTGGAGTAAAGCATTAAAAAAAGTCTATTGCCCACAGTACACTTCTGATGTGAAACAGTTACCTATCAGCAGGTTGTGAGTCAAAGGGCAAAGAGTGGATCTTTGCACAATATTATTTGTAGCTCAGCCAAAAATGTGACACTCGACCTCTGCTGCACATAGATCATCTTTAAATTCAAAAATCACTTGCCGACCCCATGGATTGTGACTTCAGCATGTTTTAAACAACACATTTCCTGCACATCTCTATTTTTGACATAAAATGCACATTGTCAGTTTGACCTTGTCAGTAAAATGACATCCCGTAAGAGGTTTTTTTTTCCCCTCTGTCCCAGAGAGCCCACGAGTTTTCTATCATTGAATGTGTGGTAACAGAAAGATGGAAGAGTGTCTGGAAGACACCTAATATTAGAGGGTCAAGTTAGATCAATACAGCAGGTATTACCTGATCATTCTTGTTTAAAGTCAGGTGACAAACCCTGCTAGGTCTTCTAGAAGCACATGGAATCGATTGAAATAAAGTTACAAAAGTTTTTCAAATGTTCTTGTACTTCATACTCATGCTACAGGTTAAGGTAAGTTGTTGCAGTATTGGTAGTGTTAATTTCAAGATCTCCCCATTGCTGAAGATGAAGAATATAGTTTGTGATTTATACTCAGCCTTGAACACATAAACAAAGAATTTAGAATAGTAATGGATTGGAGTTTCAAAAGCTTGTGACTTGACATGAACTCAAGATTAATGATGTTTCATATGCACAATCAGTTAAACTAAGTATTTCCATATAGAACATTTTAGTTTGACAGAACGTAATGTATACATATGGTGTCTGGTGAGGTCAAACACATTATGTACAGTCTGCCTGCTCTGTAATGTTACTTGACAGCATGTCAGTTAAAGAGGTTGACAGTAGCTTCACCCCGTTTATTAATTTATAACTTTCAAGTAGGGATGAGTGAGTACAGCATTATCTGTATCTGTATCTGTTACCTCATATGAATTAGCTGTATTCAGACCGTAACTGTACTCAGACCGGGCGGGGCCTAATACGGAAGTGGGTGGGGTTTTACCCGGAAGTGTGTCTTGTTATCTTGAAATGGCCGTTGCTTTAACCGGTATGTGTTTTTAAGCTTGCAATTGATATGGGTTGATCAGAAATTGTTATATTTATTGCTGATTAGAAAACTATATACATAAAATCAGCATTGATCTTCAGATCAATGGTTTTGATAACAAACACACAAAAGGCCTAAACAGAACAAGTTTTGCAAGTATGAATACAACACTTGTGGTTGCAATTATAAGTATAAGTAAAATGTAATTAACAAGGGTTTTCATCTTAACATAACTTTTATTTTTTTACTTAAATTTTTTATGATGTGTGCGATTTTATTTTTTTGCTTTTTATAATTTTTTTTATATCCATACCAGGTATGTGTGTAGGTAATTGATATGTAATATAGTTTCATACCATAACTACCTATATTCATTTTATAAAATAAATAACATTTGATGTTACAGTCCCATACCCACTGTGGGCCCTTTTAGCCCCTCTTTATTAACCTCTTGGATACGCCCCTGCTCAGCAGCACTTAACATTTAGCAATAGTCACCTATTAATAATTATAAAAACTCATAGGACTCTCTGTGTCAGAAGAGGGTGAGAAAGTATTTTTTTTCACTTTGGTCACAGCGCAGCATTAAGTCTGTAAGTTTGTTTTCTCCCAGATCAGCACAATAGATGCGCTCTTGGGCCAAAAGAGCTCGATTGCCAGAATAACCTTTGCGCAGCCGAAATAAAAGGAAACTAGACATGTGGACGGTTGAGGCATGTTTTAATCCTTAATAATTGGGAGGATGTAAAAAGTAATTGAAACTCCAGCTTCTGTCAGTCACATAAAGACTGTTCTGAAAACTTGCAGTTGGCTTGCGAATCAAGTCGGTGACCTATTTTTGATTCAAAATGGCGAACTTCGCCAACAAGGGATGATTTTTCATTACTGGAATGAGGAAACTGTTCCCCATAGCACCCTTCTTAGCAAAATGCAAATGTAACATGTTTTATTCTCCTCTCGTAAGAAATGGGGAGTGTTTATGAAAAGCGATGCCATCAGATATCAGGAGAAATTCGGGAGTATGGTGGCTCCAGGATGCAGACACAATCAGCAATCCAATGAGAATTTTTATTCAATCCGAGCACAGATATTGACTCGTATTACTCTTACAATACTAGTACTTTGCAAAAGTGCTTTATTCGTTCCAGGTACTCATTTCCGCCGAGTATCCGGCTCAACTCTACTTTCAACTAAATATCTGTGATAATTTCTTCCAACAGGACACTTGATTTAATAACTTAGGACATAACAACATGTTTGTCACTGAAACTTAACTCTTGATCATTTGTCTTCAGGTATTTTTAAAACCAAAATTAATACAGTCTACATAAAATGTTCTCACCTTAAAGCTGGAGTCCATACAAAAACACTTTCAGACATTTAAAATAATAGTAATTCCTGTTTGATTTAGTATTTATTCAATAACTGGAGCTAAAACATTTCTGCTAGTTTTTTTTTTGTTTTACATAAATGCAGATTCATATTTTTACTGGGGCAATTATTTCACCCTATTAATTATAAAAATGATTAGTGCTAGTTATATATTTTTAACATGATAAATCAAACGTTCTGATAAAGAAAAACATGTTGGTATGTTAACGGATTAAATAAAAGGATTATATTTTAGTTTTATAATCTATTCCAATGCAGTCTTGTGGGCCTATTAGATCACATGCATCCAGTGTGAAAATTTTCATTTCCCTCATAAGAGACTTAAAAATTGACTTGGACTTGGAAAAAAAAACTTCTTAATACTGTTAATATACAAAACTACAGTATATAACATGAAAACAGTCTTGACACCCACAAAACGGCCAAAAGGATAGAACATAATACAAAAGGATGCAGTAGAAAGTTTTTTAAGTGTGTCACATTATTTGAGCTTCTCTCACTCGAGTCGTCTGAGCTGCCTGTCTCCATTCAGGCCTACCTGTAAGCTAATCAGGCCGTCTCAGTTCTTTGGATGTGCCCCATGGGACAGCACAGCCACCGGCACAATTAATTGGTTCATTTGTTCCGTCATGTTTTGCTGGGCAGAGACAGAAAAGGGAGGAAATGCAGCTGCGGAACCATTGTCTCTGTTCTCGTCTCCAAGGATTAAATAAAGGGACACATGAATGCTCTTCCAGATAGATAAATAAAAGAAAAGAAGCAAGATAAAGTGTGTAATGAAAAGATAAAGACAATTTGTTTTGTAGCAGTGCGGAGGCAAGGTTCTGTTTCACTTTAAGGTTCTACTATGTAAAATTGTTTGACGTTATATAAATAGTGTAAGTAAAAGTTTTAGAAAATGCACTGTGCAAAGTAAAGATGGACAGTATTTTTTGTGTCAAACAGACCTACATACACTCATCAGCAACATGGATACTATGTTAACTTTATGCTATTCTTTTTCCTTGGGTGGACATCTTCTATGATTTGTAAAAACAAGAATCTGTCGCATAAATGTAATGTTTTCTGTTCACACAAGATTAAATTTAAATTACATTGTTAGAAAAAAATCAATTGGACATCACTGGAAACAAAAAGCTTGCTCAGATTATTTAAAAATATACTGTACATGGTAGCATAACTCAAATTATAAATCGCTGGAACGAGCGTTATATATTGGGGGTTAGGGACTACAGCTGCCTGCGAATAGCTAGACTATGTGAATACTTGAGACACCCTCTAAAAATGCCTATAACTACTTATTTCAAGGGTTTGCAGACCAAATATGGCTGAAGATGCATTAAGACGCACAACTGAAACCATCAAAGCACTATTGCAAATGTGTAAGGTATTTGCATTTGTAAGGCATGTCATTAGCTGCCTTACAAATGCCAGCTGATGGCATGTCAAGTAGCAATGCACCTAGGTATCTCAGCTTCCCAAGCTGCGTACTTTTGTGCAAATTTAAGATATGCTCTTCGAAAAAAAATCAGTGAATGAGCAGATTTCCAGTGAATAATTTGGAGGGACATTCCACCCAAAAATCTGTGAATGGTGAACCACATATAGGTGGGGGTCTTTTGTAATTAATTTTATCTTTAAAATTTACAACACTATTAAATCAGCTTTTATGCATGCCATTTTACCCTGTGCTACGTTTTACCACATACTAAAAAACAGCCGTACCTTAAAATAGCCAGTTACTGCAATATAACCGAGTCTGGCTGATGCAGTGCTTGTCCGTTTGCTCCCTGAGCTTATCACTTCCATCTGATGAATGGCATAGATTGGATTGGGAGCAGGGCAAAAGGAAAGGACAGGGCAGACAGGAACTAGAAAGGGGTGGTAGTTGTAGTGCTGTTTGTGTGTATGTGGAGATGTGTAGGTCTGTTTGTATCTATGTGTGTTGGAGGGGAGGCACACACAGTTTAGCTTTTGCATGCCTGCACCTCATATTATCTGTAATGATTTTCCAACATAGAATAAGGATAGATTAATAAATAAATACCCAGAACCGTTATGAGTGAATACCAATGAAAACATATAAAGGCTTCTGGGTGTCTCCAAGTAATTGAAGTAATTCATTCACCATTTGACAAAATACCTGTAGCGAGAACAATTCAGTTGAACTGAAAGATGAAGATGAAATGGAATATGATGTTATAGTTGATGAATATAAATTACATCTTCCATTAATGCTAAACATAAGACGGCTACGGAAATTAGATTATGTCACATCAATAATAACGAGTTTATGGTTGACAAAAAAAAGGAAAATACACTGGATATTGATAGCTGGGTTATTTATGCTACATATATTCAATCATTATAAAATAGACAGACGAAGTGTATAACATCAACTATTATGTCAGAATTTAAACCCTGGCAGTCATCAGTTTATGGTCAAATGTACACCTCACCTAAAAACTGTTTAATCCAACATCCTTTTCTACTTAGGGAGTTTTTTAAGTGGTAGTTCATAGGCCTTGTTACAAGTTTACTCTGATGAAAAACTTATTTTACACTTAAATCACAGATTAAAACCTAACTAACTAGCTAACTAATTCACTCACTCACTCACTCTTAGGTCACCTGTTAAACATTCTGAATTAATCTCAACTCTTACACCATAACTACTTCCCATTCATTTAAATTTTTAACATAAAATAAAGTTTTTAAGGCCGAGTACCAGTTAGAGATACCATCGAATTGTATTCCATCCTGGCCTCGTCCAATTTATTCACATTGTGTTTTTTTTTTCCTTCTCTCTTTGCCCACATAAAACTCTATTAGTGCCATCCATCCATCCATACATCATCTTCCGCTTATCCGGGGTCGGGTCGCGGGGGCAGTAGCCTAAGCAAAGAGACCCAGACCCCACTCTCCCCGGCTACTTGGGCCAGCTCCTTGGGAGGAATCCCGAGGCGTTCCCAGGCCAGCTGGGAGACATAATCCCTGCAGCAAGTCCTGGGTCTTCCCCTGAGTCTCCTCCTGGTGGGACGTGCCCAGAACACCTCACCAGGGAAGTGTCCAGGAGGGATCCTGACCAGATGCCCGAGCCACCTCAACTGGCTCCTCTCGATGTGGAGGAGCAGCGGCTCTACTCTGAGCCCCCTCCGGATGACCGAGCTTCTCACCCTATCTCTAAGGGAGAGCCCAGCCACCCTACGAAGGAAACTCATTTCAGCTGCACGTGTCCGCGATCTCGTTCTTTCCATCACCACCCAGCGTTCGTGACCATAGATGAGGTTAGGAACGTAGATCGACCGGTAAATTGAGAGCTTTGCCTTTCGGCTCATTCTCTCTTCACCACGACAGACTGGTACAACGCCCGCATAACTGCAGACGCCTTACCAATCCGTCCATCGTTCTCCCGCTCCATTTTTCCCTCATTCGTGAACAAGACCCCCAGATACCTAAACTCCTCCACTTGAGAACCTCATCCCCGACCCAGAGAAGGCACTCTACCCTTTTCCGGCTCAAGACCATGGTCTCGGATTTGGAGGAGCTGATCCTCATCCCAGCCGCTTCACACTCGGCTGCGAACCGCTCCAGCGAGAGCTGTAGATCCCATTCGGATGAAGCCAACAAGACCACATCATCTGCGAAAAGCAGAGACCAAAACGGATCCCCTCCACGCCTTGGCTGCGCCTAGAAATCCTGTCCATAAACGTTGTGAACAGGACAGGTGACAAAGGGCAACCTTGGCGGAGTCCAACTCTCACTGGAAACGAGTCTGACTTACTGCCGGCAATGCGAACCAGACTCTGACACCGTTCATACAGGGACCTAACAGCCCATATCAAAGGGCCTGGTACCCCATACTCCCGGAGTACCCCCCACAGGACACCCCGAGGGACACGGTCGAACGCCTTCTCCAAGTCCACAAAACACATATAGACCGGTTGGGCGAACTCCCACGCACCCTCCAGGACCCTGCCGAGGGTGTAGAGCTGGTCCAGTGTTCCACGGCCAGGACGAAAACCGCATTGTTCCTCCTGACTCAGAGGTTCGACTGTCCGTCGGACCCTCCTCTCCAGAACCCCCGAATCGACCTTACCAGGGAGGCTCAGAAGTGTGATCCCCCTATAGTTGGAACACACTCTGTGGTCCCCCTTTTTAAAGAGCATGGTCTGCCAATCCAAGGGAACTGCCCCCGATGTCCAAGCAATATTGCAGAGCCGCGTCAATCAACATAGCCCTACAACATCCAGAGCCTTGAGGAACTCCGGCCGAATCTCATCCATCCCCGGTGCCTTGCCACCAAGGAGCTTTTTAATAACCTCGGGGACTTCAGCACCAGAGATTGGAGAACCCGTCCCAGAGTCCCCAGACTCTGCTTCCAAACAGGAAGGCATGTCGGTGGGATTGAGGAGGTCTTCGAAGTATTCCATCCACCGACCCAAAACGTCCCGCGTCTCACCCCCCCCACTGTAAACAGTGTTGGTGGCAGACCGCTTCCCCCCCCGCGAGACGCCGGATGGTGTACCAGAATCTCTTCGAAGCCACACGGAAGTCGTTCTCCATGGTCTCTCCGAACTCCTCCCACGCCCAAGTTTTTGCCTCAGCGACAATCCGAGCCGCACTCCGCTTGGCCTGCCGGTACCTGTCAGCTGCTTCCGGAGTCCCACAGGCCAAAAAGGCCCGATAGGACTCCTTCTTTAGCTTTACAGGATCCCTCACCGCCGGTGTCCACCAGCGGGTTCGAGGGTTGCCGCCGCGAGAGGCATCGACTACCTTACGGCCACAACTACGATCAGCCGCTTCGACAATGGAGGCACGAAACATGGCCCATTCGGACTCAATGTCCCCCGCCTCCCCCAGGACGTGTTTGAAGTTCTGCCGGAGGTGAAAGTTGAAACCCCTTCTGACGGTAGACTCCGCCAGACGTTCCCAGAAGACTCTCACAACACGTTTGGGCCTGCCAGGTCTGTCCGGCGTCCTCCCCCACCACCGGAGCCGACTCACCACTAGGTAGTGGTCAGTGGATAGCTCCGCCCCTCTCTTCACCCGAATGTCCAAAACATGCGGTCGCAGGTCAGATGAAACGACAACCAGGTCGATCATCGAGCTGCGCCCTAGGGTGTCCTGGTGCCAAGTGCACACATGAACACCCTTATGCTTGAACATGGTGTTTTTTATGGACAATCCATGAGGAGCACAGAAGTCCAACAACAAAACACTACTCGGGTCAGATCGGGGGGGGCCATACCGCCCAACCACGCCTCTCCAGGTCTCACTGTTATTGCCCACGTGAGCGTTGTATGGGGGGCAACAAGTATGCCCACCCCAGCTCGGCGCCTCTCACCGGGAGCAGTTCCAGAGTGGAAGAGAGTCCAACCCCTCTCGAGGAGACGGGTTCCAGAGCCAGAGCCATGCGTCGAGGCGAGGCCGATGATGTCCAGTCGGAACCTCTCAACCTCGCACACCAGCTCCGGCTCCTTCCCCACCAGAGAGGTGACGTTCCACGTCCCAAGAGCCAGCTTCTACCGCTGAGGATCGGACCGCCAAGGTCCCCGCCTTCGGCCACCGCCCATCTTGCACTGCACCTGACCCCTATGGCCCCTCCCACAGGTGGTGAGCTCATGGGAAGGGGGGCCCATGTTGCCTCTTTGGGCTAAGCCCGGCCGGGCCCCATAGGTAAAGGCCCAGCCACCAGGCGCTCGCCAACGTGCTCCACCTCCAGTCTATTAGTGCCAATTTCACAAAATAGCAATATTGAAAGACTGCATGTGAACACACGTGTAAATTTACCTAATAAAGCACAGATGTCAAACTCAAGGCCAGGGAGCCAAATCCAGCCCACCATAGCCATGTCCAGCCCACCATTAGCCTCTAAACCTCTAGAGGGCCCTATAAAAATAACGTTTAAACTGTATTTATATAAACCTAATGCTATTTTATCAGTCTTTGTACAGTGCTGAACCACAACATTGTGAAAATATGTTCAGTGTTATTTAATTTTAAGAAGTACTTGCTGAATTCAGACACAGATATATATATATATATATATTTTTTTATTTTTTTATTTTTTTTACAGTGTGTTAAAGATAGTTTGATCAGTGCTTTATGTAACAACTGGCCCTTTAATTACATTTGTGAGCTTAATATGGCCCTAAATGGAAATTAGTTTGACACCCCTGCAGTAAAGGGAAGTCAGAAGGCCCCTAACTGGCATTACCTCATGATCAGTCTGTCTGATTCTCTAAACCAGACATCTAAAATAACCTAATCAGGTAATTTTAGGAGAAAATGCTGATATAAAATGTAAATTATTACAATACAGACCAAAAAAATAAAGAAATTAAGATGCTACTTCCTCTTCTTCATACTCCCCATTGTTCTTCTCTTATAGGCCAAGAGCTGAATCCAATCCGAACAATTATTACTGTCAGAGAAGACATGACATACTCAACCCAGTACAAGACTGCAGAGCAAGAGGGTAGCTAACACACACACACTGACAGATGGATCAGTACTAACCAGCAGACACCATTAAACTGAAACTTGTGGTGTTGAGAGTGGAGTAGCCAGTGTAGTGAGCAGGACAACTCCACTAGCAGTCATAGAGGAAAGCACTGTCAGACAGCTTTTTAATGACCACTTACAACAGAGGGATGGTCCATGTCCAGCTCGAGCGCTCCCACCTGCACTAGGAGTTACACAAAGACATAGCCGGAGCTGGCGTGTTGCCCCGCTGTCTAAATCTCTAAATACGCTCTCAGAGTGCCACGTCTGGGCAGAGGGATGGTGATGACGGTGGGCTGGCTCTGCTGCCTGAAATCTCGGCAGGGTTTGGGGCAGTGCTGAGTTATACTCTGGAGCAGATCCACTTAATGGAGGCAGGTCGGTTGGACATCTGTTTCTGTTGAGTAGTCCAGACATAGATAGAGATTTGTAGCAAGCAAGGGGTTTTCAAATGCTTTTTAAGTGGTTACTGTACAGTAGTTTGCACACACCAATCTCTTGCTTTTGCACATCTTTTTTACAAACTACTTTGGAATACAAACTACTCCATGTAAATTAAGGCTACTGAGTGCAGAGCCACACATTCTACACTTTCCCATCCGTGGCATCTAGCAAGCAATCTGTGTCATGCTGACAAACCATTTCTTTCTCTGTGTCCTAACTAAACCTAGGAGAATGTCACAGCACTCGCATTACTCTCACTGTGACAGATGCAACAGTAACAACATCACACAAGATGCAGCTCAGTGACTTTGCTAACTCCATGCTAAACTAGTTCTACAGCTTCTCCATGGAGTGTTTATCTTGGTATATACTGTTTTGCTGAGGTGATAGCAAGGGACTAAATAACCTAAAAAGGATACATGATTTTCCAAACATCCATACTTCCATTTTCTGAACCGCTTAATCCTTAAGGGGTCGCGGGGGGTGGTGGGGGTGGGGGGTGGTGGCTGGTGCCTGTCTCCAGCTGTCAACGGGCGATCGACGGGTACACCCGGGACAGGTCGCCAGTCCATCGCAGTAGTATCCATCTGTATGTAATATATATTTTCTTAAATCTAGAATAATGTTACTGTAATCTTGGAATTAATCTAGATTAATCTAGATTAAGATGGTTCATTTGAGTCCTGCCATAGGCATTCCGAATATGTGTGCTACCCAAGAAATGAGTAAAAGTAAGTAAGAGAATGGGTTTCTCAAACCAGGTGGCACATTAGACCAGGGCAGTGTTTCCGTTTTACATAGGCGTTACCATGGCACTCCGCCACAGCAGAAATTCCAGCGCCACACCTACAAAATGCAAACCTGCGAACCTGTAGGCTACGTAGTTTGCATAGCAAGTACGTAATTTAACATATGTATGCTGGTACGACTCGCCCCTCTACAAAAAAAAGCTGAGCGGATATGTGAGCTCTGTGCTACGTAAATGTGCAGTATACATGTCTGACAACAAGATGCAGGAACACAGTGAAGCAGTTTCAGCCAATCATTCTAGAAAAGCAAACGAGTCTACCAAACATAGCTTCTGTGCCCTCCTCCTCCACACTTCCTCCTGCTGTCTGACTCGCTCTGCTTCTCTCCATCTTCCGTTCTTCACTCGCAGCCCTAATTGCAACAAGGTAAACTGTGTTTGTGTTGCGGACTTGCCGTTTCTGAAAAATAAATTTCCCCTCTAGCAGACCTGGCGGCTTTGCTGCATCCATGTCAACGCGTCATCTTTGACGTGGCAGTTTCACAGTTGGCATACACACAGGTCCGAAGACTCGTTCTCCCCCACTATAGTGCAATTCAGCTAGGTATACATCCTCGCTAAACTATTAAGGTGAAAGTCATCGAAGCTTGCATAATATAGACCCAGCTCCCAATGTAACTTGAGAATAGATTAACGGTGATATTTTTTTTTATTCCCCGATAAGAGTATCACGTTAATGCTGAGAACGGCCCACCCCTAGTCAATACTTACGCTCTTTAGAGAAATGTATCTATGTTATAAAACAATATACCAAGCTCTGTTCATTCCAAAGTCATGTTCAATCCATCATCCATGATTTGAAGACATAGGCTGATGGGTCAAGAAAATAGTATGTTTATTAAATGTGAAGCCAAAAACTGGAATCTGGTCAGAGTTGAGAGTAAAAAGGATGGAGCTGAACATGGTCCTGGAAAAACACTTATTAAAGGCCACAAGACATCTGAGAGTTTGTTTTACCGAAATTTGCATTCATAGCTAAAATAGCACGTTATACAGTATTTTAAAGTGTATTCATATTTTTTCAGATGATCATTTTTTATTATCATTTAATGAGAACTTGGACATGTATGCAATCATAAGAAATCTAAATGATCGAATGTGGGAGTAAACAACCAATGAATACCAACATTATTCAAAAGCCCCACAGAGACATGTCAAAGCATGGATACACAACAGACTTTTGAAAATAAATATGTATTCCTGTTCCTCCAAAAATGTGATCTTTGTTCACAAGTTTGAATCTGATGACAGAGACTTGATTAAAAACAAGTTGGGATAAGGCAACAAAAGGAGAGAAAAGAGCTGTAGAAAGCTATTAAAAAGGAGAACATCTGTTAGATCATCTTGCAACTAATTGAGTTAATTTGCAAAATGTCAGTAACATGATTGAGTATTAAAAGAGCATCCCAAAGTAGTTGAATGTTTCAGAATAATGGGGATGGGTTCATAACAGTAAAAAAGACTTAATGTGCAAGTAATTTACCAATGTAGGAATAAAATTCCTACACCTCATTTGAGATTTCACTCAAAAATTAAATGTGCAAAATTAAACGAATACATCTCAAGAACTTCAAGGTTTATTTGAAATGTCGTGGCAAATCAAGGTAAGACACACAAGAATATTTGGAGGTTCCAAATAACAGTTTTTTTTTTTTCAAAATGTAATAATCTAATTATATTTTAAAGTATGTAGTTTTAATCCAAAATATCTAGCAGCAGAGAAACAAATCTGATCTTTAGCTGAACCAAAACTGTAAAAAATAAGTGAAGCTTTAAATAGTAAAAATTTTTAAACTAATGATATATAGCGTACTATTTAGGGATCACTTTTGAAAACAGTTGAAACTCTATAATACAGACTAAAATATGTATGTAAAAATTCAGAAATGCTGCCCCTTTCTTTTCAGTCTGGACATATTTTAAATAGAATAAGGAGAAATAAACAGTTTTGCAGTCTGAAAATTAAATGTCACCTCGCAGACAGTGTCCCTTTTCATTTAAAATACACATAGATACCTAACCCCCCTACCCCCTTATCTACATACCACCAGAGTCAACCAAAAGCAAAAATGAAAAATTATTTATTAGCCTGCCTTTTGGCCAGTCTGTCCTGCAAAATAATTTTATTTCTCAAATGATATCCTGGTTAAATAAATGTAAAATAAAATGTTATTTAATTTTTACTAATTACCTTTCTGTGTGATGGACTAGCGACCTGTCCAGGGTGTACCACACCTCTCACCCAAAGACCCCTGGAGATAGACACCAGCCACCCTGCTTTGTATGACTGACATTATTTTCAAGGTAAAGGTTGCGTCCTGTTTTGAACCAATCCTCGACGCACTCATACACTAAACATAGCAATAATAAATGAAATATAATAATAAATTAAGCTTACCCAGGTCGCTCTGCTAAGAACACCTGTGGCTTTTAACCTGTCCCCCCGTTTCTGCCCCCAGTCCTCAGAAGCGAAAAACACTTTAAAAACACTACCGGCTTCAGCTCTCAGTGACTGGGCTCTGTCTACACTCTGATGACTAGCTGGTTAGCTTTAGCCAACAGCTGAAGAGCTTAAGTGAATTTGAATAAGTTTTATTGACAAACTAAACCAAAGGTTTCAGCCATTAATATTATAAAGTTTCATAAAATGTTTAAAAGATTAAAAAGATTCAAGATAAGCCTTTAATTCAAATTACTAACATAATTTAAAAATATGTATAAATTGCCAAAATCATCATAATCATCATCATCCTCACTTGCAACTGGACAGAGACCTTTACTGCTGTTTACTAGCGTATTAGATTTTTTTCTCTCCGGTTTTCCATCGCATCTGCTACTATTTCCACGGATTTTTACATCCTTTCCACCTCGGTCACAATTAATGTTGTTATGACCACCTTTCTACCCAAAGACATACCTTTCTCCTGCCGGGAGAAAAAAACGGACTGGCTGTTGCTGCAGGCCATTTTAGTTTCACTTTCTTTCTCCCAGGACAACTGAACATCTTGATCAGAGGTAAATTTTTATCTTCAGAATCTGAATAAGCCAATATTTCCCGGTGGGGAACTTAGACATCTCGGCATCATAAGTTTTATCTTTCTAAAACTCGCTAAACTAAACTCTATGCTGTGACTGCAGCAGCAGCTGCACCTCGTGTCCCCCGCTAGTGGCGCTGACTAAAAAGCTGATTTACCGCAAAATTTTCCATGGTAACAAACCCAAAAATGTGTCTTAGATTAAAGTTACAGATGTCTCCCATCTCCTGGTGTAAAGTAGTAATTAAATTAGTGGCCGTATCTCCAGCTGTGGCTCATTAAAGTCAGCAATGTTGGCTGTCGCAATATTGTGACTTAGGCGCCTAGGGGGTTAAAGGGCCTATATCATGCAAAATGAAGTTTTCGGACTTTTTCAACCATCTCATAGTGCAATTCTCTCATAGAAAACCCCACCATTAATCAATCAATCAATCAATCAATCAATCAATCTATCTATAGGAGCCGTATATTAACAACATAACACACAAATATATAACGGCCGGGTGGGGGGCCGTTATATAACTGAGCCTTTTTGCCCCGGGGCCTATCAGCTGGTTAAGGTGGCCCTAGTTGTGACAGCGCTTTTTTTAAAGTGGAGAGGGGTTCTTTCCTGAAATTCAGAAAAAAATCTTTCATTTTAAGCTGCTGTCCGGATAATTTCAGGGAGATTATTTACTTATATTTTTTATCCAATGTTCCAAGACCCCTCCCCTCCCCTCTCACAAGCTTCCCGCTCTCTAAAGCCCAATTCTATGATTGGGCACGCACATCACCTTTGATTTCACAGCATCTCATTGTGTACTTTATTAATAAAACATTGTATTAATTTGGTTTATTGAATGTATGACTGTCTTATCTGTTCAACAGAAATGAGGTCAAAGCTGAGTTGGTTCAAAGCCTTTTATGATTCAAAGGTATCTCCATGTATTCCTTTCTGAAGTCGATGTAGCCCTCTGTAGCCAGGAAATTGCTAACTTTTTAGTACGAATGTGCTCCAACGTCTCCATGACAGCTATCTGCCATTATGCTAACTGGAGCGGCCTGTGTGTTTGGCCTCACCATCACAGGTTTGAGCGATGCCCATGCCGGTTGATTGAGAACAAACAGAGCAGAAATTCATTGGGAATTAGGGGTCTATCCGAGGAAGGCGGGACTTAGAAGGAATAACAAATATTATGGAGCACTAGCCTTTTATCATAGTACTGATCACCACTATCATTTTAAGGATGTATAAAACTTTGATACGTAAATAAATCCTCCAGACTGCAACTTTACTTCATTATGTGTTGTGTGAAATAAGCTTTATATATTATGTCAAGAAATCATTCAACAATTAAATTATCTTTATCCATTCACATGTTTTCAAGATAAACAATTAAATATTAGAGGGTTAAAATACTGTAGTTGTTTAATCTACAGTGATGTGAATAAAAAACCCAAAATCATTTCCACGTTCTACACGTTTTCCCCCAAGCCTTAAAAACAGCAGTAATCAAACCAATACTAAAAAAGAAGAACTTAGACAGCACGTTGATGCAGAACTACAGACCAATCTCTAATCTCCCATTTATCGGTAAAATTATAGAAAAAGCTGTGTTCCCACAGTTAAACAGCTTCCTAACAATGAACAACCCCTTTGATATTTATCAGTCTGGTTTTTCGTAGGCACCACAGCACAGAGACTGCCGTTGTCAAAGTTTCCTATGACATCCGTATAATTGCTGACCGTGGTAAAACTACAGTACTTGTACTATTACAACTTGGTTCGGCGTTCGACATCCTTGACCATGATATATTACTGAAACGTCTAGAGACCTTGGTTCGGACTCTCTGGTACGGCATTCGACTGGTTCAAATCCTACCTCAAAAACAGGAACTTCTTTGTGTCAATTAGCAATTTCTCATCACAAAACACAGAAATCACATGCGGGGTCCCCCAGGGCTTCATCCTAGGGCCCCACCTATTTAGCATCTACATGAAGCCAAATTATAACCACCAATAATTTTAACTACCACAACTATGCTGATGACACTTAACTTTATATCTCAATCTCACCAGGTGATGTTGAACCCATCTAAATCCTCAGAAAATACAATTGAGTAACTGTTGGATGTCCCATAATTTCCTCCAACTGAACAAAAAACAAAACTCGATTAAATCAAATAAATGTATTTAAACAACTTAAACTGGTCCAACTAGAAACTGCTAACCAGACCATAAATCTAGGTGTATTAATGGACACAGACCTGAACCTCCAAGGTCACATAAATGCAATAACAAGGTCAGCTTTCTATCACCTAAGGAACATTTCTAGGATTAAAGATTGATGACACAAGAAGACCTAGAAAAACTCATCGATGCATTCATCTCCACCGCCTTGATTACGTTAACAGTATCTTCACAGGTCTGCCTAAAAAATTAATCGGACAGCTGTAGCTGATCCAGAATGCTGCTGCTTGTGTTCTCGCTAAAACCAGGAAAGTAGAACACATCACCCTAGTTCTAAAGTCCTTAAACTGGTTCTCTTTAGATCAGAGAATAGACTTCAAAGTGCTTTTATTAATCTATAAACCATTGAATGGGTTAGCACCTGAGTATATAAACGATCTGCTATCATGATACAAACCCTCCAGATCACTTAGATCCTCCAGCTCTAGTTTACTGATCGTCCCTAGAACCAGAACCAAACATGGAGAAGCAGCTTTCAGTTTCTATGCTCCCCATATCTGGAACAAACTGCCGGACGACTGCAAAACTACAGAGACACTGAACTCTTTTTAAAACCAAAATAAAAACCTACCTATTTAGACTTGCTTATAAGTAACTTATCCCATTATTGATCATACTCAATTGCTATTATTTTGTTAAAATACTAAACGGCATTGTTTTATTGTCTATGCTTTCTTGTGTTTTAATATTGCCAGCTGATTATAAATGTTTGTTTAAACTTTATTTTACTGATTATATGTTTTAATTTTCACATTTTTGTAATTATATAAAGCACATTGAATTACCTTGTGTTGAAAGTGTTCTATATAAATAAAATAGGCTTGCCTTGCCTAAAGAGTAAGAGAACAATTTGTTGAAAAAACTTAATGCAGGTGCATGTTCTTTGCTCTTCATCTCTTTTATGAACATTGAACAATAAAACCAAGGTGCATGGAAATGTTTCTTTAGTTGGTTTAACCGAACTGAAGATTAAGTCAAAGGCCTTACACTCAAGCTTAAAGGTGGGGAGAGGTAAACATCAACATTGTGTCCCTACATTGTGTCCCTAGACGATTAAAAACTGATTGCAGATGTATAAAAGCTACATCATATATCTTCAACACGCATGTGTGTGCACACACACACACACACACACTCACACACACACAAACAGCTCCAATCAAGCTCATCTTGTGTGAAAATGTTGCAGAGAAATCAAGATGAGATGTGCTCATGTTCAGTTCATTTTGAAAATGTATCCTTAATTTCAAGTTCTCAACAAAATAAGCTCTAGTCATGAACATTTTAATTTGAAGGTGTTAATTTACAACCCTGGTAGTTCCCTATACATTAGTCATGTTTTTGTTGAAATTGTCTAAACTTTTCTAAACAGTCGATCAAACACTCAGGTTACAGATGACCAGTCAGCATCCACATATTTTACCCTCTTCCTGACTATGAAAGGCAAAACCACAAAACATTTTTTTAATGCTTTTATAAATATATCCCTCCTTAAAGAAACTATGGAGATTATGACTTAATTACGTTTCATAATTGAATATTTGTAGGTTTATATCCATAAATACATTTGCCCTCTGAATTTAAACATTCTGTCTTATTTTTCTGTCTGCTGTATAATCTTCTTTAATTTCCTAATTCTTTAAGTCTATCTGATTCCACATAAATATGTCTGTAAACATGTAGCTGTAAACCTAACTAGACAAATAATTTCATCGCCTTATTTTTTAAAAGTTTTAATCTCTCGCATACATCCTTTTTAGTCTCTTAAAGCCTAAAAGAAAACACCTGTGTGTTTGTGATAAGAAAGATCAACATATAGTAAATCTTGTTCACTGACTTATTACAATTTCTGGAGAAGCTCCGCTGTTCTGGACTTTCAGAAGGAACACCAGGTGCCCGCTTGGACTACGTTTATCAGTAGATTGATCCAGCACAAGAAGTACAGAGGAAAGACCTCTGCCAAAGGACCCTATCTCTGAGTATAGCCACACAGACTTGGCCTTTTTGCTAGAGGCCACAGGGTGCTGGACCCACATGGCTATATCTCTTTAAAAAGGCATAGCTACTGTCTGATGGCAAATTCCTTCACAAAGCCCTGCTCTCCCAAGATAGATGATTATTTGCAACTCTTAACCCATGGCATCACCGATAAATCTTTTACAAAAAGTAAAATATGTTAAAAGCAGTAAATACCTGGTCTGAACTGATGCAATCAAGTTCCCTAAAGTCATAGTTTAAAGTCAGTGGAACTGAATTAAGCCAAAAGCCATTGTATGGCTGAATTTCTGAGATGTGGTATACTGTAGCATATTATATTTTTTTGTCAGAAATAAAAATATAGGACCAAACTAGGCTTTGTTGAACAGATCTGTGTGCATTTTGCTACATATCCACGGAAAGTTCACTTTGGGTCTACAGAAATCAAATTGTCTCTGGGGAGGACGACTGACAAGAGATTGCAGTGGCAGGGATTCCCACTGAGGGACGAATGTACAATGGGGCCCTGAGGGGCCTGTTGAAGGAGGGTGTTTAGCCTCCAAGTGGCCCCCCGTGGTAACTCCATCTCAGGGGTGGTGGGGGGCCTTTGGCTGAGGGTAAGTGGGGGTGTGTAAGTGACCGTTTCTCCCCTCCGGCTGTACCACCTCCCCAAGCTGGGAAATGGAATTGGTGAAGAATAGTTGCGTCTCTTTTGCCACTTCCCCACTTTGCTGGGTTTGAGAACTTTGTGTTACATGGTATAGATAACCTTCAAGGGCAACACAACAGATAAAAGTGGCACCTGAGAGGAAATGTATCGCTCAGCAGGGCGGCTTTTGTAATATTTATACCATCTGTTGTGTAGGCTACTGTTGTCATTTTTTTTAATTTACTCCAGAGGACTATATTTTGAAATTTTTCCTTTTATTTCCTAAATCATTATTTGTTTATTATTTAATTATTCATTATTTTTATTTTTTTATATACATTTTAAATGACAGACTAATTTTATAAAGATAGGTAAACCTGTGGATCTTAAGGCTCAGCAAAACAAGATTGCCTTAATTTTAACAAATAAGTTAACCTTAGTTCAGGATATTAATTCCTGTATTGACTAACTGAATCTACAGTAGCTCTGTAGATTGAGCTAGATGTAGGCAGTGAGCTTGTACAATTCCTACCTGCTGGAATTTAGACTCCACCCTGGGCCCACCGTTTGTGTGGAAGTGGGACTCAGAAGCAGACCATGAGTGTTAAAACCACGTTTTAGGGAAAGTGCCAATGAATCCTTGTTCCAGGGATTCATGAATGTAGCTCTCCATCTGAGCTGATTCAGCTTGTGAGAGGAGAAACTGACAGGAACGTGGTGGCTCCGCCCCTCGCATCAAATTGATCAGCATATTGTATGATCTATGCAGTGGTAATTTGGCTGCTTGGCTCTTGCAGAAAACCTCCGCCAGATCCCTGTGGGAAGGAGGGATATCTTCAAGGGCGGGCGCTGAGACGAGGATTGGGGGCGGAGACACTTCTTCGAGGAGTCGGGTCCCCAGCCGAGTATCCACTGCCTGGTCCAGGAGGTTTGCGGGTCGTGTGTGCACGGAACACACGACAAGAACCTGGATGAGCTCTGTGTGGTCACCCACCCACAGATCTTGGAAGTGCGATGACGAGCGGGATAGAGCTGCAGTGGGTGTCAGTCGACGGACGTCACCGGGACTGGGCTGGGAGTGTCCAGTGGAATCTGGAGCTTCGTGGCTAGTTGGGTGGTGATGAAGTTTTCTGCCGCTCTGGTGTCGAGCAGGGCACCAAATGTATGCTGTGGAGTGCGGGGAACGAGTTGGACAGAAAGAAGAAAGCAAGTTTCACCTGGCCTGGTCGTTTCCTGGTTAGAGCGGACAATGCCCATGAAAGCAGAGTCATTTAAATATGAATGACTTTTGGTGAATGACAATCAAATAAACATCTCAGGCATGAATGCTGTTGTTTTGAGGTCTTTTAATATTTTAAAAATACAGTTAAATGCAAGTCAATTCAGAAGAATAGTAATATATATATACCCGTGGCCAAAACGGAACAGACCTTGAACCAAAGTTTCATTTTAAGTATATTTTCAGAATGTTGTCTTTAGGTTTTCAAGGGACACTTGGCTCTTTTAAGTGGACACCTTGCCCAGCATAGACTTTTCATTTGATCATTTTAAAGTATGCATTGTCTGTGGTTAGAAAGACTAGTTAAATAACAAACTTCTAAATACCTTCATGAGTAAAAAATGACTTTAAAATAATGATAGAAATTATTATTCTCTTGAATTAGAAATTTGATCAGTACCAATGATAGTTTACTTTTTAGTTTTACAAAAAAAAATTCTGAAATAACATCCTGAGAATTGTTTTTTCTATTCAGTATAATAAAAGAAAAATAGCTGCAGTCTCTGGAGGTGTTTCCCACCTTGACATTGGTGTTTATATATATGAGTACAGACCAAATGTTTGGACACACCTTCTAATTCAGTGTGTTTTCTTTATTTTCATGACTATCGACATTGTAGATTCTCACTGAAGGCATCAAACTATGAATGAACACATATGGAATTATGTAGTACTTTTCCAAAAATTGTAAAATAACATGGCCTCCAAAGTCATCGGACCTGAACCCAATCGAGATGATTTCAAGACGGTTGGAAAACCATTTCTGGTGACTACCTCTTGAAGCTCAAGAGAAGGCAAAGCAGTAATCAGAACAAGGGTGGCTACTTTGAGGAATCTAAATAGTGTTGATGGCCTTAATTGAGAATCTACAATGTAGTCATGAAAATAAAGAAAACACATTGAATGAGAAGATTTGTCCAAACTACTTTGTATATGTACATATATATATATAGTTATTTAAAAAAAAACTATGCATTAATTTCCGTGCAGTTAAATAAGTATAGGCAGTTTTACATTGCAATTTCAAGGTGCTCTTCTGCCCCTGACACTGGCAGATCTGAATGTTTCACAGTACATGTTACATTAAACAAGACTCCTTTTCAGATAAACTATAAACCATCTATTGCTGTCTCTGTAATACAGGTACAATTTTATCTGAAATATTTTAAGTTTTTTATTTATTATTATTCAATCTCCTTCTATAATGGTCAAACAGGGAGTCAGCAACTGAGGAATAATGTAATTTCCCTCTGCACTTCAGGAGTTTCACACCTCCAGACATTAATGGCAAAGCTCATACAAAACCCTCTGAATGCTGTATCTGCTGTTAAAAAGACTGCACCTATTTGAATATACAGTTTTACATTTGACTGACACTAAAAGGGTTTGACACTGTTTCTAACCTAATGTTTCATCACCAAGAGAGTGATAGGTAATCTGCTGCTCTCTGACATGGCTATAAATGATCATCATGCTTCATGCTCTGCTTATAATAATGTGTCTGAACTTAGAGAAATTACAGACTCATTTCATATTTGCTTCATAATACTGATACATTTGATGTAAATTAAATATGCACGTATATTAGAAATACAGAATTGCAACTTAGGCCTTAGAATGCGAAACATCACAGTCTTAAAGGCTAATGAATACTCATTGCTTAATTTCTTTGTAGTATTTGTAAAAGTCCCCTTAATGCATTAAAACATTACAAAAATATGACACAATTGCTCTGCAACACCAACCCTTGCATCTCTTGCTAGTTGACAGAGAATGAAAGGAGCCCATCTAATGTACTTTGGTTTAGAAAAAAAAAGATGAGATCATATAGATAGCTGCAGTGGCAGTTGATCACATGGATTGATTTTCTGTTTTGAAATGACATATAACCTGCTAAAAATGATAACACCACTAACACTATTTGATGTTTGGTGTGCATTGCCCAGAGCACACAATACAGGAAACCGTAATACTTTTATCCTTGCCAGGAGTGCCAATAAATCTAATGCAGAGTGGGATAAAGATAGCAATGTCAGGCAATGGACTGGTTCAAGCTTTTTCATCTTTCACTCTTCTTTTTTCCCTAGTTTCACTTTGTCTTTACTACTGTGTATCATTCACTTTCACCCCTCTTATCTCTGCATTTATCTTTTTGTCAGCTTGTGCCCTCTTTTACAATGCCAGTACATCTGTTCAGTCATTTAAAAAAATCCACTGATCTGTGGAGTGGAGTGGCTTTAAGCTCTGAAATACCAAAAAAAGCCACCAAAACAGGGAAATAACGTGAACTTATCTGTCATGGGCACCTGAAGGGTTTTTAGCCACTGCCGGGGGAAGCTGTTGTCATTATTCCTTAATGTTGGAAAGTCTGCCTTACAAGGCTGCAGTTGTAACTCTATAAAAGGCCCTCACAATAAATGCTTTTTAACATGATTTATCTTATAGACTGATTCAAAGAAAATACTTTTATTGTTAAAGTGCTGAGAAAAAGAAACAAGTCTGAAGACTTTGTAAGTTATTTTCATATTTGAGAATACATGCAAGGCTTTTCAGTGTTTGAAGCCATTCTGATGGTAAATCTTGTTAAACAAGCTATTTTTTACAAGATGAAAAGGAAAAAGCCCAAACATTTGCCATTCTCTCATGTCAACCTTCCATTCACTCCATTTAGCCTTTTTCCTCTCTTTTTAAGCTGTCAGCTGAAGAAACATTAGTCTTCAAAATACGTTTGTGTCAGGTGGCCAAAAAAAGATAGACCTTGCAGCTCTAGCACTCTGGAAAACTGGAAGTTGTCAAAAAACAGTAAACCTTTTAATAAGTGGGGTTTATTCAGCAATTTCATGTAACTTTCAAGGCATATGTTTTTATCTCTGATGCTGACAAAACCATAAATTAAGGTAGGGCTGGACTGGGACCACAAAGTGACCCTGGTAGTTTTGGCCATGGTGGTCCACGATAATCATTTACACAATATTCAGAGAACACAGCACGCAAGAGTGTATTTCAGAGCGATGTATTGTTTAAAAAAATAAAAAAATTTAAAAAAAGCACAGCAGCCTGCAGAGTTCAGCAAGTTGTGAATCCTTGCAGAATGGCCACAGTATCACAATTCCCATCTTGAAGCAAGATTGAGTGCCAAAGAAACACTGTTAAATACAACTTTTCAATGTTTTATTTAATATACTGTTGTAAAAAGCCTACATTAATTATGCCTTTAGTCAGAGCATGTATCCATGTATAATTAAGAGTTCTAAAAGTGGCACTGAAGGGGACAGAGAGATGAGTTGAAGTCAGCTATACTAGATTGAGCTGATAAATGTATTATCATATCTATCTCAAAATAGTGTCCATATATAATGAATTCATGTTAAATATAACACTCTGACATATCATGGAATAAGAGTTGATATTATAAATAAGATAGGTCCAGCTCCAGTCCTCCAAGGCTGATTTAAAAGGTTTAACTACCTCCTCAGCATGGGGAGCCTAAGTCTCCTCCACTTCCGGTCGGGCCGTTGGTCCCCAAACTGAAAAAAAAAATGAATGGAAGTCAATGGAGTTATAAAAGTGTTTTTTTGGTCCGCTTTGTCTTACATCCTGAATCACACCTATGTTGTAATCCGATTTAAATGATAACTTACGATGTACGTTTCGACTGTGTTTGTCCAGAGATTTGGGATTTATTTGATTGTAAAAATTTGCTTTTAAAATGCCTACAAATCAGAAGTCGCATATATGACGGAATTTTGCTAACGGGAGTTAGCACTAGCTATAGCACGTAAAACACTCACCTAGAGCTGGTCTTCCACGGAATGAATGGTTTTAGTCTGACTTCTGCATTTATCACTAGTTTTTATAGCGAGATCTCGCAATTCCCACGCATGCTTCTTTGAGCACCTCTGGGCTTCGGACTGGAGCGGATGTAGAGTGCATGCAGTAGAAATTAGGGATGGGAGTGAATGGCTTCAGAGTGCATGGTGGAGTGGAGCACATGCAGTGGAAATTAGGGGTTAGTTTGATGTGACTGAGTCACATGAAGTGAAAATTGGTAATATTTTCCTCCTTTCTTCGGTCATTTCTTGACCGGTCTCTAAACCACACTGCTCAGCACTGAAAACAAAGATCAGATCCAGCCACTGTGTCGTGGCAGAACTTGGTAAAATGCTGGAAAAAAAATAATAAATACTCTGTCAAAACGTTGTTTTGTTTGAAAAAAAACCCACAACATTTTTTTTTTTATTATTAGACCGTTTACAATTAACTGTAGTCTGCTACTTATCTGAACAATAGGGGGAAGCTGTGGTGTTCTGCAGAAGGAGGGCAGAAGTATTTAATTGGATCATTAACCAAAGTACTTGGATAAAACAGCCAGTGGTCTGTTGAGGTTGATAGATGAGTTTGTAATATTCTTCTGGTTAAACTTAACAGCCCTGGCCAAAAAAGGTGCATCGGCCCAAAGGGTAATTCCCGGTATGCCAGACGGCCAGTCCATGCCGGAAATAAAGATAAGGTACTTTCAATAGTAACATGTAATTCTGTGTATCAATTTTTTTTTAAAAGGCAACAAAGAAAAAAGAATATTTGCATGAAACATTTCAAAACATTTTCTGTAAACATGCTTTGGTTGCAGTATCTAATTCCCACCTAAAGTGTATTCTATTAACTATCAAAGAGACGAAAGAAATCAATTTGTGTCCCTTTTTTGTGCAGTTTAGTGTTTAAACTGAGGTCAGTCATTACAAGGAATGTATACATTTAAAGCTGTATGCAACATCTTTATAATGTTAGCTGTAGAAGTATAAAATACAACCATAATGTTCTAGAGAAACTTGAGTCTGGTTTTAGGGTGAACCACAGCACCAAGACGGCCCTTGTGAAGATTTTAAATGATTTTAGAATAAACTATGATGCTAAAAAGGTGACAGCGTTGCTTCTACTGGATCTAAGCGCTGCCTTTGATACAGTAGACCACACCATTCTTTTAACCCGTTTAAAACAGATCGGCCTCTCTGGTGCTGTTCATAAATGGTTCACATCCTACTTCACAGACAGGACTTTTATGGTGAGTTTGGAAACCTTTTCCTCTAGGGTCCATAAGATAACATGTGGTGTGCCCCAGGGTTCAATTTTAGGCCCAGTGCTTTTTAACCTTTATACTGTATGCTCCCTCTTGGCAGTGTCATCAGAAGACATGGAGTTAGCTTTCACAGTTATGCTGATGATACACAGTTGTACATCTCCATGTCTCCTGATGACACACGGCCAATGAATGCACTTTTTAACTGCATTTTAGACATCAAATCCTGGATGGCAGAAAACTTTCTCCAGCTCAACTAGGACAAAACAAAACTTTTAGTTATCGATCCTGAGGCTAAGAGAGAGAAACTTTTACCAAAACTACAATCATTGTCTTTCAATCCTTCTTTACAAGTGAAGAAGCTGGGCGTGATTTTTGACTCTGAGCTGACTTTTATCCCTCACATTAAAAACATAACCAAAATAGGTTTTTATCATCTAAAGAACATAGCCAGAGTCCTCCCCATTCTCTCTAGGGCCAATACGGAGATGCTGATGCATGCTTTTATCACCAATAGAATATACTACTGCTTTTTGCTCTTCCCAAAAAGAGGATTTCAGGTCTACAACTTTTACAAAACTCAGCAGTACGTGTCCTGACGAAGACCAAGAAGCGGGAGCACATCACTCCGGTTTTAGAGTCATTGCAGTGGCTCCCCGTGTGTTTCAGGATCGATTTTAAAATACTTCTAATGGTTTTTAAGTGTCTTAACCGTCTTGGGCCTTCTTATCTTTCGGAACTGCTTTTACCGTACGTACCCTCGCGGTCTCTGCGCTCCTCTGGCAGCCGTCTCCTCGTGATTCCAAAAGTCAGGACACATACCCATGGTGAGGCGTCCTTCTATTATTATTGCCCTCACCTCTGGAACAGGCAGCCGGAGGACCTCAGTTCCGCAGAGAACATTAATGTTTTTAAAAACAGGCTCAAGACCTACCTTTTTTAGTCAAGCTTTTAAATGACTTATTCAGCCTGTTTAGCTACACTGCTTGCTTAGTTTATTTATCTATTTACTATTTTTTTATTTTATTTTATTAGATTTATATATATATTTTTTTTATTTTAATTATAGTTAAGTTTTAATACACAATTTATGTTTTACAGTTTTACTTTCTCTTTTATCACATTTTATTAGTTATTTTATTATCCATATTAGCTTTTATCATTTTACATTTTACGTATTTTAATCCTTCCAGTTTTTCCTCTGTGGAGCCCTCTGCCTCGGGTGGGCGGGGGTGGCCTGGGCGTTCCTCCGGTAGTGCCTGGGGATGGTGGGGGTTTCTGCCCTCCCTCCCTGGGTGCCCTGGTCGGTGCCTCGGCTGCTACCATAGATCTGCTTTAGTCGAGGCAGATGGCTCCCTTGATGGCGTGTCGTTCCCATCTGAGCTCCACCTATGTATGGTCTTACGTGTTTTGGGAAGGTGTCTGTATGTACGTACGTGTGTTTGTTTGTGGATGTGTCCCAGTGTGTGTCTGTGTGTGTTTGGAAAACGGAGTTTGGGAATGGGAAATAACTGTTATATGGTTTTTACAATTGTGAGGAAAGGATGGGAATATAAGTTATGTGGGGTCATATTAATCTGTAAAGCACTTAGAGCTGCATTTTTTTTGTATGAAAAGCGCTTTATAAATAAAGTTTGATTGATTGATTGAACCATACAAGTATTATTTTATAATTAATCACTTGGCTAAAATAAGTCACTGAATCATAAATCCTTCTTGTTATTCTAATAGAGCAATTTCAGCTGTATCCTTACAATTTTACAATATTTACAATTTTTGCGTCATTTTATCTGGGCTACTTTCATTAGGATATTGGACTCTGGACTAGAATTAGTTTTGGTGTCCTTCTTATACAAGTATGTCTTGTGCATGCAAATTCAAATTACGGATTTATGGGCCTGTGCATGTGAAAATAAAATATTTTTAAAGAGTTGTGTCTGTTCTCTTCTGCTCTGATGACTGTTTACCCCATTCTGAACTGAAATCTTAGCAAATTTCTGAGTAAGGAGCAAACAAATAAGTAGTAACAGACAACCACCCCAAGATGAAAAAGGGTCAAGCAATACATGCTATTTGCATGCTATTGGTTGATAGCTGATGAAGAATAGAGTGGAGAGGCTAAGTTGACATCAAAAGACACTGTCTTCTGTCTTGTACTTATTCCATCTCCGCACAAACATAATTTTCCTGAACGTTAATGACTTAAAAGCCAACCCTATTTGTGTTCATATTAAAACATGTTTGAGTCCTAAAATTGTCAAAGTTCAGCGTGCATAGTATGATGACAACATATATAAACAGGTATCTTAAGGTAATTAGTTAGCAGTTAGCATTTGCTATGTCTCTACACATTTGTTCCATTTGGTTTCATAATAAATATCTGTTAGCATTGAACTGATGATTACGCAACACAGGTTTGTGCTGAATATCCTTGATTTATGGTGGTGTCTGACCTTAAAGCTGCTCTTTTCACCATGAATGCTTTTCCTTGCTATGACCTTGTCAAGGCCTTGTCTGTCTGTCAGCTAGCTTCACTAAAAAGGCAAAAGCAATCTGGCAGCCTCCCACGGATAAGTGGGGAGGGTGTGGGTGGCGGTAAAGGGAGAAACAAGAGTGGAGGAGGGATGAAGGAGATGTGACCTTTCTACTTTCAGGAAATTGTGTTTAGGTAAACAGCCTGTTAGAAATGAGCTGTAAGACAGGTTGGTGGATGTTAAGGCAAACAATTGTGTTACCTGAAAGCTTTTGTTGCATTGTTGTTCAAATTACCGAAAGAAACTCAGTGAAAAGTTATGTGAACATGCAACACTAAAGCTAACGAGCTTCTAAATCTATATGTTTTTTCTTTCTAAAAGGGAATATGCCATCATATTTAAATTTAATAGACATGAACAATTTGAAAACATATAAAACATGAATAAATATTAATTGGATTAAATACTTTATAGTATTAAGCATACTTGTGAAATGAAAGACATATGTCAAGTTTGGGTATTAAATCAAGAAGGTACTTTATTGAATGAATTACTGTGTAATGTCTACAAAAGTATGATGCAGGGCATACTTTGCAAGGATTTTTTTTTTGGAGCTAAGCAATACGTGCGAAAACATATTGAAAAAATACTTACACAGCTTTAGTGGCGTGTCAGCACTTGAAATAAGGTTTTTACAGTTATTGTTCCCCAGCTGAACCCTAATGGGTAAAGCCGTCCAGTTATGTGGAAAATGGTGAGCGTTACATAATCACTGAATAAAACATTTAATTTAAATCGATTTAAGAATTTAAATATTTATTTTAGTAAGTCAAATTCAAACTGGAGACTTTACTAGCAGCTGTTTTGTTTGGGGTGTATGTTGTGTTAAGCACTGATGGATAAATACACTGGTACAATCATAACATCATGAGTGTCTACGTTTACATGCAGACAATATTCAGGTTATGGTCGGGTTAAGGTCACTTTTAGGGTTTCTGAAGCATTCAAAATAACCCGTTTACATTCATGAGCAGAGAGAGGGAGAGAGAGGGAGAGCAGAGAGAGTTACTCCCGTATATGCGGAATTTATATGCCAGATGGCTCATACGAGAAGTACCTCTACTCAAAACACCAAGATTCCTTGCGAATAGAATATGCACAGAACACGAATGAATGTTCATTTTGATGGGGATATGCTACGTTTACATGAACAAGTATTGGGTTAGAAAAGGGGTACACCAGGGGTAATATTCTAGTTTTGAAAAACATGAATATTAGCATATTCTGGTTTTTGCTGTTGTTTACATGGTTGTGCATGAACGGGTTATTGCTAATATTCCGGTTTTGAATGTGGTAGTGGCTGCATGTAAACGCAACCACTCTTTAGCAACTGTCACCTGCTTTATTGTCTTTTTTTAAAATGTTCAAAAACATTTTTCTTTTTCTTTCTTAGAGATAGAAATAATTACTACCAACTTAAGCTACAAGCTTATACAGAGCTCAGAAATGTTGATACTTGCCCTTTTTGAGTGTTGTAATATACCTCATTCAGCCCCTTTAAATTACTACTTGTCATCTGATTGTGTCCCGACTTACCAAGGTGATCACTGTAGCATTAGTGGCTAAAGCCACAGCTTCTGTATTGTAACGGTAGTCTTTGTTTTAAAAAAAATGCGAGGTCATCTGTATGCCCAGCCTCGGCAATGAGGACTTTATTGAGAAATGCTCATAGACAGAAAAACGCACAATATTCCCTTTCAGGCACACATACACACCCACCCACACACACACAGGATGGGTGCTCCTTCAACCAGAAAGGAGCCTGAGATTGGAAATAAAGACCATCCTCTGTGTCTGAGGACTGTGAATGGGAGCAGTAATGTTTTCAATTTGAGCCCTGAGAGCCATAATGGAGCTCATTCTACACCACCTAGATACTGTAGTAACGTTGGCCTTTAAGCCTCAGGATTCTATCATCCTTCACCCTCTCAATTCCTCGTTCTTTTCCCCCTCTGTGTGCTGTTCAAGGGATTAATTTGTGCAATAAGAAGATGGGTTCTTGTTGAGGAAAAAAGAAAACTGTACTGAGAAAGAAGAAAAAAAATAAATGAATGAAGAGGTGAAGAGTGTATGAATAAGACTGTGTTTCACTCCAGGTGTTAATTCACACCCAGGCCCTCTCATCACATCTGAATGACACCTGCTCAAAGGTACTTTTAGTCATCTACAAAGTACAATTATTCAATTTCATACAGATCAAGCCCCCGGGGGAAAGTCCAGCCTTTTCCACAACTTCATGGATAACAAATCGAATAATTTATCATGAAACATAATCAAAGTTTTTGTATCAACTGGTTTTCAACTGATATTTTAAACGTACCTGATCCTTTTAAACAAAGCAAAGTACAATCAATTGCCTTTAAAAGTGATCTGGTAAATTAAGTTGTGTGTCCTAGCTCAAGTGGTATTTGAGAGCTCCACATAACTGGGGCGTTCTGTTGATGTGACAACATAATCATAAACTTCAGAAACCTGCCACCTATGGATAAACGTTGTAAACAGAAGAACAATGATATTGTTTCCTTACAGAACACCATTTCTGTAATCTGCATAACAGATTTTTTTGTGCTATCAATCTCCATAAATAGACACATCTTGTTAGACAATTTTAACAGTTGATTCTTTTCATTTTTGCCCTTTATGTCTATTTCTTGTCAAACGAGAGGCATGGGCAACATCAAAGTTCTCATTTCTGTGTTTTTCATATCCATTCCACAACAAAAGAGGTTGTTTTCATCCCTTTATGTTTATCATAATATTGCCAGTTCATAATCCTCTCTTCTGCTGCCTGGGATATTCCTGCAAAAAAAAAAACTAAAAAGAAAAACTATAACATACTTCCCTAATATATTGTTTTTGATTTTGTATTGAAGCTACATCTATCTGGATGTCTTTATTATCTTTAAAACAGTATTTTGTGATTGTAGCTATGGACTGAATTATGATATAATTCATAAATATCTAAGGTTACTTGAGATCAAACAGTCTCAAGTATTATAGCAGCAGATTATTGGAAGTGAGAGGGATGGCTGTGCAATGCAGTGTGGAACATTTATTTCCTCTAAATCCCAAACCACTGCCACTTAAAGAAATTTTCAGAGTATAAGGCTATGATCAAAGGAAAAAAGCTGTATTTTTCACGTTATATGCTGCTGAAGTCCTCACTTAAGGTTTGTCTTCTGAGATGGACATGCAGACACTTCACGTCCAATATTAAAAGATTGCCGTTATTCAAAAGACCTCTGAGGATTCACTCATAAAGAACAGCGGAATTTCAACAGTTGTTTGCAATAAGACTGTGACTGACATATAAGGAGCAGCTTGATTGAATCAAAGGACACAGCACATATAAACCTGGGTGTTTCGATAGATTAATTGCGACTAAAGTATGCCTAGCTTTTTGTTTGTTGAAATCTATATCCACAAAGTGGTATTTATAAAAAAAAGCTAGAATTCAGTTTAAGAAATTTACAACAAATCAAACTGAAAATATTGACCTGTATCTCAACACTGTATAAGCAAATGTAACTCATCTACAGTTTCACAAAAGACCTTTGTTAAGGTTGTTGTTTCACTGCTGAAAACAAAATATTTACAGTTAGCTGGTTGAGGCTGCTGGCTTTATTAATTAGATGGTTTTGAGTCCGTCATATTAATTACCAAATAACTACGAGACCTTCAAAAATGTAAGGATAACACAATCAATGATGCTGCAGAACTGAATCCCTGTTACAAAATCTAATGTTGACTCCGCCCCGTAGCGTACTTAAGGGTTGCTATTTCGGCAAATTGATACAGCCATTCGATCGATGTGTTAAGCATGGTACCAGAAATTTGGTTTTGGCCTAAAAAGCACTGGAAATTTAAAAAAAATTTGTAAAAGAATGCATATCCCCTAATATAATGTTGTATCCCATTAGTTTTTTTTAAGTCTTTTTTTATTGCTAAAATCAGCTAAAATGACAGGTATGTCTAAATAGTTGTAAATCTTCTACCATAGATGGTGATTCGAGTTACAGACTAGATTCACATATAAATGCATTGCAACCAAACCTGGAGTCTATTTAAACATTTTCTCTCATGTATTCACATTTGAAAGCAAGTGGTATAGAAGCTATGCACTGTAGCTGACATGCACTGCATGCACATGTTTCCTGTAAAAGGGTGCACTCTATTATTAGCCAGAAATGTTCATGGACAGTCATGTATTAACAGATAATAATGTGTGCCTATTAGCTGTAGCTTCATTTTAATAACTGCATGGATGTGTCTTCAACTGAAGAGCGTATTAAATGATTTTGAATAATTTCATAACAATATATCTCCGACATGTTCTTGGTTTTGAGCTATCTATGTCAAAGACAAACATATCCTGCTTGTCTAAAAAACAAAACACTTTCTGTTCTCTTGCTTGAGAAATTTTACATTCTCATCTTCTCACTGTCTTGCTGGTCACGTTTGACTTTATTCAGTATTTAGGACGATGTTTCTGTTTAGATTTGTTAGAAGTTTAGATGTAGTTTGGCATAATGGTAAACTTTTCAACTCAGAGAAGTGGAAAGCCCTCCAAATCCAAGTTAATGCTGTTTGTAGTGAAAGAATTGGTAATAAAAGCACACTGATGACAGGGTGGAACTATGAAATTACAAATACAAGATAAAAAAAAAAAAAATTTGATTCATTTGGAAATTTGACATTAACAAATGTTAATCAAGCCATCAACCAAGAAACACTCCCATCACCCCCACAACAATCGGAAAGTATTCAGACCCCTTTAAATTTGTAATGCTTTGTTTCTTTGCAGACACTTGCTGTTATCAAGAAAAGTTAATTTTATTTCTCATCAATATGCACTCAGCACTCCATCTTGACAGAAAAAAAAAACAGATCCTCCGCCATTCTTTCTTGCACATGCTCTTCTGTTCTGTCAGGTTGAATAATGAGCATTGATGGAAAGCCATTTTCAGGTCTCTCCAGATATGCTTAATTGTGTTTACTGTAGGTCAGGTCTCTGAATGGGACAATCAAGAACAGTCACAGAGTTGTTCCGAAGCCACCCCTTTACTATTTTAGCTATGTGCTTTGGGTCATTGTCCTGTTGAAAGGTGAACTTTTGATCCACTCTGAGATCCTGAGCGCTTGGAACAGGTTTTCTTCTATCTCTGTACTGTGGCACATTTATCTTTCCTTCAATTGTAACCAGTCGTCCTGTCCCTGCTGCAAAAAAACACCCCCACAACATGATGCTCCCACCACCATGTTTCACTGTATGGATTGTATTGAGCAGGTGATGACAATGCTTGTTTTTTCTTCACACATAGCACTTGGAATTAACACCAAAGAGTCTTATTTATCATGGTAAATGGTAAAATGGCCTGTATTTGTATATCACTTTACCCCAAAGTGCTTTACACTACAGTGATTCACCAATTCACACACACATTCACATACTGATGATGGCAAGCTATGATGTAGCAATAGCAGCCCAGGGGCGCACTGACAGAGATGAGGCTGCCGGACACTTGCGCCACTGGGCCCTCTGACCACCAGCACTGGGCAACGGGTGAAGTGTATTGCCAAAGGACACAACGACTGACACCATCAGAGCTGGGGCTCGAACTGGCAACCTTGCGACTACAAGATGAATCCCCAACTCCTAAGCCACAGTCGCCCCTCGTAGTGTCGGAGTAGACACTATGTGGGCTTTCATAATTTTTGCATTGTGGAGAGGGTTCCATTGGGGAACTCCGCAATAAAGCCCTGATCTGTGGAGGGCTGCAGTGATAGTTGACTTGGTAGAACCTTCTCCCATCTCTCTGACTGCATCTCCTTAGCTTAGTCATAGTGATCTTTGGGTTCTTCTTTACTTCTCTCACCAAGGCTCTTCTCCCCCGATTGCACAGTTATTCCAAACATATATAGACCACCGGAAGAACTTTCTAAAGAAGTTGAGGATTATGGAGCCCACTATGCTCTCATTTGCTCTGACATTAACTGTGAGTTGTAAGGCCTTTCCTGATCAAGTCCAATCAGTTCATTTAAACACAGCTGAACTCCAATGAGGGAGCAGAAGCATCTCAAGGAGGATCAGAAGAACTGACAGCATGTGAGTTAAATGAGTCAATGCAAAGGGTCGGAATCCTTATGACCATGTGATATAACAGTTTTTCTTCTTTAATAAATTTGAAAAAAAAAACTTCTACATTTCGTTTTTTTCCTGTCAACAACGGAGGTCCAACTAGTGCTTTTTTCAAACGCTCAATTCCCTGAGAATTATCTATTTGCTGCAACATAACGAGCACATCAGTCTCTCTTTCATCGCTTGGAACTAGCGAAGAGGTAGAAATGTATTTATAGCTAAACTTTTTTAAATTGAGCGGAAATCAATGTTTTAATAGCGGGCTTGTTCCGTGCACTTTGTCCGTCCAGGCTCTTGTAGAAGTAAAGACGTCATCTAATATGGCTTTCCCCTGAAAAGAGGACCAGTGCATACGTATCTCAAAACTCATTTTTAAAGTCATATTTTACAATATCGCCAATATTTTGCAATTAATGTGCTTTATGTAATTATTATTACATAATATTTTATTTGGCTATTTTTAAAGATGTACTGCAAAAACTACACACTGTCACTTTAATGAGAAATAAAATTACCTTTTGATTTCAGCAAATGGCTGCAATGAAACAAAGTGAAAATAGATAGTGGGTATTATGGCCTAGTATGGAATAAATATTACAATAAAGTTAAAAATCTTAATAGAGATGAAGTGTTAGTCCTTGAAACTATCATTTTATTGACTACTCTAACTACTTTTAAAATGTGTCAAAGATTGTCATGTCCTGTTTCAATGACCTGTCAAGAGGGTTGGGAATTTTGAAGATCTATTGGTTAAAAGTCTTTTTTTGTTGTTGCTCTGTTTCTGATTTCTCTCTATGCACTCAATACAGGATTGTGATTAAAGGTACATGTTTTACTTTCTTAACTCTTTGTATGGCTTTGTGTTTCTAAAGATAGAATGTGTTTTGCTCTTGAGTATTGATGATTGGATTTTCACTGGTAGTTCTTTATACAGAAGTTTCTATTTTGGATTCATTTTCTTATCCACTTTTGATTGACTAAAATATATTTGTTTTAACAAAGAAAAGGCTTGAACAAAGAGGAATGGTCAAGCACAAACAAGTGATTACTCTTGCTGGTTATCTGCAACAATCATCAGTTTAATATGTAGTGTTCTGTTCTCATTTTAAGAGCAAACAGACTAAGTCCATACTATATCTAAACATTTTTAATTGACGATTTTAACTGTATATGGCAATATCAGCAAAGCAAGAGAAAACATAGTATAATTCAGTCTTTTTGTGCTGCATTCAATACAATATCTGACATACTGTATTCCACATAGGGGAGCATGCTAAGGCTTTTTAAGAAATGCACTTAATATTTTGTCAATACATAACTAATAAAATGTAACCTAAAAAACAGAATTAAAGCAGAATACCATACATTTTCTGGTCTTCATCACACACATGTACAGAGAAAGGTATTTATCTACACAGCCATTTTTTAGATTTTCCTCTATGAATCTGCCAATATCAATAAGTATGAAGGTCAATGTTAAGATACATAAAAAATGTGTTTTCATGATTACAATGGGACAAACAAGTGACAATCCATATTGTACTTTCCAGAAAGTCAGCTCCCTGAAATTGAATGTGCTAAATAGAACTTGACAGCCCAGATGGTTTGTTACACAGAGCACTGTAGGGAAACCATAGTCCCTTCAAAAGCTGTTTGCCAGCTGATTGGATGAACCATCTGTCTATCGTTGGCTTTCATGGTCAACTTGAAATGATAGCATTTGTTTTTTTCTTGCACTTAGCATAGTACAGCTAAAACATTAAAATTGTGAAATATTTAGCAATTTAAACTCACAACAAAATCAACTGATATACATGAACATCTAAAAAAAATCTAGAACACTGTGAGAAGGTTACATATTTTTGGGCACTTATTTCAGAAGTTAAATTTTTATTATATAAATTGAATATACACAGAGTAAAATATTCCAAGCCTTTTATGTCTAACAATTTTGATGATTAAAACTTACAGATAATGAAAACCAAACAGTCAGTGTCTCAGAATTGTGTGTAATCTGTGAAAAAAAGAGTATATATATATATATATATATATATATATATATATATATATATATATATATATATATATATGGGGGGTTTGTTGCATTGTTAAAAAAAATGAAGTTCTAAGGCGAACAGTTCAAGCCTGATATCCCTGAAATGAAAGACATGCATGTTGGAGAACAAATAGAGAGACCTTAAAAATGTGAAGAAAAAGTGAGATCTATTTGGAACTGGCACAGCCAGTTAAAACAAATATGTCAAAAAACATTATATTTTCCTCAAAGTAGACCAATACTCAAAAATCTGGGACATACATATGTTATTTTCCTTTAGAGTAGAAATAATCAATTCATCACCATCTACCAAAGAGAAAAGGGTCCCATTTAGAATAAATTGACAGATTAAAGAATAAGAAAATAGATCCCCAACAAGAGTGCCTACATGCAGTAATGAAAGCTCAGGTTCATTTAGTGCCTCAGTCTTTTTCCAGAGGAGGTCAGAATGGATAGCTTTATCAGCTTTTTTCTCCCTTCAGGTCCAGTAACAGGGTACATGCATGCCAATGCTGTGATGGCCAGTGGGTTTATCTAAGCTGACAGAGATGAATCTCCCAACAGAGGGCCAGGCCTGTTCATCTTTCCCCCTGATTGGAGCCCACACCGGGGCTGACACTGAATTATTTCAGGAGGTAATTAGTATTCTGTTTTTCACCATGATGTCAAATGCCCTCGATCTTCCCCCCTCATATATGGGTTGCTATTTTACACATGTACCATATTTTTTATTGGGAATAAATGTGTTTACATAAAGAGTATGTGAATGAACAGTTAAACTAAGTGTTTTTATATGAATGAAAATGTGTGCAGAATAAATCCTAACAGATCTACCTGCATTAGTTAAATAATGAACAAAACAATCTAATCCCACAATTTTTCTTAGCACTTAAATCCCCATGTAGTAATTTGATTAATTTCACTAAATTAAAGGCTCAACTGGCTGAATAGATGGGATAAGACATTATTAACTTGAGTAATTTAATCAGTAGACCTTGATAAAGATTTGATAAAACTCATTGTAGGTGTAAAGCTTCCTTTTATCTTTTTTCTCGTCTCACTTCTTAGAGTTTTTCACCAAATCGAGGCCCTTTTTACCCTGCATCAAAAGTGAAAATTAATCTTAGTGAACTATCAACGAAAATATGATTGGACTGCCACAATACGAATATTGTTGCCTTTATGGACTGTATTATGCAAAGTCATGCAAATTAGATACACAGCTATCAGAGAAAACAACCCTTAATTTTGTCCTTCTGCCTTTCTTGTGTTTAGCGTGTAATGTGGTTATGTGTGTTGCCAGCAAATGAAAAGTCACTTTCATGGCATATTATTTTTCTACGCTGCTTAGTGATCAAGTCATACATCTATTAACACCACTTCACTGTAAAACAAACTAAACTAAACTAAAAAACAGAGAGTTTGTTCAAACGAAAACTTTCTGCTTTATTGGATAAATTGTAGTTATTTTAGAAACTGAGATTCCATTTTCACAGGAAATATCAGTAAAAACAAACGCATTGCTATTATATGTTTAAAGTTGCTAAATTGTTCATTTAAAGACATCTTAACTTCTCCAGATACAACTGATAAAAGCACATATTACAACATATGTTGTAGCTTTCCTTATTATATGGATCGTTTCAGGGGTACAGTTTGAATTAAGCATGAAACTATATTTGCATTTATCTAATTTTGTTTGATAATATATAACCAGCTTAAAACAACCATATGCTTACCCAGTTGAAACTTTGAAATCATCTCTACAGATTTTACATTTTTTATTTTAATATATATATATATATATATATATATATATATATATATATATATATATATATATTTTTTTTTTTTTTTGCAGGTGCATAGCTCTCATGGAACATTAACTAGCATCGATTCTGGAATTTTTGTAAATGGAGGTATTTAAAGATGCGGTAAATAACTCCAGCTGCAAATTAATATCCGGCTACTGAAGCAAGTTGAACATTATTTTTTACTTTGGTTATTTTAATCATGAAAAAAGTCAAATTTCTTAGATGATAATTTGTAAAGAAATCCCCTTTTTTTCTATACCATCGGTTAAGTAGCAGTATGGAATACAGTATCTCAATCCTATGTGTATGCAAACAGTTCTATAAAAAAACAATTTGACCCCTTTCATATACAGGTTTGGACTCAAGTCACATGACTTGGACTCATCACATGACGTGGACTAGAGACACATTACTTGGATTTGATTAATTCATTTTTTAGACTTTACACTTCACTTGAAAAGATGTTCAGTTTAATTGGAAAAAAACAACTTGATATTTACCCCAATATCTAAAATCTCAAATATCGAGTTTCTTTTTTTCTTTTTTTTTATTGCCTGCTTTTACATCTTTTCACTCATCACATCCTAAAAAATAAAATGTTAAATAAGACGCTGTAAACTTTTGTTTTGATATTGCTTGCTTGTTGAATCATGTGATCACAATGTTAAAATAAATAAAAAACAATGACTTTTTATCTCAATTTCCAACACCACTGACTGACAGAGACGGTGACTGAGCTGTGACTCGAAATCCGCGGAAACAACAGGTGTTTCTCAATGTCAAGGCGTCTTGCCTACCAAGTCAGTGCCTCGGTAGGCAAGACGCCGTGCCTACGAAGACATTGTCCTTCCTTGGTCAAAAAAACGGTTTGGAACAGACTAGCCTTATGTGACCGCCGCGGCTTACGTGCTCTGTTTACGTCCCACCCATCATAGTAGCATTGTAGCGTAGTAATATTACTTCAACCATGGAACTGGACATTTATAACGAGAGTTTTACTTTTTTTATTTTTTTGTATATGTCATTTAAATCAAATGTGCAAACGAATTAGTACCTGTTAGCCACCGAAGCTGCAACTGCTAAGCAACTAACGAACCATATATAACTGCTTTGGATCTAAATAATAATAATAAAAAAATAAAACAAACATTTTAGATAAAAGCCCGATGGTTAAAAATAGTTGACTATAGGGACTGAAATTTTCCCCGAAGTAGGTGCTGCCGGCTCCTACCACGCTGTATTCTGGGAAATTTTTGACCAAGAGCAGGCTCAAGGCACGTCTGCTGTATCCTTGGTTAGTTAGCTAAACGGCTAACAAACAGAGGACAGATTCCTCCGTAGAACATGAACATTGGAACACACCTTGGCGGTCCCTGATGATGTATCTCCTAGGCAACCGGGGCGGGACCAAGGCATCAAGGCGAGGTGCCTGGGCATTGAGAAACACCCATTAAGCATGTCCAGATGTGTGCATCAAATTCAAGTGTCCCCTGGAAAGACTTCTGTTGTGTTGCGGTCTATTTGCAGCTTGTTTTTTTAAATGTGTTTTTTCTGACGGAGGTTTTCCTGAGACCTGACTACATTTTTTCTGACAGAGGTTTTCCTGAGACCTGACTACATTTTTTCTGACGGAGGTTTTCCTGAGACCTGACTACATTTTTTCTGACCGAGGTTTTCCTGACACCTGACTACATTTTTTCTAACCGAGGTTTTCCTGACACCTGACTACATTTTTCCTAACCGAGGTTTTCCTGACACCTGAGTACATTTTTTCTGACACAGTTTTTCCTGAGACCTGACTACATTTTTTCTGACACAATTTTTCCTGACACCTGTTTTTCTGAGGTTGTTTCATTTGAAGCAGTTTTATCTGAAGATGAGGGATGTTTTTCTGATGCTGAGGCGGTTTTGTCTGAAAATGATGGTTGTTTTTCTGAGACTGACACCTGAGTCCGAGGATGTCCTAAAATGAACACCGTACATCTGCCAAAGCAGCAGCCTCATCAGCTGTCCTTACTTTATAATTTGTAAAACAAATTGCAAATTGGCTGTTAATTAAATTCTTAAACTGCGCCAAAACAATCAGGCCAAAGAGATTTAAATATTTCAATTTCTTGTGAAGAACACCAGCGATTAAAATAGCCACTTTCACAGTACACCAATTCAATTCAATTCAATTCAATTCAATTCAGTTTATTTATATAGCGCCATTTCACAACAGATGTCATCTCAAGGCACTTTACAAAAAGAGTTATTACAATACAATGTTTAGTGTAGAAATTACAGAACCACAGAAGATTGCGTCGTGGAATTCTCAGCAATCCCTCATACTGAGCAAGCATGCAGCGACAGTGGGAAGGAAAAACTCCCTTTTAACAGGAAGAAACCTCCGGCAGAACCAGGCTCAGCACAAGCGGTTATCTGCCGCGACCGTCTGTGGCTTGGAGAATACATAACAGAGACACAGAAAGAGCAATAGAACTGATGCAGAAGTTTGTTGCAGGACGTGGAGAATTTTCCGTCACTGCAATGCCATCTTAGTCAGGGTCGTCAAGCAGGGCTAATCCGGAGCACCTACTATAATAGAAAACAGGTTAGTGCTTGAATTGACAGCACATCATGCAGTTGGGGAGAAGTAGGAGAGAAAGTAGGAACAGACCCTAATAATGTCCTCCAACAGCCTAGCCTAAAGCAGCATAGCTACTAACATTAACCTGTCTCCTAGCTACTAGGAGACCTGGCTACCAACACTCTGTCTGAGTCCTCCTGACCCGTGGACGGTGTAGGGCCGGTAACGGCCCCCGTCATGCCGGGGTCTTCTCGGAGTCGGGTTGTTTGAGAATGCAGCCCAAAGTGGGTGGTAAACTCCATCTAAGGCTAAATACCGGCACGAGACCGATAGTCGACAACTATCTTAAGGAAAAATAGACAGAACTGAGAGGACAGAGTTGAAGAGGGCGAGAAACGTTTAAGAGATAAACGGGTGGGGTCCGCACAGTCTGCCCGGGGGATTCAACCCGGCAGGTAATGGGCGGCCGCACTGTGCGGGAGGATCCCCTTGAGGGACCTCTCTCCGGCGCTGGCTGGCCCCTGTGGGGCGCATTTCTTCCGCGGCGGTAAGCCGCGACCGGCTCCGGATCTTTACCTGGCTTACATTAATCTATCTCTACCTAGCTACTCTACCTCTTCCTATCTCTTCCTAACTTTTGACACTCTGCCTGACTACTAACATTAACCTGTCTCTTCCTATCTACCTGTCTGACCTGACTCTAACTACCTATAAACATATCTCTAACTGTAAGCTTTGTCAAAGAGGAAAGTTTTTAGCCTAGTTTTAAAGATAGACAAATTGTCTGCTTCACGAACCAACCCTGGGAGCCGGTTCCATAGGAGGGGAGCCTGATAGCTGAAAGATCTGCCACCCATTCTACTTTTAGAAATGGAAATAGAAAATTTGTGGTCCAACAAGACCACAAAACAAATTTCAAAGGAACCGATTTTATACAACAGTTCTACAAGCAATTTTATTACTTAAAAATAGCAACAGCAGATTATAATTTGATTGTTTGTTTAATCATTTATTTAGCTCCTCCAACACAAACAGTTCCAACTGGAAGGCAGAAAAAACTGTTGCCAGGCAACACAAACATTTCATACACACAAACATTTCAAATACAAACATTGTATGGTGGAGTGATACTGTTTGCAAAAAAATCCATTGCTGTTGTACTCCAATATCAGCACTCTTGGATTGTCTCTTGTCCAATCAAATTACTTGGTCGGAACTAATAGTTGTATAATAGTGATTAACAATACTATGTGCAGTTGGAAAAAAAAGTATTGAAGGTTAGATATGAAAGATTTACAAATAATACATCCACAGGGGTTTTAGAGAGGTACAAAATGAAAGTAAAACATTTCCATAAAAATTATATTTGAATTATCCATCTCAGGAGTGGAGCATCAAACACACATGGAAACAGTGACTTTCCTCCTGGATGGGTAAGCTAGCTAACTTGCTAACTTGGCTAATGTTAGCTGTTGGCTAAACTCCTCTAATACATTCCTCTCTGGACACAGTTCAGGCTGGTCACTGGGCATATCGGCAGCAAACCAGGCAACTCAATTGTTTTTGTTGCTGTAACTACAACCTAGATAAATTAGATGTCTATACCATGTTCATATTCAATATCCAACCAATAAATGTTCAACAAACAAACCTCTGACAAAAAAACAAGTGGACATAGTTTAACTACGACCAATTTACTGTCTCCCAAAACAATTCACACTTACATAAATACTACAGTGTAAAAAAGAAAATGCCATCACAATTCAATAGTGCAACAAACTATCAATTAACTCACCTGAACTCACCAATCAGGGAGAACACTAGTGAACAAGCCCTCAGTTATTACAGGCAGGCGCAATGTCAATCACAAACAGTGGGAGACAGCACAAAGTGGTTGTACGATAAAAGCAATTTGACTTAACTTAGAAGTAACGTGTTCAGTCAGTAATCAGAGCTGTAAACACAGAAAGACTAGAACTCAAAGAAAACTTGGGTGCACTCTCCACTGAGAAGATAACAATTCAAATGACTTGTTCCTACCTGTGTTATTTTATGTATTAAAGGGAAAAGGGTCTTTAAAACCAGCCTGTGTGAAAATGCACCTCCCCTTGTTCCTGACATACTGTAGCTTTGATAAAAAAAATATTTTGGAGTGCTGAGTGGAATTTTACTGGCCACAGTTTACTGCACCGCCTGTAGACTTAAGTAATTCCTAAAACGTAACCTTTAAAGAATTAATAGGTTTAGGTGACACTTTATTTATTTTTTTAGGTCAGCTTTGTTTGGATCAAAAAAATGTCCTGATAACTGTTATCATTTGACAATTGCAATTCATGTTTATTTGGGGTATATTTTTTTCATATTTTTTGAAGTTCTTGATCATCTGAGACATTTCAGTTTGTCAAAAAACTTACAAACAGAATAAAATCTATTTGTAAGGGATAAATCCTTTTTCCGACATTGTATGCTTCATCCACTAATCAGCACTCATTTTTCGAGTGTACATTTTTCTAGTGTTCTAGTTCACCAGCTCATTAGGTCAGTGTTGTTTTGAAGGTCTGAATTAATGCAATAGCTGCAGACAACCAGTGATCGGGCCAATGATGATTCAGTGCTGATAAATGAACAGCTTGCTTTGGCAAATGTGAGAATGACTACTCATTTGCCATGGGCAACTCATGAGTCTAGAGCAGCTACCAATTAGCTTATCTATTGCCTTGGCTGGGCACTGGCATTGCAAACCTGACAGCTAGATTGGGGAGGCTGACAACCTACTTAATCATCTATTGCTTTGGCTATAACCTTGGTCACATCAGCTAGATTGCCAACTTTGACTCATTTTTCATATTTCATATTTGATTGTGTGAAACAACCACTACCTGCTGTAAAAACCAGAAGTGCATTTGCTACAAGGTCTCTCATATAAATGTACACTTCATGATATTAGGGGCTGGTACTATGATAAACAATTAAAAATTAAAGAAATTGATCTAATGGGTTTAAAAAAAAACACAAGAAAAAAAAAATAAGATGACAGTCAACCATTTCACTTCTTTACCAATGACATTGGTATTGGTTACCTTCCACCCTTGCATTATGTTGAACTGGAAGCAGATTTGGAACAAAAGCTCAATGAAATATTCAAAGAATATCCAGACAAACTTTAAATGACCAAATTTCCTTTAATGGAATGAGGAATAAGGAATGACTCATTAATTTTATACCAGGGCTGAGTTTAAACAATGAAGCACAGCTGTCAAGTTATCTTTATTTTATATACAGGTTAGAAATATAGATAATATGTCTAATGAAGCTAAATTATAATCGTACAGAGTACAATATAAATAATCTGACCTTATATTACTGTAAATGTTATTTTCCTTTTTTGGTTGCTGCCATATTGAACAGCACTGAATTGATCAAAGCACAACTGAAAGCATTTAAGACAACTAAAGGTTTATAATAACAGCAAAACATAAGCTTCCATTTTGTATTTTGCATTTGCACATCTGACCTCAGATGACTAAGTACCTCATGAAGCTTATCTCATGTCAATGCAGGATGCCGTCAGAACCATTAAACATTAGGCGTGTGACTATACATCCATCCCATGAGACAAGACAAGCAAGATTTGAGGTACGTTTATTTGAAAACTAAAATAATTTTGTTTTCTCAAATAGAAAAAAAAAATGTTTCAGAAATACAAACAGTGTTTGGATCATCTGCAGTCATTGTGCAGTAAGGTTTCACTAGTCCAGTTTTTTTTAATGCAAAGTTGCTCTCAAAACCAGTTGAAAATGATTTATTAATATGTTTTTACAAGTATAATCATTTTTTATGTGTTTTAAATAAACGGATAGGATAAACTGCACATGTAATTCATTAAAACATTGGGGAAAAGCCCTGTTGTTGTTATTTTGGGCTGAGCCTAAGCCAACTTCAGTGTCAACAGCCAGTTAGCCTGTCACATTGTTCTCACAATGGCAAGAGTTCATTAGTATCCTGTCTTTCTCTTGGTCATGTTTTTTTTTCCTGTTGACTACCCACAAATAAAGACATCATAAGATCTTATTATATATTTGTGATATGAAATGTCATTACATCCCCCTTCAACAGAGATAGTTAACCTTGTGATGTTAATTCTAGGTTGGGTTGCAGTAGAAATACATATAACTTACCACACACATCAAATGTGTTAGCTGGTCAGTCATTTACCTGGATGACATATCATTGTCAAGGCTGTAGGTCGAATCAAGAAAAAAAAACTCCAATAATGGATGAAAAGCTTCAGCCAAAAATTAAAATGTGAGGTTATTGTTTGTTTTTTAGTTCCTCACAAATGCGGTGTAGATTGTCACATCGGAGTAGGTCGTCAGAGATGGGTAATTTTCTTATATATATATATATCTGTTTTGTTTTTTTGTTTTTTTTGGGTGCTGGTGGCTTGGTGCAGCTTTTGACCTTTGGTTATTTTAGTCATTTCGTGCCTGACATATATATATATTTTTTTATGTTCCAATTATAGTCCTGCCTGCATAAGGAAAGGTGGTTATATACAATTAAATTAGGGATTCACCGATTTGACTTTTTCAGTCCCGATACTGATACCGATGGCTGGATTTTGTGTATGTGTTGATACCCGATACCGATCCGATACCATTTGTGATAGTGTGGAGGTCCTGTAATTATGGCTCCGATAGATCATGTGCCCTGGCTGCTTGGACACAGGGATTAAAGGCACCAGACTTTACAAAGTAAACATAACTGAGACAAAATGACAGATGTAAAATATAAAATTACCATAAAAAATAAAATGTCAAGTGAAAAATTAATCTTTTTTGGGGAATTTGTTGCAGATTTTCCCCGTTTTGAGTATCGGTTCATGGTATCGGTTAAGTTTAACCGATAACGATACTAGTACATTAGGCAGTATCAGGGCCGATACCCGATACCAGTATCGGTGCATCTCTAAATTAAATCATTTTTTAGTAAATAATATACTTCCATCTGAGCATTCTCTATACCAGCTTATTCTTGCAGGCTCAGTAGAAGCTGGTGGCTTTCTCCAAATGTAAAAAAAAATAAAAATTATTTTAACATTTTCATCAATATTTATCTAAATAAGTAAGGAAAACAGTTTATAAACAAAAAGAAACTTATATGAAATGATTTAAGTATGTGAGTATATAATTGCAATTATCCAGGGGACCAGCTGGGTGGACCTTTTGCGATTGATATGTGCCTAAAACTGTCCCATTGGGAACAGGACAGAGCAAGAGTGGTTATCTGGTGGTAAATTCCATTTACCAACTGTACCAAAACCACATAATGAGTGCAGGTGATGAAAAAGTTGCAATCAAAGAACAACACTATATGGTCACAAAGAATATGTGCTGCTTAAGTACTTCATTTGGTGAATCCTGGTAGAATTAAGCCAGAGATAAATTTATGCAGCAGCCATGTGACCTACATGTTAAGTCAGCGCTCTCTTGCCTTTAGAGGAGTGTGTCATGCTACGGGTCTCCTCCCTAAGGTTTAAGGGCTGGCCATGTGACACATAAAGCCAAGTGTCACACATCAAGCTGACTGCACATTGGATGCGTGAAAAACTGCAGGAAGAGTGAGAAAATGGCAAAAGGTGTGTCATGCACAACCCTGCAGCCCTGACGGCGGCACTTTGGGCTTGTCCTGCTGCTGAACCAAACTATCTCAGATAAATGGGCTCGGCTAGGGATAGGGGGTATCGATTGTAGGATTCATGATGCCTTGTATCCTACAGCTGACAGAACCCTGAAAGAAGGATTTAGAGAAGTCCTCGCTTGAAATGTGTTTGTAACAAAAATCACAGCAGGCAGCATACGTTAGTATCCTTTACTTATTTTATTTCACAGGTCTGTGAGCCGCTTCCCAGTCAGAGTAAATTCCCTCTGAAGCAAATCAGCACGGGTGACCTGCACTAGGTGAGGGGACAGGTTCTTCACGAGCACATTCACACATACACAGACACAAATACTCAGAGTGGGTTATCATTTCTCAATGTCACTTTTAATGAATTTCCGACCACATCAAGTCATATTCGTCTCATATCATAAACCTCAATAATAAGTTTGAAGAGCTGGTTTATGGTAGCAGGAGTAGCTACCATGAGCCAGCTCTGGAATCATAATGTATGAGACAGTATACTTCATTTAAATTAATATTTGAAGCGTTAACCCTTTTTTAACTATTTTTTAACTTGATGGGTTTTTTTTTCTGTTTATCTGTTTTCTTAATTTATGCAACTGTGAAGCAGTTTGAATTGCCTTGTGTATGAATTGTGCTCTTCAAATAAACTTGGCTTGCCTTGCCTTAATGGCAAATATGAAGTGTTGCATATGGCTTCTAATTCTTTTTGCAAATAAAAATGTACAAAATGTGGCATATATTTGTAGTTGGTCTCCACCACTCGCTCCGTGATAAAAGTTTAACAATATTTCTCTTAGATGTCACCTGGTTGGTAAATAAAAGTCCATCTGTGGATAATTTGAGTCAAATACAGTTGTCCTGTGAAGGCCTCTGGCCTTTGTTAAAAAAGATTAGTGAAAAAACAGCAACATGAATATCAAAAAAAGAGCAAGGGAATGTGGAGAACTTAGTTGGCTGTATGTTTGAATAGCTCATTTACACTATTTCTGATTTTTCCTTATTGTATAGATTTGTATTTTTTTTTTTTTTTGTTCAGGAGTTGCATATTTGGACAGTTATTCACCTTTGGTTTTAGCTGTTATTCAGCTGAAAGTTGTATTTATTTTTAGACCTGGGAGCAGAGATCCCAGAGAAGTTAGAATAGAGGGGGCATTGATGCACAGCAGGATGAAAGGAGAGAAAGTAGAAGGTAGGTAAACCCATCTCTTCCAATGAGCATAATGGACAAGTACCATATCGGTGACCCACAAGATCTCAATGCCTGGATTTCTAACTATATGGCCACACAGGGATTTAAACAGAAGAGGTAAAAGCAAATGAGATGGATTGGTAGTGCTTGCCAAAAACTGATGGTGTCATCCAAGACTCTGGAATATTGTCTCTGCTGCCGAGAAACTGAGCAATTAGTGTGTCATGAGGCTGTTATACAGTGTTCAGTCAGATTTGTTGCAAGACTGCCACCAAAGCTCACAGCATCATCATTCACAACTACTTTTTGAAAATACTTGCATGATATGAAACACAGCAACATTCAATTTCACTTAGGGATAAGTAAAGCATTTTATTATTTAACTGAACATAATTTGGAGCTCGTTTAAGTAATAAAGAAGATTCCTAGCTCTTAACATCTCAGTAATGTTCAATCCCCCCATCCGAAAATGGAAAGAGTATGACAGTTACAAATCTAGCAAGACACACCTGTCCTGGTAAACTGAGAAGCTGGGAAGAAAGAACAATAATTAGAGAAGCAACCAAGAGGTTCATGGTGACTTGAGGGGAGCTGCAGAAATCAACAGCCCATGGAATATTTTTTTTTCAAAATGAAACATTCATTTTGCACTATTTATATCCACTATTAATTTAAGGATGGCAAAAACAAAACCATTGTTGAAAGGACACCTTAAAAAGTCTGGTTGCCACAGGCTAGAGGAGGACACAGCAAACATATGGGCAAAGTTGTTCTCCATCAGGTGACACTGGTTTCTTTTACATACATGCAAAAATAACAATATGTTTTTAAAAAAATACTACACATCTTTCTTTGAACAACATAACCACAACATAACCGCCTGGTGAATGCGTTATTCTTTGAATCGAGGTTTTTCAGCAGGAAAAGTAGTTTTAGTCAGTTGATAAGAACATCTAATATATATACATATATATGTTTGAGGACGTGAGAAACCTTCAAGTAGGACAACAACCCAAACACACCTCCAAAGCTACGATAGAATGGCTTAGATCAAAGCATATTCACATGTTGGAAGAGCTCAGGCAATTGAGACTCTGTTGCAAGACTGGAAAATCGCTGTTCACTGGTAATCTCCATTCAGTCTGACATAGCAATCAAAAGAATAATGGGCAAAGGTTTCAATCTCCAGGTGTGCACAGAAAAAGTGTGTGTGTGGGGAGAGACAAAGATAGGAACAATAATAAAGGAAAAAGAAAATAAATTTCTAAGTGAAGAGAAAAAGAGTTTCAGATTTAATTACAGTAATACTTTGTGCAGATCTTTCATATAAAATCCCAGCAAAAGTACAATGTATTGTTGATGTATGTGCCAGAACATAGAATGGTTTTGAGGATGAACTATAAACACATATAGGGTCCCCAATTTCCATACAATGCAAAACCGATTTCTTTGGTTATAAAAAAAAAAACCCACAAAGATCTTGTTATTCAAATGTGGTCATGGAATAGAGGCTTGACATCTAACTTTGTTTTTCAAAAACAAAGTTAGATGTACAATCTTTGCTGTACAGCAAAACTAGTCTGAATAACAGCTATATCATGTCCCCGATCCTCTACATCTCCTGTTTCCCTTTGTCTTTGTAATCTCATTTCACAGGGGACCTCAGTGAAGGGGAAAAGAACGTTTTCCCATGATATCACTGAAGAGACAACCCTTCCACAAGAGGAAAAATGAAGCACATAAATACAGCAAAATCGAATTCCTCTAGACAATGCAGAAGTGCCCGCCAGTGAATCAGCAGAATAAATTGTCTCCTGTGATAAACAAACATGATATTTCAGCTGGGAGCTCCCACCGCTGAAGGACTGGTGTCGCTCTCGTAAAGTTCAGCACGCTCCGGACAGTCAAAGGAGCCTCCCTCTCAATCAGAGGAGGCTATGGCTTTGGCGCCTTTTACGATTAAAATGTGTGAGATCAAAACACGGTGCTAGCGAACATGCCTTCTTTACGGGGACTTGACCACATTGAGGATTTATATATATAGCCTCATGCAGAAAGCCATTAAATTGAGATTTTGAGGCACAAGTGTCTTCCAACACACTGTCAACATGCTAAGTGCTTATAGACTTGATTTACAAGACTGGGAACAACTTATTGTGCATGTTGCAATAATAAAACAGGAGGCTACAGCCTGTTTGGAGACTTTATACAAAAAATATGCTTTCACTGGCTTTATTTCAGATTTTCTTTGCCTTTGATTATTTGCAAGGATCTAGAAATGATTGTAATATACAAGCTCGATGCCTGGCAGTGATTAAACCAATACATTACCGGGAATATTGAGCTGTATTTGCTTGCTCTCTTGTGATTCATTAACAATAACAAGACAACTATGGCAGCCAGAGTCAACATTTATGCTGTTTGACTTTAAAGGTCAAAGCCTTTTGCATGTTTGCCTGCCTTTTTCACACCTTTAGGCAAAATAACAAGCTGTTGATGTGAGACAGCCACTCATGTGAAGTGGGACTTGAAAAGATAGAGCTGTGGGCTGTATGTGATAAACATTTGAGAAGTCTTTAGAGGGAAAGCACCCATATTAATATGACTTGCTTATGCAAAGTATTTGGCAGCCACAAGTTGTAACAGTTATAAAATGAGAGATATCTGCAGTTTTCATAATAGGTACACTTTTGAGAGAGAATGGAATAGAATCATCCTTTAATTGTCCCACATGGGGAAATGTGGTTGTAACTGCAGCACAAAAAAAGAATAAATAAATAAATAAAAAATTAGAAATTTAGAATGTAACATAAAATAACCCCAGAAATCATGTTGCATGATTTTTAAAGAATCTCTTAATGTAATGGTGCAGGACATACGTATTTTGCACCTACAACAATCAAAAACTCTGGCACTCACAGACCTGTTACTTCTTCTTTAAGAATATATTCTGTTCTCCACTTTTTATCTATAGTAATGGTACCTCTTTAAACTCATCGGTATAAAAGACACCTCTCACCACCTTCAAACAGTCAAACTCCAACCTCCACCATGGCCAAGACCAGAGAGCAGCCCAATGACACCAGGGACATGATTGTACATCTGCATAAGACTGAGATCAGCCAATCTACAATAGGCAAGCAGCTTGGTGAGAATAGATCAACTGTTGGAACAAGTATTTTAAAAAATAAATAATTTCAAGATCAATGACAATGTCCCTCAACCTGGGGCTCCATGCAAAATCACACCTCACAGACTACACATGACCTTAAAAGTGGTGAGGAAACAGCCCATAAGTACATGGGCGGAATGAGTTAATGACCCTAAGAGAGCTGAGACCAAGTAACAAATGTTACTATTAACTATGTCTTTATGAACCCAAATCCTGCAGTACTTGAGAATGAGCCAAAGTTTGCCAGAGACTATCTGGTTGGTCCAGAGGAGGTTTGGGGGAATGTCATGTGGTTAGATGAGATGAAAATAGATTTCTTTGTTATAAATGTTAAATGGCCTGTACTTGAACAGTATAGCCTTTTACTTAGGCCTTTTTCACATATGTGGCAGTGCCAGAAAACAGGCAGAGAAAAATTATATTTTTTTCTGTTCACATGGCGCGAATCTTGGCACGTACTAGAGTCCAGTGTTTTATATGACGGACTCCACCTAAACAGCAGGTGGGGGTATACAAATAATTATGCAGCTATTCAACAAGCAAGGGAGTCAGAAGTCATAAAACGAGCGATAGCCTAGAATGTAAACAAACTGGTCTACTGGTCAACTGCTACCTTAAGCCATCTACGGGGTGAGTGTTGTACTAAACCCACCGTTTTGTAACCTGATGTGTTGCTGTGGGATGCTTGAATCCCCTTGTTTTTGTCTTTTTATGGTCACAAGGTGATTATATAATTTCGGCCGTCGGTATCGTAACTTCCATGCGGAGTTTGTCTATTGTCTTAGATACGGCCTGAGTACAGCTTGTGTTCACATGGTCCGTATCCATTCGTACCTGGACTCTGATACTACCTCCAAGGCAGGTCTCTCTGGCTGTATCCTGTTAAGTTCCAGGCTGCCTTCACATGGTATGAAATAAGTGGATTTTGACCAAATACGGTACCCGAGTACGGACTCCCATACCATGTGAAAACGCCCTTAGGCCGTTTTCACATGTGTGGCCGTGCCAGAATACGGCCAGAGAAAATGCTAATTTCTTCTGTTCAGATGGTGTTTTACTACACCTAAACAGCAGGTGGCGGTGTACAAAAAAATTTCGTAGCTGTCCAACAAACAAGGGAGTGAGAAGTACCGAAGTCATAAAACGAGCGACAGACTAGAATGTAAACAAGGTGGTCTACTGGTCAACTGCTACCTGAAGCCATCTACAGGGTGAGTTTTGTAGTAAACCTGCCATTTTGTAATCTGCTGTGTTATTGTGGGATGCTTGAATCGCGTTGTTTTGGTCTTTTTATGGTCGCGAGGTGATTCTGTAATTTCGGCCGGCGGTGTCGTCATTTCCGCGTGGAGCGCATCTATTGTCTTAAGTACGGCCAGAGTATGGATTGTGTTCACATGATCCGTGGCCGCTCGTACCTTGATTCGGATACTACGTCCAAGGCAGGTCTCTGCGGCCGTATCCTGGCACGATCCAGTCTGTGTTCACACGGTACAAAATAAGTAGATTTTGACCAAATACGGTATCCGAGTACGGACTACCGTACCATGTGAAAATGCTCTTAGTCTCTACAGATCCCAAAGCTCTTCACACTAAATTCACACATTCATGCACAAATTCACACACTGGTAAATGCAAGCATTGTAGACACAGCTGACCTGGGGCACACTGACAGAGGCTGCCAGGCACTGGCGCCACCGGGCCCTCTGACCACCATCAGTAGGCAGGTGGGTGAAGTGTTTTGCCCAAGGACACAAAGACCGAGATAGACGGAGCTGGAGCACGAATTGGCAACCCTCTGATTACAAGAAAAAATCCTAACCCTGAGACACGGTCGCCATCTATAAACGGAGCAACACTGTACCCACTGTGAAGCATGGGTTGAAACATGCTTTGGGGCTGCTTTTCTGCAAAGGGGATAGGAGGGCTGATCCCTATTGAGGAAAGGGTCATGTATTGTGAGATTATGGGCAAAAATGTCCTTCCATCAGTGAGAGCCTTGAAATCGTGGCTGGATTTTCCAGGATGGCTATAATGCCAAACACACCATCCAAGCAAAGAAGGAGTGACAACCAACATATAATTCTATGGTTCTACAGTGATCTAGCCAGTCTCCAGACCTCAATCCAATTGGTAATCTGTGAATCTGTGTAGGGAGTTGAAAGTCTGTGTTGCCCAGCAACAGCACCAAAGCATCCCAGCTGTAGAGAAGATATGCATGGAAGAATAGGTCAAAATACCAGCTACAGTGTATGCAAACCTGGTGGAGACCTACAGAAAAAACACGCAGACACACACACACATATATAGGTCAAAATACCATATATACAGTATATATATATATATATATATAATGTGTGTATGCGTGTTTATATACTGCATCACTTTTTTTGACAGGTTAATGGTTCTCAACCCTGGAGAAGACAGTGAAGTAAGTAGAAAACTTAGCTGTGAAGCTCTTGTCAAGAAAATAAGATATAATTGAACTCAGTCCTTGAACCGGTGGTGTTTTACACTTGTGTCAGGATCTCACCTATCTTCGGATATTATTCTAATTCATGTAAAGCATATATAATGTACATAGCTTTTTCTTTGTAGTTGTTAAAAAACAAAGAATGGCTTAGCTGCAAATCAGATTGATGACCTGATGTCACTTCACCAACCACACAGACTACTCAGGTCCTATAAATCTAGTCTACTAATCATCCTTAGACTTAGAATCAAACCTGGAGAAGCAGCGGTCAGTTTAAATGCTCCCCTTATCTGCCTTGCCTTTCATAGAACAATTTTGATGGTGCTACTTAAGTTATTTACATACTCTAATAGAGCTCCAGACATCATAGGTGCCATGCTGACAGGAATGAATGTAATCAAAATGGATGTCTCTTGCTGGGATTTTACTCCGTTGGAGTTTACTTCAAATTTTAAAACGGAAGATATTATTATATATACCGAGGAAATTAAAAAGATTTAACATCGCCGACCCTTACCATGCCCCTTGGAAACTGTTTAAAATTTCAGAAGCTGTCGGAACCGACCTTTTACCAGACCTGAAATACCCTGACATTTACAATTTCTTGGTCAATATTCCCTTGTCCTACTCCTTAGTATGGATTAAAGTATATAAAAGCCTGGAGGAATGTAAACTGACTCAATTAGGGTTTGTTATCAAGATCCAGATCTGGGAACTTCCTGCCAAGGATTGCGCACCAGGAGGGTAAGCAGAGCAACGAGCAGCTAGGTTATGACTGTGTGCTTTTAATGTGTGTCAGTATCTGACCATTAATCAATCATTGCTTTGAAAAATAAAATAAATGACATCCAAGTCTGTTCCTCAATGTGATCACAAGACATGTAAACAGCCAGCATGCAGACATCACAAAGATTATGATTCTGCAAAGTTGTACGTGATGTTTACTTGTTGCTATGTGAGCAACAAAACCGAATAGTCCATTAAAAATAACTGTAAGAAGTCTGCTAAGAATCCTAATAAAAGCATACAATGTACGCTAAGAATCTCAATAAAAGCAAAATATCAGTTTAGTTTACGCCTAGTTTTCTGTTACACTAACACGGATAACTTCTCAGCATTCATAAGCCATTATCATTAAAACTGTGGACACATTTGAATTACAATCACTAGAAATACTAATGTAAAACTTCACTTTGAATTATTAGTTAATATGAAGTTGCCTGAAAGGAAATGGTCACTACACAAGTAAAATCCATTAAGGGAGGGGTTCAAACGCTTGGTTTTCTACATCCCCCTCCCGGCTCGTTATATCACAGAAATCCATCTTTCCCTCTGAGTTTGATCTTTTGAAATGGGATAAAAGGCTCTATCTTAAACTTTACCTGGGTGGTTTGGGCACCCACGGGCACAACACGAGTCAACCGTTTTTGCAAAGCTGAAAAACTGTTGAATAGCCAGATAGCTACTATAGCTTTTATTAAAAAAATTCTGCCAGTATGACATCCCAGAGCTCTATTGTTAAATATAAATGCAATAAAGTGTGAAATTCTGGTATGCAGTGTCTTAAGTATTTATTGTTTTAGATAGTAAAAAACCTTCGAATTGTTCTAATTTCTGATGAACAATGACTTTCTCCAAGAGTTTTTGTTGCATTTTTGACATCTCACTTACTATTGTTTCCAATAACAAAACAGTTAGGTGTAAATACATTACACAGCCTACTACTATCTGGTGTAGATTCTGTTGTACAGGAGACACCAACCTTATGTTTTTGTCCGTAAGGCAAATTGACTTTTTTACTAAGAAGAGAAGCCCACCTTCTAGCTATTTAAGTACTCAGGGCCTGATTTATCAAGATTCCTAATAATGACCACAACATTGTGTATCATGACAGTTTGTGGTCCTTTATTTGTGGGTGATCTACTAAGATAGTGTGAGCAATTCATAACAGGCACAAGGAGCACTATTCAAATGAGGACTTTGCAGGCTGCTGCTCTTTATGCCATTAGCCATATGCCATGGCTAGAGAGAGGAGGAATATGCGCATGGGTTCATAATGCGTCTTTGGCTAAGAAAGGGGGATAAAAAAACATACATATCAAGTCTTTGGCTGTTACACACTGTAAACCAGAAGAGTACAATGAAGTAAAAAGTTGTATAATCATTTAAATCAAAAGTAAAAACCAAGTTAAGCCATCTTAAAACTTGTAACCAGATTCAACTTTTACTGTAGTTACATGTTTAAGGGAATTAAAGATTGTGAGTAAATTATTATTAGTAAATTAAATCTTTGTAACAGCTAATGCAGAATGTGGCTGCTAGATTTCTGGGCTTTATTTAGTAATTTTACTTTTTCTGATGTTTTACATATCACTTATGTGTTCATATATTATTTTTATGGCCAGTTCTTTTATTGTTTTATTTTACTTTAGTGCTACCCTTGTACAGCACCTTGGTCAGTTTGCATGCTGTATTAAACATGCTTCAACAAATAAATGGTATGATATCAAAAGTTATGAGTAAAGTGACATGATAACAACATGAATTCAGGTCAAGTAACTGTGGCCATTCTAGAAGGAGTCACTGAATAAGAAGGATTGTTTGTAACCATCGCTAAGGTGGTAGAAGTTTGTCCCATAACCAGTGCGTTTCCATTTCAAACTTCTGCTCCATCTTTGTCAGCGTTTGTGTTCTTGGTAAAAGCACTTCTACTGCTTTACCTGCTGATGATGTTTTTCAGAGCAGCTTCACTTTTATCACTCTGCCTCAGGTCAGCTGTGGCTACGAAGCTGCCTACTACCATCAGTGTGTGTATTACTGAATGTGGTATAATACCCTTTATGTTCTTGTGACTGAAAATGAGCAATACAAATGCAGGCCATACAATCTGTGTGTTCAATAGGTCAATTTAGAGTTCATGAAACGTAGCAATTTTGTTTGTGAATTAATATATAAAATAAAAATAAAAATCAGAATATGCTAGTTTAGTGAAATAAAACTGTATAAGTTAGTTAACTAGTAAGTTTTGAGTTGGAGGTAGTTAAATGCTTTGACTTTATTCAATTCACATTTTGTATGACATCATGAACTTATATTTTATAAGTAAGCTGACTAAAAAAGCTGTTTTGTAATCATTTTCCCCATAAATGTTGTGTTTGCTGAATTTATTGGAGTTTACAGTGCAGAATTAATTAATATTAAGCTAAAATGTTGTGAAATATATTTCTCATTTGTCAGTAATGAACTTAATGCATGAGGTATAAATGCCCTACTCTGCGCCATGCACACACCTTATTCCAGAGTCAGATTTATTAAAGCTGCATCATGTCCAGAACAAGGTTGCTGACCTTTTTCATTTGTCAATAATAAACTTATGTTGAATGTGGCGGCACAAACCTTAAGACATGCCTTTAAGAAGCAGTAAAAATAGACGCTAAAAATGGCGAGCATAAACATTTTGATGTTTAATAAGTTGCACTACGCCTGGAACGCCTACTTATTTGCCTGTTCTCTTCCCACTATTTTACGTCTTCTCTGACAGAAATGGCCATGTTGCATATTTAGCAAGGAAACACGCTAAATGGATTGTGTGTGTCTTGCTCCAGGTTTAACAGGCGCAATGTTCTCTGCACCATGTTAGTAAATCAGCTACAGCCTGTTTTTGCAATGCTGTGCGGTTTGCGGTGCTTTTAACAATCGCAAATCTTTAATAAATTAGACCCTTAGTATGTTCTAAAACACACAATTATCCTTAATAATTTCCAAGTCAACAAACTTCATGTGCCTCTCTTTTTTTTCCAATAATACACGTAGTGCACTAGATGTTCTCACTGTTATAGCCATGTTCATCAAAAATTCTGCCAACTAAAAACAGATGCCCTATGAGAATATAACAGAAGTTGGCAGGGGGGGCAGGTCCTCAGGGATGGCTGAGCTACTTGCTGAACCTTGTGGAGGATCTTATGATAAGCTGAACCTAAAAAACAGAGTCGTTTGACTCTTTCAGACAGGGCATACATACAGATCTGGAGGTTTTAGTTGACACCATCTTCCTAATCAGAATATGGCAGGTTAGTCAAGAGGCTAGGCCCTGGACCATGCTGGAAGTCAATGTCAGCCAATATGGAAGTCCACACTAAAACAACAGTGATGTTAACTCAACCTGAAAGACACTTGGCACTGGTTTACCAAAGGACCAAATGATGCCAGGAAAAAGGAAGCAGAGGGACCTCTACAGCTCTGGGAAGCATGAAAGCTGGAAAGTTGGCAACAAGGTATCAGTGTTAGCCATGTTTACTCAGTGGTTTATGGTCTCTGTCACTGGTTTTGTTAGTTTATCATGTTTTTTACATTGAGTTTTTTTTTGTTTGTCTTTTTTTCCTTGTTACCAGCTTGAGTTTTTAGATTCTGTTTTCTTAAAAGCTTTAATTTTCAAAATCTTAACCCAGCAATTCATGAGTTTTATCTTGAAAGAGAGTACCTGCATCTTTTTGAACCTCAATATAATTCAAGACTAAAACAAAATTACAAGATTAAAATCAAGATTATTTTGGGGGGTGAGTTTTTTTGTTTAAACAAACGTACGAAGGCCCCTGCCAAAACATCCCTTCTCTCCGCCTCCTGTGAGCTTTCCACTCCCTCTACAACCCCCCCCCCCCACCCCCTATACAATTGGTCACATGCATCACCTGTGTTTTAACAGCATGTCATTGTGTCCTTTATCAATAAAATAATAAATTGATTTGCTTTACTGAATATTAGACTGTCTCACCTGTTAAGCAGAAATGTGTCCAAAGCTGTGTCAGTTTGAAGCCTTTTAATATTCAATGGTAGCCTATCTCCATGTTGAAAAGCATCTCTGATGTAAATCGAGGGGGGGGCACATTTCGACGTAACACCCTACTCGGGTCTCTAAGGCATTTTTTAGTTTGTCGCCATATTTCCCATTGTTTTTTTATTTTTTTTGTTTTTCTGAAGTTGATGTAGCCCTGGAATGGCTAACTAATTAGCAGACGTTTGCTGTGACTTCTCCATGACCACTCTCTGCCATTATGGTGACTGTAAACACGAAGACACGGAGCGGCCTTTCCGCGCAGCCTGATCTCCACAGTGTTGTGTGATGCATGCATCACAAGCTGGGATCAATAAAAATACATTGTGTGGTCAGCTGCCTCAATGGCAGGAAAGATCTTCAGGATATTGGGGCTGCAATCTTTATCATTGAGTGTAGATGCCATGTACATTCAATATGGTAATTCAAATGTTGGGATTTTTATTTTAAAAAAAGGCATACCCTAAATCACAGACCTGTAAGAGACCCACAAGGGTTAAGCCCCCAAAATAGGAAAGCTCCATCTCAACAAAGCATGTCATTCAAAATCGATACCAGTTGCCAACATTGTGAATGACTGAGCTATCATCCTTCACTATTTATAGCGTGTGATGCTCTGTGAACCGTGAAATTAATAAATAGCATGCTCAGTAATTGCCTGGAAACCAAGCGCTGTGGCAAAGTGAGGTATAAAATCAGTGGCATCAGATGGGGTTTCTAATAAGTTGTCACATTATTGTCAATGACCTTCAAGCAATTAAAGCTGCTAAAAAGTAAGAAAAGGAGAGAGTGAAAGACTGAGAGAGGGGCGGGACTGAGGGTTGAATCAGTGGGAGGGAAACGGTTGAAATGATAGAAATACAAGATGACTCTATTAGGGCAGAAGGTTCTTCATCAAGAGGCAGAGATAGAAAGGTGGAGAGAGAGTGCTGAGGTTGACTTTACTTTTATTATCAATAGCACTTTCAAAGTGCTATGCCTAATAAAGTAAACATTACTTTTAAACAAAAAATGATGGGTTTCCACCCATCCATCCATCTTTTATTGATTCCCATCCATCCTCTGTAGGGTTGTGTGAGGCTGGTGCCTATCTCCACCATTAATTGGGCAAGAGGCGGGTACGCCCTTTAAATAGTTAATTATTATAATATAAAAATTGACCAGTTTTCATGCTACGATAAGAAGTTAGCTGATAAAACCTAATATGTATCTACTGTGAACTCTCTCTCAGCCCAGCCACATGTGAGTTGTTTGCTGCCACGTTTTTTTTTTTTTTTTTTTTCTCTATTTCTTTTTTCCCCTAAGCATCCTATTAGAAGATTTTAATCACTAATTGTCTGAGCAGGGTCATAGTCATATCATCACTTCAAATTATTCCAACTCATCAGTTACTGGGTAGGCCAAACACCAGGCTTTCAACACCCAGTGATGCCAGCTGCATTCAGGATGAGATTTTACTGCACAGACGGATCAACGTTGGCCATCACAATGGAACATTGAACAGTTTGTAAAAAAAATTGTACTAAATGATGGAATCAAGACACATTGTATCAGAGTGTGTAATGAGCGTAAGTTGTGGTAAGAAGTGAAGACTACTTTACTGCCTGCACCAATATATTAGATACAACGCGCAAGTACGGGATTAATTATGGACAGAAACAACTGTCATTTAAAGATTACTTGTTTTTAAGGGGCTCTGCTCTTCTAAGCCATTGTCTCAAACATGTGGGCACAAGATGACTACATGTGCTGGAAAAGAACACATTAAAATTTCAAGAATTTCAAAATGGTCTGACACTCAGAAGAAAGACCCTTTCTTTTATTTTTATTTTTTTATTCAGTTGGATTGTATTATACATTTAATATTTTCCTAATTCCCTTGACTCATCCATTGGCATTTTGCTGAATCAAAACTCAAAGTTTGAGCTCAACTAAAAGTCTAATGTGTTTGATTTAAGCATTATTGTCTGCTCAAGTACCATAATTGTATTGGATCACTGGAAATGTAGAGTATGGGTGTGCAAAGCAGCCGGTCCTTGTATTTGTTAAGCGGGGAAAGTATTTGTATTTGAGTAAAATTCAAAATAGGTATAAAAATCCTTTATTTTAGTTACACTTCTAATTTACATTTTTTATCAATTTGAATAAGTATGGATATGCAATATTGGTTAAAGTTGCTCCATAAATCCAGCAATGAACATGTAATAACAACTTCACTGAAAAGAAACCAAAATAAAGGCCACTGTGGCCACAGAACTTAAAAAAAGAACAGTTGGGGGACGGTTGTACCCCACAAAGACTTATAGGTAATGTGTCCCGTGTTAATTTAAGAACTTCTCCATTGTACTTTATAATTTGTGTTCAAATGTAGCGGTGCTCCTTAGTTATCCTTTATGTTGTTGTCAGTGTTTGGTGGTTATAGTCCATGCACTATCATAGAGAGAGCGGTGCACAGGACTGGTGGGTCTGCCTTGACACTCACGACTGGGCATTGCAAGAACACCAGGAGTGCAGGCAAACTTTTTTCTCCAGTGACTAATTTTCTGGGTATCATTACATTTTTTCATGCATAGTATAGAGATACTTTTTGCATCTACCACAGAAAAAACATTCCTGGCCCAAGTACATAATAATCCCTTTCTAAGAGGGGATATGTAACACTAAAGTCTAATGGGGGGGGGGGTTACAAACAACATAGCAGTATCTAAGTGCTAATTTTTCTCCATTTATGAAAAAAAAATCATTTAGATGATTAAAAAAATCTACTTTGCAAAGGGAAATCTAATTTGAATCATTAGTTGCTCATTTTAAGTAGGAGGCATATTAGAAATACCCAAATGCTGTATTCAGTTGACGTAGTTGCATGCAGTCTACAGCAGATGGCTAAAAGTCCGTTGCTCACGAATATTTTTGTTCTAGAAAATGTCATTGTAGTATTAATTTCCAATTAATAAATTAATCATCATTATGAAGCTGCTGTCGCGATCCATGCTTGTGTAGTTAGATACAATACAATTGTAAAAGTTATGATGCCACATAGATTTGTGTCATAAAGTTTTATGTCAATGTTGTGGAGAGAGATGTCAATTACAGAGTGTTCTCAAGCAAAACCAGGGAATTCATGCTCTCCATCTCCTTAGATTTGCCATTCTCCTAGCCCCTCAGAACTTGTTTATGTGACAGGAGACTGTAAATATCTGCTGCATAATTATGAAGCATCACTGCCCTTAAGTAATGTGAGAAATGTATCTACAGCCGGTTACACTTACTGAATCCCCTATGTAGTAAACATCAGAGTGAGTGGTATCCTGCATTTTTCTTAACTTGGCTAAATCTCCATAGTGTCTTATGTTCTCACGGAACCAGAAGTTTATGTTCGGAGTTGAACATTGCATTCATTTAGTATATTCCAGGGCTAAGTTTTGCTCTAAATTGATTGTTGACAACAGGGTACAAAACCTCTTATTAATAATAATATTTCATTAAAATGTTTTAAATGTGACTGTTGTGGGAAAAATTAACTCAGGTTTCTAAAACTAAGGTAAGACAGAATTCTTTAAAGCATTTTTGAGTATTTATTACAAAAATGTGTTCTGGCCAGAAACGGAGGGAATAGGTTTACCTCGTACATTCCCTAACTCACCCACCATAAGTTACACCTTAAATAGATAAACACTTTCACAGTTTTAATCTTTTAGTAGCCAATCTCTTTTCTCCAACTCAGGTCTCCCAATGAGGCAGCATGCGTCTTTGCGGATTGTGTTGATTACAGATCGGAGCTCAACTGTCTAAACGTCAGAATATTCCTGTAGGTGTCCAGTGTCAAGCAGATAAGCAGTGGTTCTTCCATCAGATGCACAAACATTATCTTCTCAGTTATTGACAGTTTCAACAGTTTGTCCCATGTTGCTCCCAATCCAATCTCCCTTCTCTGATGAGGAGCCAATCCAATCTCATTCGGATTAGGACTGTCCTGGTTTCTGTGAATCATCATCAACACTGCTACGATGTTTGCCATAGTCCCCTAAATAGACAAGTCGCTGAGCTCACAGAGCTTATGATCCCGACCTGTTTCATTTACAGTGCAAAACCTGTTTAGAAAAAATTATGCAATTGGGTCACATTAACAGCCACTAAAATTTTAACCGTCTACTGTGTAATTCCAATAATTTTTTCAAAGCACTGAGAATCTGACAGTGGCCATATTATGTTAATTGATTGTACAAGGAAAAAGTGAAGCCAACCAGGAAGTGGCAAAAATTGCAGTTATGTCCTCATCCGCTGGAGGCTGGCTCCAAAAAGGAGCAAATTTCCCTTGACTCCCATGTTAAAAAGGCCAACTTTACAGTGAAAATAAACATGTTTACAGCCTGGGTCAAAAAAACATTTTAGATAGTTCAGGTTTACCATCATGACAACTCTGAGGGGGTGGATTATTTTCTAGCTTCTCCATTTATTTGTAATTTAATCTTGAAATTATGAATAATTAGGGGCATGTCTTTTTGACTGACAGGTTCGTCTAGGCTAATGCTGGCTAATGGTGGCTAACTGTAGCTAATAGATGCTCCATAGTCTGATGTCCCCCTCTGCTTGCGGGGAAGCTCTTCACAGCCTGGGACTAACGTAAAGACTTCAGTCATTTGGTGTTTCTGAACTCCACTGTCAGTTGCCTCTGCAGTTTTTATTTAGTTTTGGATGTTAATCTGGAATTATTGGACAAATACGGCTTGCTGTGGTGTTGATTACAGTAACAGACCGTCCAAGAAGTTTTGGCTTTGGGGGGAGGCTTCATACTGGCTGATGCCTTACCAGCTGTGGGGGGGTTCTTTCAGGTGGCCGAGAGGAATGCTGTTCTGGCCGGAGCTTTTATTTCTTTCCACACACGAGTTGGAGCTGGCAACCAGTCGGGTAGCTGCAGAGCAGCAAAGTCTGCAGGACTGAGAAGCTGCGGCATCCAGAGCGGAAGAAGGCTACATCAGGCTGGAAGACTACACACAGAGTCAGACTCTAGACAGACTGGATGATCGCTGGTTAGATCAGTACTGGTGTGAGGAACGCAGCTGGAGGGATGAATTAATGAATGTCTGAGATGTGAGGTGAGTCAAAAGGCTTTTATTTTTTGAGAGGATCTGAGTTTTCATGATGACTTTGTGACTGCTTTTTGCTGGATGTGTTGCTAAGATAAGCCGTCCATGTCCTCAACCTCCACTAATGGTAACGGAAATAACACCATATTAGGCTGTATTGACCCAGCCCATTTGGGTCTTATTATATCGAAATGTTTTCTGTAATTGAGATGTTTCTGCGCCAAAAGTCTCTTAACCGCGGTCTTTTGGCCATCGACCCCCAGCCTCATAGCGCCACTCTCAGCTACACCTCTTTGCCCGTTTTTGGAGTTTCTGAGAGTGACAAGGCGATTGAGGCAGATACGATGGCGGCGGTGGGACCCGCCCAGTTGGCTTCATTTTTGCTCTTCAGAAATCTATGGGTGAAGTCAACAAGGGTTTGTCCATTTATATATACATTCTATGTTTTTGTAGTCCAAGTGTAGTGCACTTTGATATTTATTCTAAGCTGCTTCTTTAAAACTTGCTGTTTGTTTCTGATGTATAGAGACATATCAGTGACACATCAGTGGAACTTACAAATATAAACTTAATTTTGATAATGTTTATATGGCCCACTCATTTTTTGTTAGGATCACCTGAAAAGGAATTTCTGGCTACACCACTGTTTTAAACCTGTATTTTGCATTAAAGTTTAAGGAATCAAAATACCAAGAAGCGTAAAAAACAGAAAACTTAAATAAAACACAATCTTTTTTAACAATAGGCAATAGGGCTGTCAGTCAGTAATAATTTGAATTTTTTTTAGATATGAATCCAATACGGATATTTCTTATATAGAAGACCAGACGGAAACTGGCATAGGATGGTCTCATGAGGCTGACAACAACAGTAAAGGAGCTGGGGAACTGTACAAGTACACGTTGTGTGCTACTTGTGACAATTGCCCCTCTTCTCCATTTGTCTTACTCAAGGAGTAGGGTTGAAAAAGAAAGAAAACACCTTGATCTTAGTTAAATCTTTCCAAATCTCTGGAAAATGTTATATGGTCAGATAAAATCTGACTTAACATGTTGGGCCCTGATTCCAAAAGGAAGTTTTGACAAAAACAACGTGGCACATCACCAAAATCATGTCAAACCCACAATAAAATATGGTAGTGGCATCATTACACTCTGTGGTTACTTTTTTTTTTAGATGTAACTTTTGTAACATTAAAGTAGATAAAGTTATGAAAAGTAATAAAAAAGAAAAAAAAGAGTAATAATAATAAAAAAAAATAAATAAAAAAACTTTACATTTTCTGCCAAAAATCTCAAGATCAAAGAGGATTGTATATATTTTAACATTATAGTGAGTCCAAACATACCTCAAAGAATTTCCAATCGAACGCAACTGGACTTGTTTTCTCTAAACCATCGCTTAACAGAGGAGGAGGCCTGAGACATCACCTATCTCCAATTTACAATGCTGCCCTTTCATCCCTACCCAGGAGACTCAACAATTTAATCTCTAATAAGAAAAACAACTGTGACTCCAACGACTGTCGTTATAACACAATAGGGCACTAATCATAAAGATTTCTATTTACGAACCTCCGGCAATATGAGCTCTTGCCAGTCCGCCATGTTTTTCCGCGCAGGACCATCCGCATAGTTAGAAATTTTCTTAGGTGCGCGGTGCGGAAATTTTGGGGAGGGAGGAGGCCGCGCGGAGAGGCGCGGTTACTGAAATGACGTAATTTGGCCGCCTGGAGCCGTGCAGACCTCGCGGACGCGGCAAGCATGAACCAAGCTTTAGTTGGACCAGTGCCAGCCTGGTCAGCGGCGAGCATGAACTGATGAAGCCTCTTGGATAAGAGGTGAACGTCTTCCAAAACAAATTACCAAGTCCAGTTGCGTTCGATTGAAATTTCCTTGAGATAACTATGACCTGGATGAATGAGAATATTCACAGGCTTAGTCCAAACATACATCTAAATTTATAAAATAATTACAGTTCTGTTAATATCATGAAAGACAATATGATGGACTGGAGAAGCAGGATAGGGGAACGCCGCAGTATAGCACAATTAAAGATGAGATTCTTCCAGGAAAAAAGTAGACTAGGGTAGAGCAAAGGTAGAACAAAATGGACAAACTTTTGCTGACTTCCACACATAAGGTTGTACCAATCTCCCAAAAAATAAGCTCTGTTAACAAAAGAGTTTAATAAGTAAAAAATATCGTATATGTTTTATGTTATTTGTACTTGTTGGTGAAATTACTTTTTATGAACTGTAGTCTTGTTGCTAGGTCCCTTTTTGATATCCAAAAGGTGATGCAGTTCATCTACAACTATATAATTATTTGAACAAACTAAACATATAAAACCATTGCAACTGCTAAACATAGTTTCTACATTCTTATGACAAAAAAATAATGTAATAATGTAATAAACCCGCAACCCCTCAGTCATTAATTAGTGAACTTCTCTACCTGTGGGCCAGCCTGTCACATTTCCTGTGATTGATGAAACATGAACAAAAGGAAGTGAGTGTGATTACTGATGAGATTTATAAATACCTCTCAATTAAAAAAACGAATTTGGAATTGTTTTACAGCTTTAAAAGGTCATGCGAGTGTGTCGCAGGTGGATCCCAGGGTTTTGCACATTACACTGAAGTGAAAGAGCAATGATGATACAACAGTACAACAACAGCAATCTTTCATGCTATTATAGGCAAAAAATAGAGAAAGATAGAACTAACGGAGGCTGAAACAAAGTGGGGAAGTGCAGGAGGAAAAAAAGAAAGGGAGGCAAGGTTGGATATGCTCTTTAATAACCAGGGTAGCAGAGGTTCAGGAGCCAGACATGAACAGCCCAGTGGACACCAGAAAAGGCCAATGGGGTCACCCAGCACAGGGGTGGGGTGGGGGGACGTCGGGTATCACACCCGCAGGAGATTGATGCATTTCCCAGCAATCTACAAGCCCATGAAAAAGGGCACGGTCTGCAGGCAAGCTTAAAAAGGAACGAGGGAATTGGTGTACAAAAGTTCATCTGGCACTGTCTTAACACTGAGGCATGATAACATAACCTAATAACATCAACAGCTTCACAGGCGTGGTAGCTATAATCTTCCAAAGAGCAGGACAAGAGGAACAAACTCTTCATTTCTTTCACAGTTGACGCATTTACTACGTGATCTTGTTTTTGCTTAAATATAGACTTGCTTTTACTTTGATGTTTGGTTAGATTCATAGCAACCATTAGCAGTTTTCTTCCCCATTTTCTTCCCACACAGATAACATTGTCAAGTTAACTATGTTTTTTTTGCATCTGGCTGCCAACAGATTGACATTATGGGATACATTTTCTTTAGGATGTGCACTGTTTATGTTCATTTGTATGGACAATGTAATAATGTAATACATGGGTATGATACAGTTATTCTTACTCATAGCAAAATCAGATGTCATGGCAGAGGTTACATGTAGGCTCAAAAGGTGTTTACCACTAAATGTCAGTGCAGATCTGAACCTTGATGGGCTTATCTCAATGAAAGGCAAGGCAAGGTAATTTTATTTGTATAGCACACTTTCAACACTAGGCAATTCAAGGTGTTTTACATGATTAAAATTAGAACACAAATAAGTGAGCATAAATCACTTTGAATATTAAAATACAAGTAAGCATTTACAATAAAACAGTAATCAAGACAATAATTTTTATAAAAAATAAAAACAAGCAAGTAATAAGCAATGATAGGACCAGTTACTCATAAGCGAGTCTAAATCGGTACGTTTTAATTTTAGACTTAAAAGAGTTCAGTGTCTCTGCAGCTTCTTCCCCAAGCTTGCCTTTGGTTCTAGGGACGGTCAGTAACCCAGAGCTGGAGGACCTGAGTGATCTGGATTGTTTGTACCGTGATGGTAGATTGTTAATGTACTCTGGTGCTAACCCATTCAATGATTTATAAACTAATACAAGCGCTTTGAAATCTATTCTCTGAGCTGCAGGGACCCAGTGTAATGACTTTAGAACAGGGGTGATGTGCTCTATTTTCTTGGTTCTAGTGAAAACACGAGCAGCAGCATTCTGGATCAGCTGCAGGTGTCTGATTATTTTTTTTCGGTAGGCCTGTGAAGATACTGTTACGGTAATCCAGGCGGCTAAAGATAAATGCATGGATGAGTTTTTCTATGTCTCCTTGTGTCATCAGTCCTTTAATCCTGGAAATATTCCTCAGGTGATAGAAAGCTGACCTTGTTATTGCCTTTATGTGACCTGGGAGGTTCAGGTCTGAGTCCATTATTACACCTAGATTTCTGGTCTGGTTGTTAGTTTCTAGTTGGGCCTGTTTAAGTTGATTACTGATATGTAGTCAATCTTTTTTGGGTACTAAGATAAGTAATTCGATTTTGTTTTTGTTTAGTTGGAGGAAATTATGGGACATCCAGTTGTTTATTTGCTCAATGCATTTATTACGGGTTTGGATGGGTTTAACAGCACCTGGTGACACTGAGATATAAAGCTGAGTGTTGTCTGCATAGTTGTGGTAGTTAATAGTATTGATGGTTATAATTTGGCTTAGTGGGAGCATGTAGATACTAAATATCTAGGATGGAGCCCTGGGGAACCCCAAATTCTGTGTTTTGTGATGAGAACTGGCTAATGGAAACATAGAAGTTCCTGTTCTTAAGGTAGGATTTAAACCAGTCAAGTGCTGTACCAGAGAGTCCGACTCAGCTATCTAGACGTTGGCAAAATGCAACTTCTCTCCAACTTTGACTGTTTAGGTTTATATTTAGAATCATACGTTAACTTTGAAACTCACATTTTAAAATTTCTGTTAAAGGGTTAAGTTCAGTGTAAGACTTTAGTTTTCATCAGTAATTTTTTAAACAAATATTCTAAAGAAATACATTCTACTACATTGGTAAAATTGCACTACATTTATGTTTTTTTATAATATCCAGGGTTCTCAGTGATTTCTCTTCTTTCTGACTACATTTCAATCAGGTCTGAACAGAACTACAAAAAAACTGAAAAATACTATACCTGTATAACCCTATTCAAAATACATTTAGTCACTTTTCTCTCTGACACCACTACATTACACATAATGTTCTATTTCAAACATACTGTCCATTTAATTTATTCTGATGTTTATGTCTTATAAGTATCTCTCCGGGGTTTAGGTTAAAGCAGACCAATGAATCACAGTAAAATTATAGTCATGTCATATAAACATGGAGAACACAGGGAAAACAGGACACTTAACAGAAGTAATGTAGCAGTCAGGCCGACTACAATCAGACTTTTGAAATGCATGTATCTTTGGCTGAAGTCATTAAGCTAAAACAGCCAGATAATGTGGTCAGAGAACCGATTTTCTCTGCATGTAAACTGCAGAGGCAGCTTATCCGAGCAATTAGCAGCATTGGAACGCCTTTTTCCGGAAGTTATTACACCGCAGAGGTGGGAATAACTATACTCGTACCATGACAATAAAAAAGCAAAACTGAGTGTAACACAATCAAACTGTACAGTACTTGCTAAATGTACTGCACTTCACTTTTTTATTGTTCATTTCTATTGTCATTGTGCATATCCTGCTTCTATTCTAACTGCTGCACTGTTGACAATTGGAAGAATACCAACATCTCTTGTTGCAGAGTCAAACAGACCACATTCAATATTACGATTTTCAGAGTGACATTTAAACTAGGACAAAGATTCCCATTCTGGTCAAGGTATTAGCTTGATTATTTTAAACTTACTGACTCCAGCGATTGCCAACACCTTGTGAATCTCCCCCAAACTTTTTAATGGGTTTTGCTTCCCCAACCCCTCTCAAGGTTGTGTTTTATTTTTATTTTTTAGCAGACGTTTGCCTTCCACTCAACTTTTTATCAATATGCTTCATATAAGATTGAGAACAGTGCAATGGAAAAAACATTTTTAGCTACTGAATAGCTGTTTGATCTTCCCTGTAATTGCTTAGTCATCCCATCATAACATAACAAAATGCATTTTGTTAAAATGTATCAGGGTTCTTTTCCATACCATGCTTTGCTTTGTGTTGGTCTGTCACTCATAATAACCAATATATAATGTGTTAAGGTTTGTTACAGGGCAATGAATGCTGACCACAGCTTCCCTTCTGCTAACCTTTTGCTACCATGTGAAAAACTGCAAAAGCTCGAATTTTTACATAAAAAAAAATCTGCCTTCAAAGAGCACCGGTTGATTCTTTGACACATACCTGCATGTTGGAAGAATGTGTAGCCCATTTTGTTTCCCATACCTTTAAATGCATATAAAATAAGCCTCAACAGGACAACCTATTAAGACATACACATTCCCTTACACACAGTATGCTGACAAGCCTTTGTTGTAATTTAAACAACAGAAAACATCTTCAGGATTCTATGGGACAGTGTTTCCCATCGGGTCTCTGCATGTCGTCTCCTTTGTGAAGTATTGTTTTCAGAGCTGCATGGGAAGATCAAAGCCCATTTAGAGCTCTCGCTCCATCCTTCAAAGCAGCACCAGTCGTTGCATGAGTATCTTCAAAGGAGGACAGGTTTTATTAATCACTGCATTCAGTCAGTGCTGTAAAGAGGTGAAAGGAATGCATTTAAAGCCTAACCTTTGTGATTGACATTGACATAAGCCTCAAAGCTTTGATTATGCAATGTTCATAGGAAAAGATGTAACGCCCATCCCTCTGAGGTGCACTCAGAAACACACGCACACTCTCACACACCAAAAAAGCTACAGTATATGCCTACAAGTCTGAAGATAAATACTCCAGGTATTTTGGTTTTAGAATCACCTCAGCTTATTTTGTTCTTTAGTGGTGGGTTTTTTTTGTTAGAGGGAAATATTGATCCATATGCTCATGCACGTCTTCACTCAGATAGTGAAGCTGTGCTGCAGTGTTATTCCCATTCCGCTTTGTTTCATGTGTCTGCTTGGGCAGAAGCTGAAGGAAATACATGATTCAACACTGCCTCTTGTGGACACAGTCTGCATATGTTGGATACACTCCGTAGGCATTCTTCAGTACAGTCCAGAGCAGATGCTGCAGTCAAAAAAATTTTCATTATCTGTAACTCTTGAACCGGCGTGGATCCCCATATTGAGCTGCTCACATCCTGCAGACTTTTATCCAGCTAATGTGGTTAATCAATTAGAAGTCCTCGTCCCCAGAGGGTGCTCACATTAACTTGAGTATAGGTTTTCACTTAGAGGGGATCAGTGATCTCTGCAGTGGCATCCCCCTCCAGACTTCTTTCATTATCTAAAATGAGAGCATATTGAAGGAGGGCACCAAGGTGGAGCAGGTGAAGGGAGAGATTAGTGTAGAGTGGGTCACATTCACGTCCCGCGCCACACCTCAGGAGTGAGGTCTCTCTGTATCCATCAAATAATGTAATCCATTACCATCTGCTTTTGATTGATCATGAAAACTGACATGGGCTGCATTTAGAGATTACAAAAAAGTGAGTTCAATAAGTGTCAATATGATAAAAAGGAAAGTTGATTCTATAGTCTTTGCCATCTGCAGCAGTCTATACAAAAGTTTTGGTATGGTACCTTGTACTATTATGATGAAAGTGTAATACAACCACAAACTTCAGTGTATTTTATTAGTATAGAAATAAAATGAAACATATACCTGTATGGGGTAGAAGGAAAATATATATGGTTTTCAGTGTATAATTACCAAAAGATTCTCAAGCAGACACTGCAGAAAATTTGTATTCAAGTTCAATAAAAAGTCAATATTTAATCAAATCTGCCTTAGTTTGAATTAAAGCAGCATACATTTTGAGGTATGATAATAAATACATAGCAAGAAACTAAAGTTGCTGCACATTTTTCTTTGAAAATAAATTAAGCTATTGGCATTTGTTTCGCCAACCTCGTTTACTGGTACTGTATGTGCATAGTGTGTTTTAATTATTGTATTTTAGGCACTGTGTGGATTTTGTATATAACCATAGTTACCGTCACTTTATTAGTTTTGGATTAATGAAGTTACAGGCTCTATTTTTTCTTAAAACAAACAAGCAAAAAAAATGGCCACAGTTTATTCATTTCTTCATGTGATCATGACTGAGAGGCGGGGTAGGGGTACACCCTGGAAAGGTTGCCAGTCCATCACTTGTTGACAGCTGGAGAAAGGCACCAGCCCCCTGCAACTCTGCAAGGATAAGTGGCCTAGATAATGAATGGATGAATGGATGGATCATGACTGACTGTACCCCATATGGTCTGCAGTGTGTAATGATTTGTTTGGCAACATTTAATGGATTTCTAGGTTATCCAAACAATAGGAAAGTCGAAGGACCTCTGTAAAGAACCACCAATAAACTGGAAACTGAAAGACCAAAAAGATAAAGACTGAGCTTTTTGTCACAATGGCAAGAATGATGTTTGGAAAAGTTAAGATTTTAACACCTAGAAACACCATAGTAACTATCAAGCAGGGTTTTCTTGCGGCCAGCGATATATGTATTGGACAAGACATAAAAAAAAAGGATTATCTCCATGTTCTTCAACTTTAACCCTAATCAACAGTTAGACAGTAAGTCTTAACATTCAAAATTATGCCAATCACTCATCAAAACTGGTTTTAATTTGATAAAGCAAGCTAAAAGTGAGATTCAACAGCCAGCAAAAAATTGGCTTTTAACTTCTTAATGGCTATTGGTTTGGTTGAGATATAACCAGATATTAGTAAGGTTGAGTATATGGATTGAATTGAGATAATGATAAAACATGCCAACCAAAACTTTAAGTAATGTGTGCAGTTTTTTAAATAGATCTCAGAAATGCCAGGAACCAACAAAAAACAGCAAAATCATCTTCATTCATCAAAGGAGACACCTTAAAACCTGACAGAATGATCCGACCAAGAAATATGGACCAAGTGGATGAACCCTTTCTGCTTGTCAATACGCTCTGGAGCCAGCTTTTTAAGATCCCTGCCTTCCCTCCACCCTCAGATCACCTTGCTGGAGTGGAGGACTTTTTTCTGGAGACCCTTTGCTGGTTCAGCTTCATCCTCAACCCTCTCGATCTGCATGATCTGGAGGAAGCAGAACAAGACATCTGCTTGGCAGTTGAGGAGCATATGTCTTTGGCTGAGAGAAGGTCCACTCCTTCCGCACTCAACACCCCGCTTCTCCCAGCTGAGCCAGCCTGTCAGAGCCCCCAGTCATTGCCTGCACTTGTGTTTCCTGTTTGCCTCACCCGTTTCCTCTGAACTGGTGTCTGTATTTAAGATCCCTCCGGTGATTTCTTCCTCATCAGATCATTGTTACATTGTCATGTTGTCCCTGTGTGTATTCTTATCACGATGCAACTCCATAAAGTGTGTATCCAAAATTTCAGACATAATACATCAAACTCAAATACTTGAAAATGTGCAAAAGGAAGGTCTGAACAAGGAAAACTTTGTGCGTTTATTGTTTAGTATATTGATTTATCAAGGATTTTATGTAAAATGAACATGTTCAAATTAGATCAAGTGGTGATACTGAACATATTTCTTTTGTTTCTGAAAAATGAAAAAGAATATGTGCAATTGCATTTATTACACACAAAATCTGGTGTGGACAATCACCCTTAAATGTCACATAATTAGTTCAATTAGGTCCACTTGTGCACAATTAAAAGTCACAGCTCTCAGGATAAATACTGGTGATGACCAGATTAGACTTTCTAAAGCAATGAAGCATAACAGTAAATTAGGTGGAAAATTAGTTTGTCTCTCACACCATTCAGTACTTAGTTGTTTCACCTGCTTATTAAGTTTGAGTTTTGAAAAGTAGTACAATACATATGCATGTGCTACTATGCATCTGCTTTTAAAATTTCACACTGATTTAATGTTCTAATTATTCCACAATGTTCAAACCATCAACCAATATCAAATCTGCTTCACTGTTTGTGCCATTTGCCCCCTCTTTATTCTGTTTGCTGAAAGCAAGTTAAATGTAAATTTGAATGAATGAAACCTTTCTTAACTTATTGAAATCATTTAATTATATTAAAACTGATTAAAAAACACATTTTCTCTCACAGTTTCATTCATTCCTACACAAATCAAACATACAAGGGTCGCCAGGCTAAACATGCCAGTTGCTAGCTTATCTAATACTATTGCCAGGCGTTCCGTGATATTGGACTGCAGAGGGAGTGGATAATCCACTGGGTGGCTAGCTTAGAAATGTTAGTCGCTATCCAATGCTATTGCCAGCCTAGCTAATGTTAACTCTAGTGAGCTGTCTCCCTCTCAGTTGCAAGTGGTGGGTTCTGGGTTGCCAGTGCCGGTCTCTTAGCCTATCAATAGTCAGATCAGTTGCTGGCTTCGGAATGAATATAGCCTCCTGAATTCTGGCCCCAATACTCCGCTATACAATCAATGGGTTTTCACCTTTACCTAATTGTCAGTTTAATGCCACTATTGACAAAGAATACCTACAAGAGAGACCTTTAAAAAATAGGTTTGTGTGATTTGCTTCCTACTTAATCAATGGAAAATGTATTTTAAATGTAGTTTTAAATATCATGTGCATATGTATAGGAAAAAAAATCCCAGATATCTATGTCCAACATTCGCAACCAAATTTATGTTATGTAAGGCAAAATATACCCGTAAACAGGTCTGATAATTTGGAGAGAAAAATAAATATATCAAACGAAACTGAATTTAACTGAATTGATGATTCCTCATGTTTGTGAAAGTGATGAAGCCATAAGGAGTAAAAGAGGCCATACAGCATAACTTGTTTTTGCAGCTGCCTAAATTTTATCTCTCATTCACTCTCCATCTTCAGATCCCCTTTCCATCGTTGAATCCATGTACCAGTCTGTTGCCATCACTCCATCACAGCAGCTCGGAGCCCTCCTTTGGAAAGAAGTGATGTAGAGGACTATGGTAACACACCCCCTCGCCCTCTATTATTAACCCATCCAAGTCCTCATTTCTCAAAGCCTGGAGAAACGCTTGCACACAATTACAAACTGACAGAAACATCCGGAAAAAGAAGATAACACCAACTCAGAAGCTCTTCACTCAGCTATTCAATGGTGACAATCAGAAAGTGCTCGCCTTCTTATGTTACAATTAATGATTTAACTTGAATTTAGTAGCTGAATTAATGAATTATCAAGCATTGCATTATAGTGATGACAAGACTATTTTTTTTCCTCAGCCACACAACTGAGGTGGCCAATGATAAAAGCGGCATTATTACCACAGTATGCAATATTCAAACAAAAGATTTGTCATCTAATGAAGAGAATTACATTTCACTGCATGTATAATTAATCGCCATCAACATTAATCTAGTACTCAGCACTGCAGAAGTGGACTGCAAATACATAACTGGAACGCACAAGTAATTTTTCTAACTCAGTAAACCAAGGTAAATTAAAATGAAAATAAATGTGATACATTTCAGGTCCTCTGGGTAACAAAACAGATGCACAGCTAAACTGATAAAGATTTTTATTTTTATTCAAGATCTTAACTGAATTTTGACTAGATTCTGACTAGATTTATTTAAAGACTGTTACACTTAAAAGATACAATAAGTGTACTTATTATAGTATTATTATATGATGTATGCATCAAACCATATGTCCCTAAGTGTTCTCCGAACACTTAAAAAGGTGCATTAAACGTATGATGTTGGTTTATGCATTTTCAAACCAAAAAAGAGAAGGTATACTTGTCATTTGTGCGTTTAGTAAAGTTTTTTGCTTTAAATTTCTCCTAGCAGTCATTGAAAGGGGTTAATTAGGGGGTATTTAATCTTTGTGCCTTTGTAGAAAAACAAGTGACTTCTTGCTCATAAGGTTGAGGGGCACATGTCTTCATGTTTGTGTGTACACATTCCATTTTTTCCTTCTTCTCTGCCAGTGGTGCATGACCAAAAATGTGTTTCATGTTATTTTGATGTGTTGCGGTATGTTGTTTTTTTGTTCTTGCTTGACTGAACTGGTGTTCCTTTATTACGCCATCCCTATCAGAAGAACTGCCATTCCTAGAGTGTGAGGGAAAAAGCCTTTGCCTCCCAGTGGTGTGTATCGAATTCCTTTACCCACTAGTACAGCTAGTGCTGCTAGCTAGGAAACAGAATAAATATAACTGCTCACTCTCTCTCTAGCCCACCAAAGCATTGATTTATACATAGCTCACTACAGCTGGGAGCTACAAATATCAGAGGAAGTCAGCTTATTCAAAGAACAAAAAATAAAGTTGTTTCATACAAGACATCTCAGAGGATTTAAGTCAGTATAGATGAAGGCTATCAGACGAAGGTGTATCAGAGTGCATCAAATCAACGTTCATCTCAGTAAATTAGGGCATTATCATAAAGTAAAACTGTCTCAGATTCATTACATAATGAGCGATATTTTTCAAGTAGTTGCTTCTGTTAATGTTGATTCAATTCAATTCAGTTTATTTATATAGCGCCATTTCACAACAGATGTCATCTCAAGGCACTTTACAAAAAGAGTTATTACAATACAATGTTTAGTGTAGAAATTACAGAACCACAGAAGATTGCGTCGTGGAATTCTCAGCAATCCCTCATACTGAGCAAGCATGAAGCGACAGTGGGAAGGAAAAACTCCCTTTTAACAGGAAGAAACCTCCGGCAGAACCATGGTTTAGAGCCAATGTTGCACAAGACCAACAGCAACTCATTTTTCATACATAAATGTCAACCCACTGACATGCACATGTACTGTACAGTTAGCTATTGTTATCTATGGCAGTGTGTGGACAAGTCCTGCTGGAAAATGAAATCAGCATTACCAGAAAGCCTGTTAGCAGACAAAAAGAAGAAAAATTCTAACCCATTTACAGACTTTAGATTTGATAAAACACAGTGGACTGACACTTTCATACAATATGGCTCCTCAAATCTTTATCATGGAAACTTTACGCATCCTCTAGACTGTAGGACCTTAATTTTTGAATGAAATGCCACATTTACATTTCTTTGAAAAAAGGACTTTGAACCACCGGGCAACAATCCACTCCAATTCCTTTTTAGTCTAAATGAGAGAGATTTGATGTTGTCTCTGGCTCATGGCTTAACACAAGGAATCTGACAGTTCTTGCTTTTGTCCTGGATATTTCTGTCCTTGTCAATCTCCCTCAAACTGGTGAAGTGCTTTTCTCTATAATCCTACGAAAGACAAAGTGAAGTTCTTCTTCACAAAAGTAAAATTGTCAGGTATTTTGGATTAATTGTAATTTACAAACAGAACATCACTGTCATACAGAAGCAGGCCTTTGAGTTTGGTAGTCACTCAGAGATGATGCAGTACTAACTGAATATCTCTGAGGCATGTGAGAAATTGCTAATTTGTAAATGTATAAGAAGTCCTAGCTTCATGTTTGATAACACCAAAACAAATTGATACATAACATCCTTGGCTTATATAATATTTGTGCATATTATGATATGTAATTGTGTGGCTTAACTAACAAAAGTGCTGAAATAGCAGTTAAGAGGTCCCAAGTTTGGGACTTTGTCTTTCTTTTTTCATTTAAAGAAAGTAATTGTTGGATAGCTTTTACTACTTAATGAAAGTAGCTAAAGTAAAAGCTATCCTCTCCAGAGAACGGCTAGAAACATTAATTCATGCCTTCGTCGCGTCATTGTTTTACTGCTGTAACACTATCTTCGACTCAGTGACTCTTCACATACAAGGCTGTAGTTTGTACGACTCGGCTGAACGCGTCTAAACAGGAGCACATAAAAGAGAGCACATAATGTTGATTTGGCTTCCCTTCACTGGTTTCCGGTGTATTTTAGAGTTTATTAAAAATTTTATTCTTTGTTTTTAAAATTTTATATGATCTTTTCCCCGCTTTACTTAACAGCTGCCTCATGATTATACACTTGCTCGAGCACTCAGGTCAGCTGACCAACTGCTCCTGATCACTCTTAATGAAAACTTAGTGGGGACAGGGCTTTTCCTGTTGGGGCACCTAAATTATGGAACACCTTACCTTTTACATCAGACAGTCCCCCACAATTTTTATAACCCGCTTAAAAACTCATCTTTATTCATTGGCTTTAAACCCAAATTCAAACTTGATTTTATGTTGTTTATTTTAAGTTGTTTTTATGTTAATTTTAGATACTTGATTGGGTTTTACTGTTTAATAGTGTTCCTTCTCTGATGTGCACCACTTTGTTCTAGCTTTGGCTTGTGAAAGCGCTTTATAAATAAAGATGATGATGAGGATGCTGAAGGCCAAAACCAGTTGAACCAGTTGGCATCTAATAAACTTAAAAGTTTAAGCCAAATGCCTACTAACTTTAGCCTTGACATCTATCAATCATATAGACATTGTTTGTAATTTTTTTTAGAAACAAAATGTTAACTGAGTGGAAATTCATAATCAACAAATGTAAACAGAAAACAAAAAACTTGATACAGACTAATCTGTGTGTAAAGAAGGTATATAATATCTGAATATTACTTTTTTAATTGATTTATAGATTTAAGTACAGGTTTTGATGATTTTCTAATTGATTGAGATATACATAAAGAAGAAACCATCAGAACCAGAGTGAGATTATGAAATCTGTCTATTCCCCATGCAGCACTAATCAGGCCTGAGAAAAGGTTAACCTCTGTACACTTGTCAACAATTATTTCTTGGCCTTTTTTCCCCAAAGTGCCTATTCCCCAGCACTACGTCTTTGTTCGTGTTTAACTAATTCCTCACACTGCAGGGGCTCACCTTCTTACTCGGAGAACAATTAGGAAACGAGATGGAGAAGGAAGCAAGATTTGACTGCAGACGAAAAAGTATTTCACAAGCAATATTTAACCAAGGAAAAAACAAGCAAGTGTTTGGGAATGCAAAGAAAGCGAATAAATAGAGCAGGACAGATGGGAGGAAAGAGAGAAGCAGGAAAGATGAGAGAAATGGAACAGACAGAAATGGGGAAGGGGAGAGAGGAAGGGGGGGGTGGAGACAGGAAAAGAATAAAGAGCCCAGGTCGGGAGTACGCGATCGTCTGTTGTGAGAGGAACCTTGTTGAGTGAGCCAGTGGCTGCGGTGTCTGGCGCAGCATCAGTCCGTGTGATCAGACAACGGGTGTCTGGCTCATCACCCAGTCACTTTGTTCCCCCTCTGACAGCCTCAAGGCCTGACTGCCTGACTGACTGTTAGTGAGAAAGAGGCAGAGAGCATGAGACAGAAGCGACGCCTTGCTGCTGCCTCCGCTCACTCTCAGCTTATGAGAAAATTAGCTGCACGAAGCCGCCGAGGCTATTGCGAAAGCCCGGGCTAAAATTAGCTCTCCAAGGGGTCAGGCAGATAAACATCAACAGTTCAAACGATGTGCGCTCTAACTTCCTCTACGTATCTGTCACAGATTCGCAGAAAAACACAGAGATGTATAATGGCTGTCTTGCCCACTGCCCCTACAAGCCGTGATCCCATTGTCCGGATAGAATTCCTAATTGATGTGACAAAGTGCCTGTGAGTGTCCCGTTTCTCCGGAGTGGTTTTCTAAAACGCTGTTCTGACCTTACTCCCTCCTCTTCCCACCCTTCTGTCTGCTATTCCTTTCACAACCAAGTACGATTCAAACAGGGCCAAAAAAAAAAAAGAAATAGTCTCTTGACATTCGACGGACGGATATTATTATAATCGCAGAGTATTGACTGCGGCCATGCGGCGGGCCAGCGATGAGAGGACAAATCAAACATCAAAAAGCTGAGCCAGAAAGTGATGGTCTTTGCAGAAAATGAAAAGCGTAAGCGACGTGTCAGCTTTCATCTTGTAAGATAATAGCCCAGTCATTGCTGCTAAGTAGACGTGGCTTTAGAGAGCAAAAGGAGGTGGGCTTTGCATGTGGAAGCTTTTAAGATCTGTCACTCCAGGAAACATGACAGCATCGCTAAAAATAATGCCTGCTTATAAACTCAATGTCAGGGACTCGGGGCGTGTTAGGTGTCTACTTAAGAGACCGCAATCTGAAAAAAAACAAAAAAAACAAGACTTAGGCGTGCTTGCGCTCATGCACGAATGCCTTCAGCCTCCTTGTTCCCACGTTTTACCGTCTACAGGCAGCTTACAGAGAATGGCACAAGTCGACCCTTTCTTTGTTTCCTTGTGTCGAGATGGATGTTCTTGTTAGGTTTTGTTTCCCATTAATTAAGAAAGGAGGGTGTTGGTGTCAGTCACTATTAATTTAAAAGTGATGATGCGCCCGCATTGTTTGTCAGCGTTCCTTTATTAAACCACAGTATCGTCAGAGAAAATCAAGATTAATTTGTTGAACTTAATGATATTTCGTTAGGCAACTGCACTTCTTTAATTTATTTTAGCAGCTGTCTTTACTCCAGTCAGAAAATCTATTTTGAGGGACACTTGTGATGGACAGGCTTGGATTGGATAGTTGTAATTGGTTTTCTTTTTTTCAATATATTTTTGTTTTGCTTTAATTACGAAGCGAGAGATACTCATAGATGTTGTTTGCTGAATTATTTTCTGTATCTGTTTTTAAGCTGGCAAAAAATAATTTTGTGAGAAGCCATTTCCAGTACCATAACACGTGTAGATATCAAGATGAGATGAGATATTAAAAATGCTGTTCTGAACAAACTTTCTTCATGGTATGATTTTTAAAAATTCTATTGGGCAATTTGTTCGCACTACTTATTACCATTACTGTGGTATCACTATCTCAGTGCAAAATAATGAAAAAAAATCTAATATTTACTTTGGGTTACAAAAAAAAGTTACACTGTTTATATTTTTTTATTTTTTTATTTTACCCAACATCACTGACAGAACAGTTTTTGTTTACCTTTTTCTGATAATTATCCAGCCTATTTCTTTGTATTAATATTTAAATGATACAGCACATGGATTTCACCTAAAACGTTTTGCAAGGTTGGAGTTAGAGCATATGAGGAGAGGGACCTATGAAATGTCCTCTTTGGATCAATCAATGTCATTCTGACTCCTGGGTCCTTTCTTATGCTCTCCTCTGTCTATCTTGCTGCACTGCTTTTCAATTGAATTTTGATCTGGTACTGAGATGGTGATGGAAGAAGATGGATTTAAAAAAAATTTTTATTTATAATTAATATTTTGGACATGCACTTTAAGTCATTTTGGTCTTTAGAAAAATCTGACTAAGTTTTGTTTAAAATGTCCTGGTATTTTAAAAAGGTTGTGAAGGCATGCATGCTAACAAAGATTTGAGGAAGAAAAAGAGACCCAAAGCATCATAGTTATTTCTTTATACTTCATACGTAGTTGTGGTTGTATGGTGTGCTGGATTGTTCGTTATTGTTGAGCTTTAACTTAGTCTCAGTAGAGTACCAGCAGAGTGTTGCATACTCCACATGTTCACTTTTGTGATAGTAGGACAGACAAGTAATTTTTTTTCCATCCATCCATCCATCTTCTGCTTTTCCAGGGTTGTCGCGGGGGCAGTAACTTAAGCAGAGAGACCCAGACTTCCCCAGCCACTTGGGCCAGCTCATTGGGAGAAATCCTGAGGCGTTCCCAGGCCTGCCAGGAGACATAGATCCCCTCAACACCTTGGCTGTACCTACAAATCCTATCCATAAATGTTATGAACAGGATCGGTGACAAAGGGCAACCTTTGCAGAGTCCAACTCTCACTTGAAACAAGCCCAACTTACTGGCAGTAATGTGAACCAAACTCTGACACCGGTTATAAAGGCACTTTTTCTCCCTCCTTACATCAGCAATACAAATATCGATCCTTGATTAGTGAGTGGCTAAACTTAATTGTCCGCTGTGTCACGTCATGATAATTTTCCAGTGAAACTGAAAGTCCTTAAATGCTAATAAGGAGTTGAAGAATATTTTTCCCCATTACAAAAAGGAAAATCAGAATACAGGTTGATTTTTCCCCCTTAAAATTTTCACCTGAGATTGTCTTAGTCCAATGAAATATTAATTTAACTAGAGGCATTTCAAAAATGTATTATCTCCATCAATTTATCTGTTAAGATACCAAATAGCTTGTAACTAACTATACTATTCTGTGTACTCATTTAAATCTGTGCATCTCCATGCCTGTGCCTCACGAGGGTGTATGCAAGCATCTGAATATGTAGCAGTGGTGGAGTTGAAACCTGTTTACCAAAAGTCTTGTTATAGGTTATTTGCATTCTGGAATGAGAAACTGATTCAGATTCAGGTACGGTCTCAAGCCCCATTATTTACCGTCACTTTTCAAATCAAAATCAATTTCCCAAGCTCCTGTTATTCTCCTCATGGCATAAAATATTTTAGCTTCAAGTGCTGCCTGATTAAAGCTTTTTTTTTGTTTTTTCTCCTCGGCTGAAGCTCAAAAAGGACCGGTGTGCTGAGGTAGGAGGTAGCTCTATATGCCGTGCGTATATCTTAGCAAACACCAAGCAAATGTGAGACTGACAAGAGCAGTCAGCACTGGCCTGAGCTGCCCTTCACTGCAGTGTAAGCACAGAGCTTTGTGAGTGCTTTAAACTAAAGACAGATAACATCGCCAGCATGAAATACACACACGTTCACAAGACAACGCAGGCTCAGCAGCCCAGGAACACTTCTCTGTTGTGGGGCATGTTTGCTTGTAATGTGTGCCGTCTGAAGGGTTGTATGTGCTCTTCCCCATGCTTGATGAGGTTGGATGAAATCTGGCGCTCCCTGCCGACTGCAGAGACACAGTGGCATAGAGAGGGGGGACACTGATCTGTCAGCGAACCGTACAGACAGCTCTTAAGAGACTCTGGGCAATGGCTGTTTGTGGGCCCTGTTTAAAACCCTCCCCTGTTGCCGAGGCTTAGTGTCACTTAAGAGTGTGAAAGATGCAGCACAAACGTCAGGGACTCTAACTAGATGCCTGCCAAATGTAATGATAAGCGCTGCTCCTATGAAAATACAATTCTGTTGGTCATTTAAAAGAGTTCAGCAGGCAAATATTGCCTCCTCTACTTGCCTAGGTTAATGCTTCAACTGGAGTTTAATCCCTTATGTTATTTTAGGATATAGTTGGAATACAATTGCAAATAAATAATAATACTCATCCACATCAGCAACAAATGAGAAAAAAAAATTTTTTAATACTATTTTAATTTTTAGATATTTATCCTGGAAATACATTGCCTTGCCACTTTATTAGGTATGCCTTGTAGTACCAAGTTAGACACACTTTTGCCTTAAAAACCGACTATATTTTTAATGGCATAGAGTAAGTGCATCCGTTCACTATATCTACATTGCCACGGTGCATTTAATCATGTTTTAAGGCCCTCATAATAAGTTTATTTTCTTGGTATGTGACTCATCTGTACTTGCACAACAATACATGAAAAAGCAGTCTGTAGGGCTTAAGCAAAACTGGAAAGAAACACTTTATCCAAAATGATTTTTTTCTCCTTTGAAAAATATAGTTTTTTATTTTTCCACCAGACTCCCACTGTAGTGTGTTAAGTAGGCAAGCAAGCATTATAATTAAAATATACAAAATGGGTCAGTAGTAATATATTGATGTTTATTTTATTGAGAACCCTATTAGCTCCTGTCTTAATGCAGGTGTTCTTCTTCCTTGAGTCTCTATATTGGAGCTCAATTGATTATGTGGTTGTTTATATATTGCCAAAAAATACCTCATCTTTCTTCTCTAGGCATAATACGTCATCCTGCCTTTGCTTTTAAATGCACATGGAAAACATGGTTGAAGGTTTTCTGAACAAATCACCTTGTATTTATTTACTTTACAAAATATTTGATTTTTTTATACCAAAAAAATGTTAAATCTCTCAGCACATTTTAGTGGACTATTTATTTATGTATTTATTTTTTTTTTTGGGGGGGGGTCATATTATATGCACTTTTCATTTCATGCTGACATAGAATCATTTATTGACTCAAGTGGCCTGTACCACGGTGAAACATTACAGAGAACTCAATGTGCGTATTGTCATGACAACCTGTTCTTGGTTTACACTCAGATGGGACTTGGATCATTTAATCAATTGGACATCATGATTTTTTTTTATTATTCTTGCCTTGATATCCAGCAAGCTCACTGTGAATTTTCCAGTTGTACTGCCTAAACACTTTGAGGCTGCTACTGATACAAGGCAGGATGGATCCATGCTTTAAAATTCTCATTATTGCATTTAAATGTTGCAGCTGAAACCGAGACTTATTGGACCCCAGAAAGCATTCGTTTGACATTCAACATGCCTGTGCGAAAATCTCAGTTGTGATTCTGAAATATTTCTGCCTGTCTGGAACTAAAAACTATACTATGTTTAAATTAACTTAAATTAAATTGTATTCCTCATTCTGATGCACAGTTTAAATTTCAGCAGGTCTTTTTCATCATATCTATATGCAAAGCGATGCTGCCATATGACTGGTTAATTTGCTATTTGTTAGCAAGCATATGTGTACCTAATATAGTGGCATTTAAGGGCATGTGTTTAAACAAGTGACATTATGGTTTTCTTATTATATAACACTCCACTCCCATTTAAAAGTAGTTTTTTACAAATGATCAACTTTTAATTAGCTATTTTAATCAATAAAATAATGCAAGAATTTAAATCTACGCTTGTTTGTTTATAGAAAAAAAGCATAATGGAAAAACCAGCAAGTGATCTTGTTACTAAATCTTAATTAAACTCCCCATTATAATAAAATTAAATGCACTAATAACTCAAAATTGATTAAAGGATTTTACTGTTCTGTATGGCAGAGCTGGTACAATATTATGTGCGTAACTGATTAGAGGAGAATAAAGCCATCAGAACTGCAAACAGTTATTTAGTGCAGATATTTATGTTGTTAATATTCATACTAGATATTGAGGACAGCTGTAGTGATAAATACATTTTTAAACTTGGATGTGTGAACTTCCAACTTCATGATCTGATGTAGAAAAACTCTGATCAGGTCAAATCAAATCAAACTTTATTTATAAAGCGCTTTTCAAACAAAGAAAGTTACTCAAAGTGCATTACAGATTTAAAATAACCCCACAACCCCCCCCCCTTCAACAATAAAATCAACAATGCAAATACAACCCTCTCCCAACCCACCCAGGCAGCCACAGCCGACCACCGCCCCCGATGCAGGGGGCCCCCCCAGAGAGGAAACACTGGCAAGAAAGATTAAAATACATTAAAATATAAAGTTAATAAAATATAAAGTATGTAAAGTATAAAACAATAAGTGTAAAACAAGTAATAAAAATGCAAAGCAGATTAATAAATAAACAGTTAAAAGCTAAACTAAAAATTAAATCGGGTAAAACATGCTGAGCAATTAAAAATATATTAATAAATAATAATTAGTTAAAGGCTAAGCTAAAAAGGTGAGTCTTGAGCCTGCTCTTAAAAACATGAACGTTCTCTGCGGCCCTGAGATCCTCTGGCAGTCTGTTCCAGAGGTGAGGGCCATAATATTTAAGCTCACAAAGGCTCACACCAACTAGCCTACGCTTAAATTCCACTATGAGAGGGCATAAAGTGGAAAAGATCATAGAAAAGGCACAAAACCAACTCCTAGATGAAAGAATAAGACAAGTCAATTTCACCATTGAAGGTCTGAAAGAGAGAGCAGATCATTCACTACAGAAACTGAGGTCAATATTACCTGGTCCTATCTTAGAGAGAGTTGTGGTTTTCACCCAGACAGCACAACTATCTCAACACACCAAGAGCAAAGTAAGACAAACCAGGAAATTCCACAACCTACAATCTCGAAACATCGACAAAAACACTGATACACTCACTTGGAGGCAAAAAACTGACATCCCAACACAAAATGAAACACAAAACAGGTGGGTAAAGAACTTGTCAGACAGAGAACTTACCCAACCGGAGAAAGAGGTCCTAGCCAAGGGTTTGGACTTTGCCATGACACCAAAAAAGTTACCCATAGTGGACTGGATTACAGCCACAGAATCCGCTATAAAGAAAAACAACTTAAGTGGAACAGAGGCAGACCAACTTCGGTTAAAAGTGTCGGCAGCTTTGTCTGAGGCTAAGGTCCCCCCCTCTAACCTCACCATTGGGGAGAGAAAAGCAGTATCAGCACTGAGCAAGGAGCACAACATCACAATCCTTCCAGCAGACAAAGGTAGGTGCACAGTTGTGCTCAATACAACTGATTACCACACCAAGATCTTTGCACTACTGAATGACTCTAACACGTATGAAACTCTGAAACGAGACCCCACGAGTGGGTACAAAAAGAAGGTGATAGAATGTCTACAACAACTGCAAAAAGAAGGCATGATTGACAAAACACAATACTACCGGCTTTACCCCCAGGACTCAATCCCTTGCCTATATGGACTCCCCAAGATCCATAAAGAAGGGGCCCCGCTCAGGCCCATTGTCAGCAGTATAAACTCTGTCACGTACAATATAGCCAAACACATAGCTAATATCCTGGCACCTCTGGTAGGCAACACCCCACACCACATCCAAAACTCCATAGACTTTGTGAACAAAGTCCGGAATCTAAAAATGGATCCAGATGAGACAATGGTTTCCTATGACGTGACTTCACTGTTCACCTGTATTCCTACCATGGAGGCTTTGGTCACAGTAAGAGAACGACTTACACAGGACAACTCCCTCCAAAACAGAACAAAACTCAAACCAGAACACATTTGCCAACTCCTGGAATTGTGCCTGAATACCACATATTTCCAGTTCAATGGCAAGTTTTATAGACAGAAACACGGCTGTGCCATGGGCTCACCAGTTTCTCCAATTGTGGCAAATTTATACATGGAGGAGGTAGAGTGCAGAGCTTTGAACTCCTTTGAAGGAATAACACCTAGCCACTGGTTCAGATACGTAGATGACACATGGGTTAAAATCAAAACCAAAGAGGTGCAAGCCTTTACTGAACACATAAACTCAGTGGACAGAAACATCAAATTCACCAGAGAAGATGTCAAGGACAATAGTTTGCCCTTTTTAGATTGTGTCGTCCAGAGGAGAAAGGACAGAAGGCTCCACATTGGGGTATACAGAAAACCCACACACACAGACCAATACCTACTTTTTGACTCACACCACCCACTGGAACACAAGCTTAGTGTTATCAGGACCCTGCAACACAGAGCTGATAACATACCCACCAGCTCACAGGCCCAAGGGGAAGAACGCAAGCACGTGAGAGACACCCTCACAACTTGTGGTTACCCCAGATGGACTTTTGTGAAAACTGCAGCTAATTCCAGAAGGAAAGCCAACAAAGTGGTGGAAAAAGAAAAAGAAAACAAACGAAACAATGTAGTCATTCCATATGTGTCTGGGATTTCTGAAAAACTCAGGAGGATTTTTAACAAACACAGTATCCCTGTGTATTTCAAACCCAGCAACACACTCAGACAGAGACTAGTACATCCCAAGGACAGAACACCACACACTCACAAAAGCAACCTGGTGTATGCAATCCAATGCAATGAAGAATGCAAGGACCTCTACATTGGTGAAACCAAACAGCCACTGTACAAACGCATGGCCCAACACAGGAGAGCTAACTCCTCAGGCATGGACTCTGCTGTTCATTTACATCTCAAGGAGAAAGCCCACTCCTTTGAGGACAGCAATGTCCAGATATTAGACAGAGAGGACAGATGGTTTGAAAGAGGAGTAAAAGAAGCCATCTATGTAAAAGTAGAGAAACCATCGCTAAACAGAGGAGGAGGCCTGAGACATCACCTATCTCCAATTTACAATGCTGCCCTTTCATCCCTCCCTAGAAGACTCAAACAAATTAGCCTCTAATAACAGAAACAACTGTGACTCCAATGACTGTCGTTATAACACAATAGGGCACTAACGAAGCCGAAACCTAACCTCCACCAATAGGCGGCACGCCAACGACCGTCGTTAAGACATGGAGCACAAAGGTTTCAATGACATAATGATTGTTGTTCAAGAGGTTAAATAGCTGAGTCTCCACACCAGTTAGTTGGACCAGTCCCAGCCTGGTCAGCGGCGAGCATGAACTGATGAAGCCTCTTGGATAAGAGGTGAAACGTCTTCCAAGACAAATTACCAAGTCCAGTTGCGTTTGATTGAAATTTCCTTGAGATAACCATGACCTGGATGAATGAGAATATTCACAGGCTTATTTTGGTGATGTTTTTAATGTGAGGGATAAACGTCAGCTTAGAGTCAAAAATCACACCCAGGTTCAACACTGGTAAAGAAGAATTAAAAGACAATGATTGTAGTTTTGGTAAAAGTTTTTTCTCTGAGCCTCAGGACCGATAACTAAAACCTCAGTTTTGTCCTGGTTGAGCTGGAGAAAGTTTTCTGCCACCCAGGATTTAATACCTAAAATGCAGTTAAAAAGTGCATCCATTGGCTGTGTGTCATCAGGAGACATGGAGATGTACAACTGTGTATCATCAGCATAACTGTGAAAGTTAACTCCATGTCTCCTGATAACACTGCCAAGAGGGAGCATATACAGGTTAAAAAGCACTGGGCCTAAAACTGAACCCTGGGGAACACCACAAGTGATCTTATGGACCTTAGAGGAACAGGTATCTAAACTTACCGTAAAAGTCCTGTCTGTGAGGTACGATGTGAACCATTTGTGAACAGCACCAGAGAGGCCGATCTGTTTTAAACGAGTTAAAAGAATAGTGTGGTCTACTGTATCAAAGGCAGCGCTTAGATCCAGAAGAACCAACACTGTCACCTTTTTAGCATCATAGCTTAGTCTAAAATCATTTAAAATCTTTAAAAGCGCCGACTCTGTGCTGTGGTTCATCCTAAAACCAGACTGAAATTTCTCCAGGACATTATGAGCGTTAATAAAATCATTAAGTTGAATAAAAACAAGTTTTTCTAAAACTTTGCTTAAAAATGGTAAGTTAGATACTGGTCGGTAGTTGTTTAAATCATTAAAATCTAAATTGCTCTTCTTCAGCAGGGGCCTCACTACCGCCGCTTTAAAGGCAGCAGGAAAAAACCCCGTCTGAAGGGAGCAATTCATAAAGTTTAAAATCTCATCTTTAAAAGAACCATAAAATTGCTTAAAAAACTTGGTGGGAATCGGGTCCAAAGCGCTTGTGGTGGGCCTCACTGAGGAGAAAACTTTATCAAGGGTCCCAGCTTCTACCAGGACAAAACTGTCCAGTGTTTCCTCTGGTGAAGGCAGACACTCAGATTTGTCTAAAACCATGTTTGTTTGAGAGGATAAAATATTACATCTGATGGTGTCTACCTTCCCTCTAAAGTGGTCTGCAAACTCCTCACAGAGAGTGTTTGAGGGGGTTTTCTGTAAAGTATTAGAATTATGATGTAGAATGTTGTCAATGGTGGACAACAGAATTTTGGAATTATTTTTATGTTCTGAGATGATTCTGGAAAAGTATGTATTTCTGGAATTTCTTAAAGCGTTATTATATAATCTGAGAGGCTCTATGTACATCTGATGATTTATTGTGATTTTATTTTTCCTCCATTTCCTTTCTGCCACCCTGCAGCTCCTCTTTAATTTTCTAATAGCTGCATTTATCCACGGTACTGTACGTTTTGAATGAGGGTTTACAACTTTAATTGGAGCCAGCAGGTTGAGAGCAGATTTAAGCCTACTGTTAAAATCATTAACGATAAAATCACAGGGGGCAGGTAAAGGCATAGGAGGAAATTTTTTAAAACTTCAAGAAAACCTGCAGCCACTTCAGGGGTTAGATGACGCTTCCTGACAGTTCTCACAGAGGTCTCTGATTGGATAAAACTGGTGATATTAAAAAACACACAGTAGTGGTCAGAGACAGCCAAGTCAACAACAGAGGACACAATGATGGACAGGCCATACGTGATGACCAGGTCCAGAGTGTGTCCTCTGTTGTGAGTCGGCTGCATGACATGTTGGCTAAAATCCATATAATTTAAAATATTTAAAAAATCTGTTGATAAAGGATCTAAAAGGTTATCTATATGTAGATTAAAATCACCAGCTAAAATTATCCTCTCATAAGAGTTGTGTAAAATTGATAAAAACTCTGGAAATTCTGGAATAAAAAGTTCATTCCTTTTCGGAGGCCTATAAACTGTGACACATACAATCTGAGGAGTGCTAAAAACAGAGGCAGTGTATTCAAACGTGGTAAAAATATCAAACAAAACAGGTTTGGCGGAAAGAGTTGATGAACTAATAAAAGCAGTTCCGCCTCCCCTCTGGCTTCTCCTCGTAGAATAAGAAAAGTTATAATTAGGTGGAGAGGCCTCTGTAAGAACAGCAGGGGCATCTGCACTCAGCCATGTCTCTGTTAAAAATAAACACTGAAGGTTATTATCTAAAATCAAGTCATTTATTATATAAGTTTTATTCAGCAGAGAGCGAACATTTAAAAGAGCCATATTAATAGTGGTTGGTGATGGAGTGACTGTATGACTTACTGTAGGTGGGGTTTTTAGTAACTGTTTAAGATTATTTGGGTTGCATTTTCTTAGTTTATGATTATTTCTTCGCTCTCTGCTGACAATAACAGGTATGAATGAAGTAGGGTAAGGTCCAAGTCCGATATGTGAGTTACTGTTAAAATCAGGATTGAGTTCATAGGAACAAGGACCAGCTGCACATCAGGATGTTGTGGATGGGGCAGAAAAGACAGGAGAAGCTGGAGCCGGTGCAGGGGACAGGGGTGGTCGAGGGTATGCCAGGCTAAAGGCCAGCATGCAGGTACCTTGTCTGTTAAGATGGAGTCCATCTGCCCCAAATAATTGACTCCTACCCCAGAAAATGTTAAAATTGTCTATAAAACCAATGTTGTGCATCACGGTAACAGAGGAAAGCCAAGTGTTGAGAGAGAGTAACCTGCTGAAGCGATTTATTCCTCGGTTTATGGTGGGAGTGGGGCCAGAAATAAAAACAGATAGGGGCTTGTCTTTTAAAAGATTAAAAAGATGAATAAAATCCTGCTTTAAAAGCTCAGACTGCTGTTTACGGATGTCATTGGTTCCAGCATGAATTATAACTTTACTCACAGAGGGAAAAGTTGGATGGAGTCCAGAATCTGTTCAGATATATCCTTTACTGTAGCTCCAGGAAAACAAAGGGTGACAGCTCCTCTCATCCTAACATGCCGGATAATAGAATCTCCAATGATGAGAGTGCTGGGTGGATGGTGTGCTGTCTGCTGGGCAGAAGACCTCTCGTTATCCAGGACCTGCTGGATGTTGGGCAGCTTGGCTTCCACAGGACTGCAGCGATGTTTAGAGGGCGCCGAGGGCTCATTCCGTGGATTCGGGGTGTAGTGCAGCACTCCTCTGCGGGTCCCGGCTGTAGTCCTGGGTCTGGCGCGACGTGGGTGGATACCAGAGTCTGACTGCTACTCTGGCTGCTGGGAAGGGATGGGCGGCGGTCCTGCGGAGCTGCTGGTCTTCGGCGCGGTCGGAGGGACGGTCAGAGGAGGGAAGTCGTCCCCTAGGGCACCGAAGCGGTTCGACAGCGGAAGGCCAGGTGGAGGAGAACGGTGAAAGCCGCTCCGGGCGCCCCCACTGCGACCAGGCCCGACCGTCGTCCACGCACCCTGGGGCACCAGAGTGGAGCTGAGGGGGGCTTTTGGCTTAGCCCCCCGCTGGATCCAGCACTCCTCCTCTGCCTGTTGTACCTCCGCCGGCGTTCATCTGTCCGAGTCCGCCTGGAGACCCAGCGATGGATTCCCCCTCCGCAGCTTCACCGGGCTGGCAGGGGATTGTGTCGGCCAGCTGGGCGCTGGTGGCAGCAGCGAAAGTTCGGCCAAAGATGATGTCCACTTCGCGCTCGTGGTCCTGGATCAGGTGTAAATTGGTGATCCTCTGCTCCAGTTCCTGGATTTTCTTGGTTAGCCTGGCACAACCATCACACCCGGAGCTACAGGTGAGTGGAGGCATGGCGGAAGTAACAGCGGTCCGTGCTCTGATTAAAAACGCGTCCGGTAAAAGATATGTCGTTAAAAGTTAAAAACGGTTAAAACTAGTCAAAAGAAATTATTAAAAAACGAAAAACAAACAGTTAAAAAAGAATTTAAAACTAGTTAAAACCGTGTTAACGAGCCGGAGTTAGCAGGAGGCATCAGGACGCCGACGCATGCGCAAGTTGTGAAACTTTGACCAGAATAACAATCAGTATGATTCTTCACAGTGAAGTCATTACAAGCAAAGCGAGACATTTCAAGCCTATTTTGTTATAACTTGGATGATTATGGCTTACAGCTTATGAAAACCCCAAATTTTAAAGCTCAGAAAATGTGTATATTGTGAAAAGAGTCAATATTTTAGACTCAAAATGTCACCATCTAATCAGCCAAATGATCCAAAACAATTGCAAAGGGTCCCTGTTCCTTTAAATGGTCTCTCAGTCTGGTTCAGTAGGACTCACAATCATGGGAAAAACTGCTGACCTGACAGTTGTGCAGAAAACCATCATTGACCCCCTCTATACAAAGGGAAAGCCTAAAAAGGTATTTGCAAACGAACCTGGCGGTTCCTAAAGTGCTGTATCAAAGCACATTAATAGAACGTTATCCGGAAGGAAAAAGAGTGGAAGAAAAAGGTGCATCAACAGCAAGGATGACTGCAGTCTAAAAAGGATTGTCAGGAAAAGGTGTTGGGGACCTTCACAAGGAGTGGACCGAGGTTGGAGTTAGTGCATCAAGAGCCACCACACACAGATAGATCCTGGACATGGGCTTCAAATGTCCTACTCCTCTCGTCAAGCTGCTGCTGGTCTGTTGCTCAGTGGTTCAAAGTTATTTTCTGATGAGAGCAAATTTTGCATCTCATTTGGAATTCAAGGTACTGAAGTCTGGAGGAAGAATGGATAGGCACACAATCCAACATGCTTGAAGTCCAGTGTGAAGTTTCCACATTCTGTACTGATTTGTAATCAGTTGGTGTTGGTTCACTGTGCTTTATTAAGTCCAGAGTCAACGCAGCCATTTACCAGGGCATTTTGGACCACTTCATCCTTCCTTCTGCAGATGAGCTTTATGGAGATGTTGACTTTATTTTTGAACAAACTGGCCTGACTTGTACCTCATAGAGATTCTGTGGAAGATTGCAAAGAGAAAGATGAGAGACATGTGACTGAACAATGCAAATACAGGTGCTGGCCAGTAAATTAGAATATCATCAAAAAGTTGAATTATTTCAGCAATTCCATTCAAAACGTGAAACTTCTATACTGTATACTTCCCTTCCACACATAGTGATATATTTCAAGTGTTTATTAATTTTCATTTTTATTATTACAACTGACAGCTAATGAAAACACCAAATTCAGTATCTCAGAAAATTAGAATATTCTGAAAAGGCTCAATATAGAAGACACCTGGTGCCACTCTAATCAGCTGATTAACTCAAAACACCTGCAAAGGCCTTTAAAAGGTCCCTCAGTCTTGTTCTGAAGGCTCCACAATCATGGGGAAGACTTCTGACTTAACAGCTGTCCAAAAGACGACCATTGACACCTTGTACAAGGAGGGCAAGACACAAAAGGTGATTGCTAAAGAAGCTGGCTGTTCGCAGAGCTCTGTGTCCAAGCACGTTAACAGACAGGCGAAGGGACGGAAAAAATGTGGTAGAAAAAAGTGTACAAGCTCTAGGGATAACCGCACCCTGCAGAGAATTGTGACGACAAACCCATTCAAAAATGTGGGGGAAATCCACAAAGAGTGGACCGCAGCTGGAGTCATCGCTTCAAGAACCACCACGAGTGGCATTCCGTGTGTCAAGCCACTCTTGAACAAGAAACAGCGTAAGAAGCGTCTCGCCTGGGCCAAGGACAAAAAGTACTGGACTGCTGCTGAGTGGTCCAAAGTTATGTTTTCTGATGAAAGCAATTTTTGCATTTCCTTTGGAAATCAAGGACCCAGAGTCTGGAGGAAGAGCGGAGAAGCACAGAATCCACGTTGCATGAGGTCCAGTGTAAAGTTTCCACCGTCAGTGATGGTGTGGGGTGCCATGTCATCTGCCGGTGTTGGCCCACTCTGTTTCCTGAGGTCCAAGGTCAATGCAGCCGTCTACCAGGAAGTTTTAGAGCACTTCATGCTTCCTGCTGCTGACCAACTTTATGGGGATGCAGACTTCACTTTTCAACAGGACTTGGCACCTGCACACAGTGCCAAAACCACCACTACCTGGTTCAAGGACCATCCCTGTCCTTGATTGGCCTGCAAACTCGCCTGACCTTAACCCCATAGAAAATCTATGGGGTATTGTGAAGCGGAAGATGCAATACGCTAGGCCCAACAATGCAGAGGAGCTGAAGACGACTATCAGAGCAACCTGGGCTCTCATAACACCTGAGCAGTGCCACAGACTGATCGAGTCCATGACACGCCGCATTACTGCAGTGATGGAGGAAAAAAGAGCCCCGACTAAGTATTGAGTGCTATACATGCACATTCTTTTCATGTTCATTCTTTTCAGTTGGCCAACATTAAAAAAAAACATTTTTTTTCATTGGCCTTTAAAATATTCTAATTTTTTGAGATACCAAATTTGGAGTTTTCATTAGTTGTCACTTATAAATATCAAAATTAAAAGAAATAAACATTGGAAATACATTGGTATGTGTGCATTGCATGAATATAATGTACAAGTTTCACATTTTGAATGGAATTATTGAAATAATTCAACTTTTTGATGAAATTCTAATTTACTGGCCAGCACCTGTAGGCTGAAGGCCACTATTGAAGCGTCCTGGTCTTCCAAGGCAAGGCAATTTTTTTTATATAGCACACTTACAACACAAGGCAATTCAAGGCGCTTTACATGATTCAGAATTAAAGAATCCTGATAAAAGTATGAAAATTAACACAGATTATCACTAAAAGAAATGCATTTAGCAATTGAAGCATAAAAGAAAATTCATGTAAGAATATGAAATTTAAAAACAAATAAAACACGAGAATCCATTAATGAAATCTGCAATTTAGACATAAGAAACAAATTTATGCAAAACAATGTAAATTAAAAACAGATAAAACACAATCAGTTAGACTAAATAAATTAAAAATATATGAATGCATGGGTCCGTTTTTTAAGGTCCTTCTGTGACATTTGTCCTATAATCCTAGAGAGGTTCTTCAGGTTATAAAAAGCTGACCTTGTCATTGCCTTTATGTGACCCTGGAGGTTCAGGTCTGAGTCAATTACACCTAGATTATGGGCCTGAAGTTTTGGCTCATAGATAGAAAGCTTAAAAAGCGAGAAAAAAACACTCCTGTAATTTAAGACATTTAACATATATATATATATATATATATATATATATATATATACCAGAAATTGTTAAACCAAGAAAGTTATTTTTTTCAATCTATAGTAATATTTGACATAGTGACACTGCCTGTACAAGCCTCACTAACTTTGTTCAGAAAAAAAGGTCTGAATTTAAATTTCAGTAGCTGGAAAACCCAAACATATCCACTCACTCATCATCTACAATGACACAGGAACTGATGAATATATAAATCTGTCTTACAACAAAAAAACAGAGCATACTTCCCCTCTTATTTATTGGTCCGTGGCTTTTATCTTATGGATTGAGTAGTAACACACAAGACACAGAGTTTGCCATTATTCTGCTGCAACTCTGGGGCTTCATAACTCAATAAGAACATGGCTGTTGGTGATTTATGCCGAGGACCAATAGAGCCTGCACATAAATCAACCAGAGCTCACCTATCGCTTTAACTTACTCAAGCTAGCTATTATTTATACCGCCACTTTCTGGCCCTGCATGATCAATATCCTAAATTCTAATTACATCCCAAGCAATCACCACTTTGAATGTTGAAACAACACAAATTTACGTCAAAAATGTTAATCAGAGGTGTTGGAATGAGCAACAGGAGGGGATGAAAAGGTAAAGAGCCAGGAGAGGAGATTTGTGATTAAGCTAGTGTAGGAGTAGGAGTGTAGGAATGAGAAAGCTAGCAGCATATGGGATCAAGTTTATCAGAAATACCTGAGATCTGAGGTAATCTGCTGTGTTCAGGCAAGGGGACAATATTGTGCCGAAGAGAGGCCAGAACCAGATGAAGAGAAAGGGGATCAGTCTCAACAAACAAACAAAGCTTTTATCCAGAGCTGGGCCACCTGTGGACCTTCTCCATAGTTGGCTATCCCCGCTCCGATCGCATGTTGACTAGGGGTGGATTTGAGACAAGGATCAGACCACGGCTAAAGTCAAAGTCTTGTGTTCATAATGCCCAGTGTATGCCCAGTGAATGCATGTTACGATAAGGTCTCAACCCCGCCGGTCAATGTGCTGTTTAACTTCAGGAATAAGTGCTGCAATGGGACTGAAGATTAAACAAAAAGAAAACATTTCTATATGTGTTGGGGTAACAAGACTGGGGTCTGTGATCACATCTTTGCAGCAAGGAGAATAGATTGTGCTTGAAAGATGGAGCATGAGTTTTGTGAGCTGTTTGTTTTTGATCAGAGCTGATCTGAGCCAGGATGAGAGGTCTAATCTTCCTGGCAGGACACAGACAGGGGCCAAGATGTGACCCTTATCCTCCCTGGTGTAAGTCAAGATGAGTTTTTGTTATTTTGTCCACCAACAGAAAGATAAAAAAAGGGGATAAATTCAACAAATGAGCTTCAAAATTGCATCTTGTTTGATATGCAAAATAAATACATATGTTAACTAGCCAACAACACAGCTATCAACATGTTCACTGTTGGATTTTTTGTTGTTGTTTTTTTGTTACCAAAAGTTTATCAAGCTGGTCCATGTGTGTTTCTGCATGGGACTTTTTGTCCTGTTTACTGAAGGGATTTCTTTAATTCAGAGCACTGCTGTGGCAACATCGAAACAGAGGCTAGAGTGAGGTTAATCTGATGAGAAATAGGAAGAGGTGAAACAAAAAGTTTCACCTTCCAGGAAGGATTGGAGAAAGTGAAAAAAAAAAAAGCTTTGGTATTTTTTTCTTTCTGGAGTTACTTGGAATGAGCAATAATTACCAATAGTTTGCTGTGACAACCCTTTTTAAAATTATGACAACATGATTATTATACTGAAATATGTTTGGAGGGTTTTGCTGTTAAATAAACTATGTGCATCCAGAAAGCATGAACTAGAATATATATATATTTTTTTGATCCATGATTATGTTGATTAAAGAAATACTTCATACTTATAACTAATAAACTAACGTGTGTTTTGGAACGATATACTTTTTTTTTAACAGTCATAGACAGTCCTATGTGAAATCTCACAACTAAGCTAAATTTTTGGTTTCTTTTTTATATTTTATGTAAATACATAACATTAAACTTTATTTTCTAAACGAATGGATAATCTTCATAGATATCACAACAATCAAAACCCTCTCTGCATTACTGACCAGCTTTTTTCTTATTTCCTCTGGTATTTTGAGAATTTAACTTTATCAGTTGACTTTGAGTCTTCGAGTTTGGAAGGCCTCCTTACTATCACCCTAATATATACCTCGTTCTACAGATTCTTTATTAAATTGCAGCCGTGAATCTGGCTGGGACATTGCAAGTGAAAATTCTATTCACTTTAACTCAGTTTATTTTTGATAGTGACAATTTGGAACAGATGTCATCTCAAGGCTCATCAGGCAACTCAGGCATTCAAATGACATTCAAATTAGGCTAAGTAAAATCAGAAGAATATTTAAACTTAAATCTCCAGTATAAATGGTATGGATAATTTGTGGTGTAACTGTAATTAATTAGAAAATCATTAGGATCAAAAAGCTGATCTGGCATCAGGAAATCTTCATATGCAGGATAGTTATGTATTTTATAGGATTAACTGAAACACCGCAGACAGTGCACAGGTCAAACAATAAAAAAAAAAAAATGTAAAACCAAACTAGAAATAGGAAAGTTAAAGAGAGATCCAACTGCCCAATAAATAAATTCATGAAAGTAACTGCCAGAGTCAGTAGCTCTTTTCCGTCTCTTTTGGCTGTCCACAACCCAGAAAAATAGAGCATTGGAATTATGATGTTAAGTAAAGAAAAAAAAGAGAATAAATTTCCTAGGTACCTGTATGTTTATTTTTATAAATATTAGAAATATTAATCTTCCCCTCTCACCCACCGCGCGTGGTTTTATCCCTCCATTCTGATCTCGGGTCCTGCGCAGTATCTTTGCTGTTCCAAGTACTTCACTTTTCTGGACGGAGATGTCTGAGTTTCTTCCAGGGATCTGCTGAAGCCATTCCTTTAGTTTGGGGGTCACTGCCCCGAGTGCTCTGATAACCACAGGTACTACTCTCACATTCACCTTCCAAGCCTTCTCTAGCTCCTCTCTGAGCCCATGATATTTTTCAAGTTTCTCATGTTCCTTCCTCTTGATGTTACCATCACTGGGTATTGCCACATCCACCACAATGGTTTTCCTCTGCTTAACCACCTCAACCACCCCAGTATATATCAGAAATAAAAAAAAAAATTGAGCAACATTTAGGAGAGCCAATATTTTTTTTTTTTTTTTATGCAGAACATACAGTATAAACTGTAGCTTAGTTGGTGTATCTGCTCAGGTAGCCAGCATGCAGTTGCGACATGTTTGTTGCTTTACAAAAATGATCCTTTTAGCTTGAAAACTGTATTTTCAAAATGTTAAATGGGTGGTGTTCCTTACTTTTCACATGACTGGCCATATGTTTAGATACTATAAATATCTCGAAATGTCTTTCTTGTAAGCGAGTGAAAGCTGTTAAACTAAAACTGAATGAAAAACTCATTACCCTATTAACACTGAATACATTTTTTTTTCTATATGTCAGTGTCTCAGCAGAGTCTGCCTACAGAATCCGAAATATATCCCAGGGGATACGTTTCACATGCCCTTACATCAGCTTTTGTCAAACAAGATTTGTCTCCTGTTTGTTAAACTAATTGGCCTTCATCCTTAAACTTGAAACAAATCATGTCATGCATTCTATTATAAATCTACCCCAGTGGAGGTTCTTGTCAATAACAAAGAGAGAACATGAGGAGTGTGTGTTGGGGGGTGGGGGGCATGGTTGCATGGTAGCGGGGGCACAGAGCAGAAACACATCATAGTTGTTGTTTAATTTGATGATGTCTCCAGCGAGACCAATGTGGGCGTGCAGCTGGCTCAGATCTATCTTCCCCTCTCTGTTTTCCAATGTGTTTTTAACCACTAGATCATTGTAGCAATACACTGGTGGTAGCGCTCTGGCGTTACCCTGCCTGCAGCATCGATCCTCACAGCTTCATTTACAACACTATGGATTTCTGCATCAGGGAGGAGGGGTGAGAGACAACTAAAGACAGAGTGACACATACAGAGAGAAAGAGAGAGAGAGAGAGAGAGAGAGAGAGAGAGAGAGAGAGAGAGAGAGAAAGAGAGAGAGAGAGAGCGCAAGATAAATTATTTAGTGGCAGTCTTATGGTTTACCTTTGCCAAAAGTTTAGGCTTTATTTTGGATACGTTTGAGGTCAACACAAGAGAAAATGCAGCAAAGCCCATAACATCTCAAGGTTCACAGGCCTACACTGCATGTTTAGCCTAACATATCTCACTCATCTTTTCTTTATAACAGCTTTGAAAATCAATCAATAAATGTGTGAGATGGCTATCAATATTTTCAGTTTAAATCTACTTTTGTTTTTTACAACCAGTTACTTATATGTAACTTATTATATAATTACCTATTTGTAAGGATAGCAGGCTGTTTCTTTCTGATTGGTTAACATCAGAAAGAAACAGCCCACCAGAGGGCGTGGTGCAGACTGGAGTTGCAGCCTTCTGGATAAAAGGAGCTGGCTGCCAGTCCCTTGATGCCTGAGTGTTAACCCATGTGAACCCTGTCTGCCCTCCAACGTTCCATCAGCTCCAATTCTGCTACTTCACACCATCAACCTCCCTTCACTTCCTGGATCACCAAACAGAGCAACAGCCTGCAATCAATTCACCCCGCCTGGCAGGAAAAGCTCTACATCTACATTTAGACGCCAAAACGCACACCGTGGCAGCATATTGGGGTAATATTGCCTGAATTCTTTGTCTTATGAATGCGCCAAGGCAAAGGGGGAATATTGCAGCATTCATGACAGCAAACTTGATAGTAATATTACCAAAATATTTTTGCAGCGCTGGACTTATGAATGAAGATCAACGAAAATAACTTGTGGAATGTGCGGTGAGGCTCAACCGGTTTTTAGATGGGTGCAGAATGAAAGTACAGTATTTCCTTTAAAAATTATATGCGAAATAACATTTATTAAAACATTTAGGCAATAGCGGGCACCATTGCTGGTTGCCTAATACATTAAATAGTTTGTCCAGCAAAGTGAGGCTGGTACTGTGGAAAATGGTGGAGTCGACAAGTCAAGCAGCTGCTTCAGAGCCCCGTAGAACTCGTTATCCTTCTCAGAATAGGAGCGACCAGAGAAGATCAATACCCGGAGTGAGTTTAGGTGCAAATAAAAAATAAAAAACGCACACAGAAAATGGTGAATGGCTCGAAACGTGGTTCTATTGTTGCAACTACAACCTCCACACACTAGATGGTACTATGGTGTTCATGTTCCATATCCAACCTTTAAAAAACATACAATTTGATTTTCTGGATTTTCTTTTAAGATTCTTGCTCTCACTATGGTGAAAATGACAGATACACTTAAAAAATCAGTGGTGTATCAAAACTTATTTTCCCTATTATATCATGTTTTATGTTTTTTAAAGGTGCTACTAATCCTAAAAAATAAGTTTAAAATACCCTTTTATGTTTTCTCAAGTGGAAAAATTGTTTAATACATTTTAAACTGTATTCTTAAAAAAAAAAATCTTATCTCTTGTGTAGAACTATCCAGTATAGCCTCGATCAGTTTTTTTTTCTTTTTTCATTTTTTTTTTTTATTTAACATGATCAAATGTACACAAAGTAAAAAAAAAGTTAAGTAGTGAAATGTAGCTCAATTAGTATCATCAGAACTGTTTAAACAGCTTTGAGCTGCAGCAGGCACAGTTTTTTGTATTTTTTAAAAATTTTTTTACAATGCATTAATTACTTAATGAAATTAACCCCATTTGTGACTGATGCAAAAACAGACAGCTATTTCTATGAACATCTAGTATTGATGCCTCAATGTGGCTAAAAAGTGTGCAACTGCTGAAATTAAGGGGAACGTTAAAACACAATTTTTGGTTGCACTTAGTCACCATATTTATGTATGCTATGTAACAAGGCATGTTAGAGATATAAATTCAATTAATAAGCCCTTTCGAAGTGTTTCAGCAGAATTGCTCCTGACAGTTAATGACATCACATCCATAATTAATGGTCATTTACAAATGCACAAAGTGTAAATTAATGTAATTTGAGTCTTTGCATGTGGAAAAAAAGAGTCTGCCTAATATCTCCAGGGAGATTTATAATTCACAAAATCTCTGTAGCTTTAATTATTGAGCCTCAACAATCCTTAGCCTGAGGATGACGATGTGGAGGGAAAGCCGGGGAGACGGACGAGGACAGAAAACATCAAGTCAGAGGTCAGTCCACCGAGGGGTAATTTAACATGAGCAAATGAATGAACCCGACAAGTTTATATTACACTGTGTTTTTTTTTTTTTGTTTTTTTTTTTTAGCTTTGGGAGATTTCTTTAATCAGGGGACTTGGAAGTGTGTGTGTGTGTGTGTGTGTGTGTGTGTGTGTGTGTGTGTGTGCGTGTGTGTGTGTGTGTGTTTGCACTGGAACTATGTTTTCCTTTGTTATATTTGTGTGGACACAATTAAATGATACAGTCCTTATTAAGCATTAAATTATTCCTTGACAATACCTGCAGCTCATAGATGTTTCATGTCTAGTCGAGTTTGTGTTTCAAGTTTTGGATAAAGCCACAGAGGCATCTGACTTTATAATGGGCCACTAAGTTTGCACACAGTGTATATGGGCAAGCTTTATCTTGAAAATGCAAACACACTTCATTGAAAACAATGAAAGGTTGCCTGAAATGGCCTTTAAAGCTAATTAGATCAGCTAATTACATCCAGGCCAACATTAGAAAATGTAGGTAGCTCCCATTGTTGTTTTGAGATGGGGAGGAAATTGGAATTAGTTAGCAGCAAATAAACACATGAATTGCCCAACTGCATCAAAATTAGCATTTAAGAGAGAATATCTTACTGCTCAACATAGATCCTGATAAACAGTGTTATCTTAGTAATTCCGTCCAATCTTTTCAGATAAAAAAACCAAACAATTGTATTGTACTTTTTTGCTGATTGAATCTTTCAGTATGAAATTGTATAAAAGTATTTAAAATATATAAATATTTTTTAAATACTAATGATAGTCTGAAGGAAGTATTGTTAATCGTGCTGAAGTATGCCAAAAAAATTTTTATCTGTCCTTCTCCCCTAACTTAATCATTGCAACTTTGCATTGCCTATCACTAAATCCCCCAGAACACATTGAGGCATCTGGTTGTGATGTCCGAAGATGCAGAAAAACCTTTGAAGGGTATAATTAAATTTCAAAGCATTGTAAATATCTGGAGTTTGGTGTTTACTACAATGCAACTCTCAGGCAACAAAAGCAAAATTCAGGAGGTAAGAGTAGGGCTATATGTAGATGCCACCCTCTCTGTTTTCTTTGAGCTAAGGAATGCTTTAACTAATTACTCATAAATGCGCTTCAAAAAGAACTGATGTTATAAATTCTAAGTGGCAAGTGCCATGGCAACTCTGCTTGAATGTAGTAAAGGGTCACATAATCTCTCTATGCATTCACACGCAAAATGTGCCTGTAGTACAATATGAACACAAAAACTGAAGGACATCATAAGAGAATGGATGAAATTCAGGAAAACGTAAGGACTAAAAGAAGAAGATAAATCAAAATTAAAGTCAATGGTTCTAAATGACTGTAGAGACACCAGATATGTAGAGGAAAATAAGACATTCATTAGATTGTCTTAATTGGAATTAATCCTGTTGGAACAGGTGAAATCTTAACAGCAGCCGTATCTATACATATTAGACATGACAGACAGAGCTTGCTTTTGATGCTTGACATTCAACCGACATTAGAGTCTATAAGCTGATGAAAGAGATTGAAAGAAAGAGTGAATTGCTAACGAAACATGAAAAGATGAAAAAAGGGTGGAAAACAACAAGAAAGTTTTAATATTTCTTCCAAGATGATTTATTTATCCACCTTATGGCAGTACCACCTGTCAGAGCCAAACCAACAAGATCCTTAATAATGCAGATGCTATTTTGAGCTCAGAAATATAGTTTATTTTATTCAACAGTAGACAAGTCTTTATCATTGTGTAGTATAGTTAATCACTGTTATTTTTTGACATGTTTTATTTAGATTTTTTATAATCTGCAAAGTCCACAGTACCTTGAAAAAAAATCTAAAAGCTCCTTTACACATTTTTGTTAAATTTCAGCCACAAAAGCAAAACTTTCATTCAATTATCTTTCGTGATTACAATGTGGTTTGAAGTAGAGATTAAACCAAATGCAAACATTTTTGAATAGTGTAAGTGAATATTTATTGGAAGAGGGCTTACAGCAACAGGCATGAGAAGGACAGGTTAAGTAGAAAAGCAAAGTGACAAGAGAACTTACTTGGAAAAATAGACAACATATGTCAAAATAATCTGGTGGAGTGGTAAAACGACCCAAAACGGCTGGCTTTTAAACTCTTGGGAAGGTGATTATGAAGCATAGAACCAGGTGTGACTATTTAGTGGAATATAGAGCAACTGAGGAAGAACCAGAGCGGGAAAGCTGACAAAAGGGGGCAAAAAAAACAAAAAGGAACACAGAGGGAACTAAAAAGGCAATCAAAAGATCATACTAAACAAAAGTATAAAAAAAAAATTATTTAGATGAAAATCTGAACCAACAAACACAGATTATTACCTATAAAAATGGCTTTTCGTCTGTCTAGCATCAGAATCAGAATCAGAATAGGTTTTATTGCCATTGTTTGAGAACAAGTTCACAAACTAGGAATTTTTCTCGGTACAATCGTGAACATAAAACATTTAACATAAATAAAAATAAAATAAATAAAAATAAAAAGAATGAGCTATAAGGCTAAAGTCTTTATAAATATTATAATCTGTATGTATATAAAAGAACTATGAAGAGATAAACATAATTTTTAACATAAGAACAGCAGCAGGGTTCCATTCACAGATGTGCAGGTGAATGACAGCAGCAGATCTAAGTGTGGTCAGACCACACAGTGCAGTAAAATAAAGTTACGTAGTGCAGATGGTTCTATCCTACATGGGTCTTTAACTGAACTATCGGGTCTTGTTATTGTTCATGAGTCTGATGGCGGAGGGGAAGAAACTGTTCAGGTGGCGGGAGGTGTGGGTCTGGATGGACCGTAGCCTCCTGCCTGAGGGTAGGAGGGAGAATAGTCGTGTCCAGGGTGAGAAGAGTCAGCTGTGATCCGACCCACACGCGGTCCCGGAGGGATGGGAGCCTGCAGCCAATCACCTTCTCAGCAGCACGCACAATGCGCTGCAGTCGGTGTTTGTCCCAGTCTGCGGCGCCGGGGAACCACACGGTGATGGAGGAGGTGAGGATGGACTCGATTATGGCCGTGTAGAACTGCACCAGCATCTCGTGGATAGAGCATAGAATCTACATTGGCAGAGAGCACAATTAATATTATGTGACGGATAGAACAGTGCTTTCTAAGATGTCCGTTGCTTGAGATACTGTTTCTAACGCTGTTTCAATTATCTGTACGGCTTTATTCCTGGCCTGTTTGCTGTTTTCTTTCGTCTTCTTGATGATATTTATTGTGTTGAACTTTAATGATTAAACTGGGTAATATGAGTCGATTTTTCCCAGGGAGCACTAGCTGGCCATTCTTGTGCTCATAGATAATCACATTCTTTTTCTATTTCTCTGAATCAACAGTAAAGCTAAATAATGCAAAGCAATTACATAATACTAAGAGAAATGGTGGGCTGGAACCAGATTTTAACTACAAACACTGTGGTGTGTTCCAAGGAAAAGAACATGCTGTGTTAGGGTGTGTGTATCTTTGCAGCATTGTAAGCAAAAAATGGGTCCATTCTGTGTCCAGTAGTCTTACAAAAAACAACTGTAATGAGTACAGATGAAAGCACAACATGAAAGGAAAAAAAGATGTTATAATGTGTGATAAGTTTTTTTTCTTCTTTTTTTTTGTCTCCACCTCTGTCTTTGTCCATCTGTAGATGTGCTTCCATGTATGTGCACATGCGCTCAGACATTTAGGCACACGCGTGCCAAACAACATGGCACTTACAAACAAAACAGGGAAAGCCAGCGCCTAAAGACAAAAGCTGCACAGCGGAACAAAAGACAAATCCAAAAAAAATTCCATCAAGACACCCGCAGCAGGAACCCATTGTGATTAATGAAAACAAATATTGGGAGAGAGTGGGGCAGAGGAACAGAGAATCAGCACAAACAATGGAGCAGACAGCGTAATGCATGCAGGGTTCACTGACAGCCCTCTAGTGCAGAATGAGAATAATGGGAGGAGAGAGGGTGTGGTATGAAGGGGACAGGAGAGGGAGGGAAAAGGTGGAAAAGCAGAGGAAACAAGGCACCAAGGAAAAATGTATCCAACCCCAAACACATCCACACGCGCACATACACTAACGTATGAACAAGTGATCAGTGCTGTCAGCGCATCTGTGCTTACAGAGCCTTTGTTCGACAGTCACTTCTCCTGCAGGAGGGAATCAGGCGCTCACACAGACGAAACCAACCACACACCATGCCGCAAATGCATGAATCCATTTTGGGGTGAGTTTAAAGGGGTTAAATGTTTCTGTGGCGTGTTTGTGAGTGCTGGGCTCTCAATGTCACGCCTCACCGGGACACTAAGCCTGTCACTGCAAAGCAATGACAGCATGAGGCTACATGAAATTGCATGCATGTATCCAGTCTGACAGACAGCCTGAGCTTTTCAGCATCTACTAAACTGGACAAGGCCAAAGCTTAATCAATCAAGGGTTTTGCACTTATCAAAAACTTTTAAACAGCTGTTTTTGAAACTCAATTTATTTATTTATCAAAGGTTTATATTTATTTATTTTTTGATGATGGTATAGTTTAATTACCCTCAATAAGGGTTAAACTCTTAATGTTTGCATCACCACCGGCTAAAAAATGTATAAGGTTTTGTTCTACTCTGTTACTTAGCATCTTAAGTATAACTTGCACTTAAGTGGCGCTTAATTCCAGTCTCCAGTGTTGCAGCGGAGCAGAGACTCAGCCTCCAGAACAACATCTAAACCCCCATGAGCAGACATCTGTCAGAGGCAAAAATCCAAAACCTCATGATAAATACATTTCCCGCACTCTCACTCAAGACACCTGATCTTGCATTAGATCAGTTTCAGTTTCATTAAGACTACAAGGAGGATGTGAGACTGTACGTTCAATCCACAGGTGAACTGTTTGTATTTACAGAGCAATTGTTTAATTACAGTGTTTATATTTAGTCTTCAGTTCAGCTTGTTTGGACTGAATATTATCTAAAATTAAATACTAAATATCATTGAATAAGTTATCATTTAAAATAGAGATGCACTGATCCCGATACTATTATTGGGTATGAGTGCCGATACCGCTCCAATGTACTGTATTGGTATCGGTTAAAGTTAACCGATACCATGAACTGATGCTTAAAATCTAGAAACTGCAATAGTTTTGCAGAAAATGTTTATCTTTCAATTGAAATTTTAGTTTTGTGGTCATTTTTATTAATATTTAATTTTTCTTATCTAATTCATCATCATTTGTTGTAACAATCAGAGAAGAAAATAAAACGTGTCTTCCAATTCATTGCATTTTGTGTTGTAAAAGTATTGGTATAGGTACTCGGTATTGGCAAATACTCAAATCCAAGTATCTGTATCGTATTGGTTTGAAAAAAGTGGTATTATTGCTTCCCTAATTTAAAATACCTCTGGTATTACTGGACAGAGGACAAACTGTGTTGTGCTGCCTGATGTTTTCAGTCATTGTTGGAATCATGTCCATAGCATAGTATTAAAGGTTGAATATGGAAGATTTTGCTTAAAGGCTCTCTTTAAAAAAGTAATAATTCAACGGGGTGTTTAGAGATGTTCAGAATGCAAGTGCACTTTTTCCTTTAAACGTTATATTTAAACTACCATCATTAAAATAGATAACTTTTTCCGACCACCGCACTGTGCTTATATTTACATATTCCAGCCAACAGCGGTGTGGCATTGTAGGCTGCCAAATATTATTGTAGACAACTGCCTGGAGCAACAAGGCGTACTGTTGGAAATGGAGCACTCTGTAAGTTTAGCTGCTGTGTCTGAGCCCCATAGATTTCATTATCTTTCTCAGAAGAGGAGTGACCTTATAATATCTAAAACTAGAGTTAGTTTAGGTGAAGCCTACAGCAGATGGACACAAATGAAAAAACGTTCACGGTGCAGAGCGTTGGCTACGCGGAAATTACGAAATTTTCCTGGAGAAAGGTAAGAAAGCTTGCTAACAGCTAAAATTAGCTGTTGGTAAAACAGCTTTCAATACTTGTTTATATGAAGTTGTTCCTAGATATGAGAGCATCAACCTCCACCCCGAGTAAACGAAAAAAAAGGAAGCGGTTTCCTCCTGCACTTCCCAGCATAGGAGGCTCGCCTTCACTGCTGTGGTGAGTGGCTATTATAAATACTTTTCTAGCTACCTTTTTGTATAGACATAAGTAGACCATACACCTCAGTCAAATACACACTCTGTGAAATCTGTCGGATGTTTATGTAAATTCTAAAGTATAAATTATGACTTTTAGAGAGGACATCACCAAGAGCAGTGGAGGATACTCCTCAGCTACCGTAATATGAGGCAAATGACCCATATTTTGTTATATTTTTGTTTAGTATTTAAAACGTATTAGTACAAAATAGTCCTTACCCGGTAAGATTAATTGCTGGACATGATGCTGGCTGATTATGGCGACAGAACTGGCATCCAGATGGTTCAAAATTAAGTTTTGTTATTGCAACTACAACCTCAACACATTAGATGTCACTAGATGGTGCCCATGTTCCGTATTCAACCTTTAAATCCTTTATAATTGGGTGATACTTTTTTCAGTCGAAATGTTTTTTGACCTCAGTTGAATATTTGCAGGTGTTTGGCTTAACAAACCAAAGACAAGATATGCTTCATCATATTTTCTTTGGCTTAAAATTAAGTTTGTTTGGTGATGGAAGCATTTTTGGTGATGTTTTATGTTCTGTTCTGCTATGCATTAATGTTGGAGCCTCAAAAACATATCCACTACGTTCGCAGTTTACAAGGATTTTTACCACGCCACAAAACAAAAATTTAAAGTCAAACATTAACCTTTTTTGTGAATTTATTGGAGATTTTCCACATTTTAATTATCGCTTCATGGTATCGATTTACTTTAACTGATAAGATACATGTACATTAGACAGCAGTGGGATCGATACCAGCAACTGTAGACCCCTATCGGAGAGGATCTCTAATGGAAGACCATGGATCCTGAACACATGATGGAAGATCAACCTGGCTGTCTCGATTGCAGAGGGCAGTTTGGGTAGCGTAATAAGGTGGCAAGCCTTGGAGAAGTGGTCCACCGCCATTAGAATAACAGACTTGCCTCTAGAGACTGGAAGACCAGACACAAAGTCCAGGGCGACATGAGTCCAGGGACGAGCAGGAACCGCGAGGAGCTGAAGTAATCCTGCTGGAGAATGGTGTGTGTTCTTATTACGGTTACAGACTTGGCAAGCTGTGACAAACTCAATAGCGTCCTTATTGAAACCAGGCCACCAAAAGTACCGGCGGAGGAGCGCAATAGTGCAGCTCGCCCCGGAATGACATGAGAACCTCGAGTTGTGAGCCCACTGGAGAACTTTGGATCAGACTGCGGAGGCGACAAAAAGCCTATTGGGTGGCCCCCCTCCGGGGTCGGGTTCAGCAGCCAGAGTCTTATGAATGAGAAACTCGATGTTCCAGGTGAGACTGCCCACGGAACAGGAGGGGGTAAGAATGGGTTCGAGAGACTCGCTGAATTGGTCAGACGGAAATTAACGAGGCAGGGAATCAGGCTTAATATTGCGGGTTCAAGGTCTAAATGATATATTGAGGTTATATCAAGAAAAGAAAAGGGACCAACAAAACTGCCGGTTCAGGCGTTTGGCTGACTGCAATTAGGACAGATTTTTTGTGGTCCGTCCAAACTATGACAGGGAGCTCAATGCCCTCGAGCCAATGTCTCCATTCCTTGAGGGAGAGTTTAATCGCCAGCAGTTCCCTCCCGCCAATGTCGTAGCAACTCTCTGTCGGGGGAGAAACGCATGGAAAAATAGCCGCAGGGATGGAGCTTTGGTCAGAAGGGGGACGCTGGAAAAGAACTGCACCAACCCCAGTGTCGGAGGCATCAAGTTCTAGGATGAACGGTGGCCGAACATCTGGGTGGATGAGGATGGGCGCCTCCACCAACCTTTTCTTTAGGGTTTTAAAAGCCTGGTCCGCCTCGTTATTCCATACAAAGGCTCGCCTGGTGGAAGTTAGAGCTGTCATGGGAGCTGCAATGACACCAAAATTGCAGATAAACCGCCTGTAAAAATTAGCAAAGCCCAGGAAGCGTTGTACCTGCTTTCTTGACATGGGGCTAGGCCACTCCTGCTCTGCGCGGATCTTCTCCGGGTCTGTCTTCACCTGCCCACCCTCGTAAAAAAAACATCACCTAGGAATGTTATGGAGTGTTTGTGAAACTCAAATTTTTCCGCCTTGATGAACAGGTTGCTCTGCATGAGTCGCTGAAGTACTAAACGAACATGCTCCTCGTCGACGCACTCTGGACGTGTAACCATCTGGCGTCTGCTCCAAGTCATCACACTCCTTAGAAAGCTCCTTCATCATGGAGAAACCACGCACAGCTGGCACCTCATCTGCACTGATGCATCCTGTACAATGAAGTTCAGATACCCACAGAAACATAGGATCCCACACAGTCTAGTAGATGTAAACATAATGTCATGCCTGGTTAAAATGTAAATTTCATAATATTTGAATTCAAATATAATTTTTTAGGAAATGCTTTACTTTTATGCTGCACCCCTCTAAAAGCCCAGGGGAAGGGTATTTTATGTAGCTTTTTACCAAAAAGTTCCATATTCAACCTTTAAATCTGACCAGCTTCTCTGTCTCTGATTAGCTAAAGCATTCTAACAGTATGACATTGCCATTGTCATGGGAATGGTGTGTTCAGGGTTTTATGCAGTGTTTCTACCACGCAAAGATTTGGATGTTGGTCCAGATCTTATTAATGTGTGATTACATTTGACCAGAGCAGCACCACTCCACCTGTTATGCACTCTACATACCTTGAGATAATATAACATATTTCTTTCAACAGTGCTTTCCTTTTGACCATCCTTCTTCTTCTTGCCAGATTTGATGAAGACCATAGCTATCCATGAAACAAATTTTCCCAAATTAATATTAGATTTCTAAGTTTAAATGCATAAATGTAACCTTTGGTCCCTCTTTTTTTTACCTCTCCTTTGCTGATCTGTAAGTCTAAGGCCATCTACACACTCTAGCCAGGTTTAAAAAAAATCAAACATTTTCCTCTGGTCGTTAAAAAAAAAATCCCCATCCTCAACTAACTGTACAAGATTGTTTTTAAGCACATTCATAGACATGCCACACCTGTAGGGGGCAGTAGTTCTCCCAAATTCAGTCTACTCCCAGTAACTTTGTACTCTCCAACTTCTACGTTTAGCAGTAATAGAGCATGCGAAAACAAGCAAATAAAAAGCTGTTGGACAAACGATGCCAACACAGCTATGAGGACATAAATACAGTTTCTGAGTGTAAACAAGTCGCACAAGTGAAGTTGCAATTTTAGTCGCAAATGGTGATGTTGCGACACCTTAAACTCCAGTTACAACTGTCCACATGCAAACGCTTAAAATAGAGAAAACGCTGATCTTCAATTATACTGTGTATTTAGAAAAAATCATATGTAATATTTTTTGTGTGGATGACAGGCCAAACCATAGAAAAATATATATCATTTTTGTAAGATAAAGGGCTATGTGTAGAGAAGGCATAAATGGATAATCATTTGCAAAACGTTATCTCTGACTTGTCCTGTGTTTCTTGATTTTTAAGGTGTTATGGCTCCCTAATGTTCTCAAAAAAAAACAAAAGAACTCTGAGACTTTTACAGAATAACGGTATTCACATTTAGGTAAAGGTACACAAATTTAAACTCTATTTACTTGTGCGACTTCTGTATGGTCTCACTGCATTTAATTTAGGGGTATCAAAATAGGGTGATTACAAGTGTATTTTTAGAATCTTCTTATTTAAAAAAAAAAAAAAATTAACCCACAACACATCTACAATATGTTACTATATCACACACAATCTCAATACAATACAAATAAGTTTTTGTTTGTAATGTGTAAAACTTCCAGGAGTATGAAACATTTTGCAAGGCACTCTTTAATGTAGCACTAATGAATGCCAGGCATGTATATTTAGCACTGGCGATCCATATTCAGCTTTATATTCCCTGCTTGAAGCGGTTTATGCGATAAGGCATACATAGGGCTTCCAGTGGCTTGACTTCCCACTGGGAATCAGCACAATTTATTTCCCTTCATCGACAGTCCCTAAACAAACAGAGCCAGCAGGACAGGGATGAAGGAGCAAATTTATGTTGTGAGACAAAGGGGTAGCTGAGGGTGGAGGGATGCAGGCACGGCTCGGATCTGCCTCTGGCCGGAGGCTTCTTTTGGTGGTCTGTGTTATTCCCATTCGGCTTCATTACAGTCTTATCTCAAGGCAAGCAACACAGCCAGCAAGAACCAGGCCAGAGAAGCGCTGCAAGGTTGTGGACCCGACACACCTGCCACCTCAGATAAAATAAACATCAGAAAAGGACACAATTCAGGCTCCTGCTTCACCACGTCTTTCAGCAGCTTTGCGTTTTTCTCTCATATGGCCTCCTACTTGATTAATCCCTCTCTTCTTTCCTTTGTCTCCGTTTGGCTTTATCTGCCCTTCTCTTTGTTCCACCATTTCTTTTTCCCACAGGTCTTTCCTGACAAAGAAAGCAGAAATGGCACAGTAAATCATGACAACCCCATTTCATAGCATTTCAACATCAGACATGACACCGTCGTCACCTGTAATGTTAAAGACTAATGTGTGTAAAACGGCCTGTGCTCTGGTGTGAATAATCAATCACTCCCTGATGCAATGTCATGTCACATGATCTGTAAACGTCCCATTGAAATCCTGCCCCGGTTAAAATACCTGCTGCATTTTTGCTCAAACTCACAGTGATTCAGTGATTTAAACCCCGAATGATAGCTGTGCTCAGTGTGATGTATTTTAAATGCATTTATTTCACAGCTGGTATGAAGATAATTTACAGCTGACCTGCTTAATACAGTGTCTTGCAAACAAATGCATTCATTCTGAAACTTTTACATTTATCACAAGACACCTACAAACATTACTGAATTATTATTTTACATGATACAAAGACTACATTTTTTAAACTTTTTTTGTTTTTTGGGTTTTTTTTTATGTGTCCTGCATTTAGCCCCTCAACTGCGCTGTTATTATGGAGGAGATACAGAGTTCTACAGCTCCTGTAGGCAAAATTATTTAAAGATGACTTATTAGAAAAGCACATCTCAAATTTGTTGGTTTTGAAAAATTTTCGAAGAAAGACATGAAAAGTATATTTGCCCATTTCCAAGAAGGTGCTGTGGTCCGATGACAATAAATTTCACTATGAACCGCACAGGATGCTTTCCGTATCAGGGAAAAATGCTCATTGGTTAAAAATTGAAAATGGACAAACAATTAGATTTTTTGAAAAATAGGGCTAACTGTGTGTTCTACAAGCTACTCACACAAGGTTGTTAAATATACAGTCATAATAAATACACTAGAATATTATTGATAAGTCCATTTTTTTCAGTAATTCTGTTTTGCAAAGAGGAAGACATTATATAGATTAATTGCCCACAGACGGATATTTCTGAGTGTGGGCTAACTGAAAGGTATAGTTAATACATATTTAAAGATTATTTTCAAAATATACTTTTAATTTGATGTTCATTGGACCTTATATACTAATTGACTGTAAATCTATATCATCTTTTTCAGTTTCATTTGAAGAACAAAAAAAAGTAAACTATTTACCCTTTAGGTTTTACTTTCATATTGCTTTGCTTTTGGCTAGTATACAGAAACAGAACTCATGAAATAAATTACACCCAACAGGGAAAAATTTGTAAATTGGCTAATTTTGGCATTTTTAAAGTTTAAACGCCATTGTAAGCCGCTGTGTCTTCAATTCTAATAAATAAATGTGAGTTCTTCTGCAAGTGTTTATTTTTTTATTTTTTATTTATGCATTGTATTTTACTTTTACAATCGCCATTTAGCTAGTAACTCTAATAACTCTCAGAGGTTTCATTTAATCAGACAAAAAAAAAAAAAACAACAACTATCGAGTCTCTTTAATCCACTTTGTGAATACACATTGGAGTACACAGCTTCCAAATTCCAAAAGGGATTAGCTCTAAACGGCAGAGACAGAGAGGGGCCTTTGAGGGAGGCTAAAAATTACAGGTAGAGTGATCCCTTCTAAAATTATCCAACTCTTTTATACTGTGCCCCTGAAGAATTCATGCTCATGTTTAATTCCCAAGCTCTGATAACGAATGTCTTCTCACAGCACCTGAAGATTAATAGACTTTTACCAGGTGCTCTCTGTCTTTTTATAACACACTCCAGCTATTTAAACGCTCAGCTGTCTGGCTGTCAGCTTACAGCAGACCTTTGCATTTTACAACTCGGACCGGCCTGCGTGATTTTGTAGTAAAAGTGTAAATCCCACTGCACACAATGATGCAGCTTTTATTTTGAGGGTCACTATAGATTTTTTTACATTTCAATACAATACTTTCAATACATAAACTCTCAGCCTTTAAATAAGTCAACCATCATAAAAAATGAGGCAGACTGTACACCATTGTATGGAAGAGCATCTTTCAGCGGCCCTAGTCCTCTTCCATAGTTTTCAAAAAGGTGTGGACATCTAAATATTACCTTGATAGAATCATCCACAAAGCTGTGCGCTTAACATGTGGAGAAAATATAGCAGTGTTTAGGGAATAGTTACTGTATGTGCACTTCAGCTGCAAAAGAAAACTGAGGTAAATGCATCACAGAGCCTCTGGGACTCAACTGGGACAAAGTGGTAGGTGGTGTTGATGCCAGTCCAAATCTGACAGGGCAAAATATTTAACTTTTGATGCGGCTGCAAGGGACTGAACCAAAAGGGATAAAGGACTGTTTAATTCATCAACAGATGTGCTGAAAATTTGGCGAGTTGTTGATTTTGCAAATAAAATTTTTAAAGGAATACTTCACCCCTGGAAAGATGAATGTGTATTTAAAGTGGGTCAAATACGTAGTAGAAATGTGAAATTGTTTTTGAATTAGGAGCATTCTAGACTGAGAAAAGCCAGAAAATGTATTTTTTACTCATGTGGCTGAAATAGTAGCTTAGCAGCTCTGCATATGATTTTTTTTTCCTCCAATTGAAGTAGGTTTCTAGGACCCCCCTATCCATGTGTGGTCGGCACGGGCTCTTCCTCCTGACCACCAAGCCGGTCTTGCTGCTCGGCTGCAGCAGCTGCTCTGACGGCCTCTTGTTCCTGCATCATCCGCAACTGTTCATCTGTGTACTGCGGCTCGTATACGTTGCCGCAAGCATCCGATTCTCGTAACACATCTTCAAAATCCCCTTCTGCCATTTCAACTTCAAAACTACCTTCCATTGTGATTATCCTACTATTCAAACTTTCTCCAGCAAGAGCCTGTTAGCTTAGCTTCTACAGAAAGACGGCGGACACGACACGTTTACTTATTGTGAGTGAGATCCCTCCCCATATGGGCGTGGTAAAAACATGCGGAACTAGCACTCAATACTGGCTGTATTCTTATGCTTCTGGCCAAAAAAAATCCTCCGATGACCCAAAATGACGATTTATGCGTCATCGGAGAACTTTTTTCAAGCCTAAAAATGCACAAATCTCTCCTCTTAGGGGGATATGGGGGGGGCACGGTCATTCGAAAATACTGCTGGTTTTCTACTGATACAAAGCTTAATGCTAAATGCTGAAGTATCCCTTTAATTTCATCAGGGCAAAAGCACTGAATCACAAACTGTTTTTTTGGGATGCAACAACAACACTTTTTAAAAATCGATATGAAACCGTTACTTGGATCAGAGTACTTGCTGCTCGAGTCCTGACAAGAACCAGGAAATACAACCATATTAGTCCAGTGCTCCGGTCCCTGCATTGGCTTTCTGTCGCTCAGAGAATAGAATTGAACACAGCTCTGCTTGTGTGCAAGTCTCTTCATGGATTGGTACAAAAGTACATCTCTGACCGGCCCTACACCGTCCACGGGTCAGGAGGACTCAGACAGAGTGTTGGTAGCCAGGTCTCCTAGTAGCTAGGAGACAGGTTAATGTTAGTAGCTATGCTGCTTTAGGCTAGGCTGTGGAGGACATTATTGGGTCTGTTCCTACTTTCCTCTACTTCTCCCCAACTGCATGATGTGCTGTCATTCAACACTAACCTGTTTTTATTATAGAGGTGCTCGGATTAGCCCTGCTTGACGACCCTGACAAGATGGCATTGCAGTGACAAATTCTCCACGTCCTGCAACAAACTTCTGCATTTCTTTGCTTTTCGGTCTCGTTATGTATTCTCAAGCAGACGTCGCGGCAGATACCGCTTGTGCTGAGCCTTTCTGCGGAGGTTTCTTCCTTTAAAAGGAGTTTTTCTTCACTGTGCTGCATGCTTGTCATAGGATTGCTGAGATTCACACAATCTTCTTGGTTCTTAATTTTACATAAATTGTATTGTAATAACTCTTTTTGTAAAGTGCCTTGAGATGACATCTGTTGTGAAATGGCGCTATATAAATAAACTGAATTGAATTGAATTGAATTGAATTGACATGTTAGAGAGACATTATGAACCATCTCGGGCCCTGTAAACTTCAGGGAGGGGTCTCCTGGTGGTTCCCAGGGTCAACAATAAACACGGTGAGGCTGCATTTCAGTTTCAGGCAGCTAAAATATGGAACAGTCTTCATGAGGATGTGAGACAAACCTCAACTCTGACAATGTTTAAATCCAGGCTGAAAACAGTTTTTTTTTTACATGTGCATATGACAGTTGAAAGTATTTTATCTGCACTCTTGCTTTTTATTGTAATTAATAATTTTTTAAGTTGATGTTTTTTTCTGTTTATCTGTTTTCTTAATTTATGCAACTGTGAAGCACTTTGAATTGCCTTGTATATGAATTGTGCTCTACGAATAAATTTTCCTTGCCGATACCGAGTAACAATGCAGAAACTTCTACCTCACACACAAAAAAGTGCTATGAATTGGAAGGACATTTTTCTTTTCTTTTCTGCTTGTTACAACGAATGAGGGTGAATTTTATAAAAAAAATATAAACAAAAATGACAATAAAACTAAAATTTGAGGTTAAAAATGATCAATTTCTGTTAAATTAATGCAGAGTTTTCAAATTTAAGTGTTGGTTCATGGTATTGTTTAACTTTAACCAATACCACTAAGAGTATCTTTACAAAATATGATTATCTACGGCACTCAGCCTGTGGCCTCGTGCCTACGATCGAATCACACTAGTGGTGATATTCGGCACAACAGCACTCCATCTTGTGTGATATTGCTTCTACATAACCTTTCTACAAGCACATTTTATTACTTAAAAATAGCAACAGCAGATTATGATTTGATTATTTGTTTAATCATTCATTTAGCTCTGCCAACACAAACAGTTCCAAGTGGAATGCAGAAAAAGCTGTTGCCAGGCAACACAAACATTTCCTACACACAATCATTAAAACACAAACATTAGAACTCTCGTATGGCGGAGTGATACTGTTAATAAAAAGGCCCAGTACTGTTGTACTTCAATATCAGCACTCTTGAAATGGCACTCTAAGCTTGTCTAATCAAATTTCTTGGTCGGAACTAACTGTTGTATAATAGACGGTATCGGGGCTGATACTCGATACCAGTATTGGTAGTGGTGCATCCCTAGTTTTTTCATTGTTGGAGGAGTGCAACATTGAACATAGTGACTTTGGCTACCAGACAGCTGTGAGATGCCTACTGAAGAAAATACTTAAAAGACGATAGAAGCTGAAGGCAGAGATTCAGGAGTTTTGTGAGAAGAAGGACAAGGACATCCCAGAGTTCTCAGATGCAAATCTGGCTTTTGCTGTTAATGTGAATACACTAATAAATGACCTAAGTAAAGAAGAGTTCACACTGAACACTAAGAGAACTGAGGAAAACCAAGCAGCTTGCAGCATGAGGTTATTTAGGGGATGTAGTCTTTAATGGCTCATTTCCACTGAGCAGTACACAACCGATCAATGTGGTATTCTATTTGATCTTTTTCCATTTTAAAAGCGGCCCATACAACCAACCCATATCGTATCACTCCTGGGCGCCCTTTAATTATAGATCCATAGGACAATGTTAAGGTACCGTAAGGATAGAGCAACTAGCATCACCCAGAATAATCCATTGATTGGGGGACAAAAACTGTCACTGCTTGCGACAAACACAAGCCATACTAGTGTGTTAGGTGTTTGGGTTTAACCCTGTCTGCTCAGTGAGACTTCAACTAGTGTTGGAAATTCACCCCTGAAAACACTGGACCATAAAATAGCATGGCGAACAGCAGCGACATGTGCCATTTAACACACTGCCTAGAGGTGCAGTTGATAGCACTGCTGTCTTGCAGCTAGAAGGTCCTGGGCTTAAATTTTGATATGGGGTCTTTCTGTATGTTTGTATGATCTCTCTTGAAATTCCAGCTTCCTCCCACAATCCTAAAACATAAGTTTTAATTTATATGGTCTCTACAAATTGTCCTTAGGTGTTTTGTTGTTTCGTCTGTGCCACCCTGAAAGCAATCCCAAGATTTACTTCCCTATATCCATTTAAGTTTTCTAAAGCACCTAAAATACATTATTTGAATGAGCCAATAATTATAATTCAAAAGGTTTACTGATATGCATAAAGTCTGCAGTAATTAAAAATTATAGGTCAATGGCAGGTTCATATTTCCTGCAGAATTTTACTTTTACGGGTAGGATTGTTTTTGTCTCATTTTCATCCTTAATAAAGCAGTATACGAAAATTCTTTCTTGTGTTTGTTTTTGTTAAAAAATACTGATGAAGCTATGAATGAGTTATGGGTACACTCATCTTTGATGCATGTGATCTTCTAGAGAAAAGATTACCTAACTCAGAATATAAATAAAACCTTTATTCTAAGCAAACAACCACTCTTGGTTTGTATTATTTCAGACATCTAAGACCTGTATAACTGAAGGTTAAATGTTTCTGAACAGGACATATCTTTATACAGAAACACCTCAGTCTGCTGCAGGCAGCACTCTTTTTATTTTAAGTTCCATTAACTCATTGTTTAAATATTCAAATTGAGCATTGTATAATTCTAAACAAAAGAAGATTTACTCATAAGTCTGTTTAGATTTTAGTTAATTAGTTTATTAGAAATTCAATGTAGTCCATGTGCCAGAGTCGTTAAAATGCTTTTGTCCACCCGTTGTCCCTCAGAGTTAGGGTGACCATATTTTGACTTCCAAAAAAAGAGGACACTTGACTAATTCCTGAAACACTTCAACACATACTCTGTTTTGTTAAAAAATACTTTTGATTTCAACATATTCAATGTGTTCCTTCTGATCTGTAAAAAGAATGTGAAAAGTGGAAATGTCTTAAGAAAAGAGGGCAGTTGGCTATCATCCTACTCAGAGTACTACTAAAAATGAATTATATCATCATATTTAAGATATAAAGCTGAATAAAAAAAACGGTATTAAAAAGCAACAAACTTTCCCGCCTTCTTTGGAAAGAAAAAGAATACTTCTTAGTGTATGCCAGGATCTGGTTTCAACTGATCATCTGAGTAGCATGCATTTATTTATTTATTTATTTCAAGGATGCTAAGGGCTGTGATTGAATTGTCACCTCTCCAATGTGTACCCTGCCTTTCTGCCGTTGACCACAAGAGATAGGCCTGGGCCCTCCTGCTACCCTTAGAAGATAAGCAGGATGGATGGATGGATGGATGGAGAAGTACAGAGAATGTCAGAGTGAGCTGCATTTTGTTTTTGTAGAGTTAGAGAAAGCGTATGTCATGGTGCCTAGAGAAGAGCTGTGGTCTTGCATAAGACGACCTGGCGTGTCAGAGAAGTATGTTAGAGTGCTGTAGGAAATGTATGAAAGATGTGAGACAGGAGTGAGGTGTGCTGTAGGAGTGTAATAGGAGTTCAAGGTGGAGGTGGAGGTGCATCAAGGAGCAGCTCTTCGCCCCTTCCTGTTTGCTTCGATGATGGACAGGCTGATAGATAAGGTTAGACAAAAGTCTCCATGGACTATGATGTTTTTAGTTGACACTGTGATCTGAGGTGTGGACAGGGTGCAGGTAGAGAAAAAGCTAGAGAGGTGACGGTATGCACTGGAAAAAAGACGAATGAAGATTAGTTGCAGCAAGTCAGAATACATATGTATAAATGAATGAGACACAAGTGGATTGGCAAAGCTAGATGTAGTTGACATAATGAAGGTAGAGGACCTCAAGACCTGCTGCTGTCGGGGCAGACGGCTCTCCTGATGGCATTTTCCTTCCGTACCTGACTCGTCTGAGCTCAGTCCAGTGTCTACCTATGGTCTTACATGTTTTGGGAAGGAGTGTGTATGTGTATGGATGTGTGCCTGTGTGTGTCTGTGTGTGTTTGGGAAATGGGTATGGGAAGGGGGAATAATTGTGATTTTGTTTTTAAAATTGTGGGAAAGGGATGGGAATGTGGGTTATGTGGGGACATTTTAATCTGTAAAGCACTTTGAGCTGCATCTTTTTAAAATAAAAAACGCCTTATAAATAAAGTTTGATTTACTGATTGAAGTACTTAGGGTAAATGATCCAGTAAAACGGAGAGTTTGGAAAAGACATGTGAATGCTGTTTGGAATGGATGGAGAAAAGTGTCTGGTCTGATGTGTGATAAAAGGGTTTCGGCAAAAATTAAAGGAAAGGTGTACCAGACAATAGTGAGACCAGTGATGTATGGTTTAGAGACGGTACCAATGAGGAGAAGACAGGAAGAAGTTGAGAAGATGTTAGGATTCTGTTTAGGATAGATAAGGATGGAAAGCATCAGCCATGAGTACACTGGAGGGAGAGCTAATGTTAGATGTTTTGGAGATTAAGTCAGAGAAGCCAGACCGATATGGTTTGGACAAGTTTGGAGGAGCGACAACAATTATATTGGTAGAAGGATGCTGAGGTTGGAGCCACCAGCAAGGAGGAGGAAAGGAAGACCAAAAAGGAAATTTATGGATATGGATGTGGTGAAGGGGACATAAAGTTAGTTGGTGTGAGGGCATAGGATAGGACTAAATGGAGACAGATGATTCACTAAGCCGACCCCTGAAGCTGAAATAGAAGAGAGATCCGAGTTGTATTTATTGATATATATTGTCATATAAACCTGAAATCCGAGAGACTAAGTATGACCCTATTACAAAAAAAAAATTTGTTTTAAGTTTTGAGGAGAGGCTACAATCTGGAAAGCTTATGTTCCTACATTAGACTTGCTTGACTTTGAGAAAAAAAAGTTTAATTAATTTGATAAAGATTGCTTCCGTTTATCCATTACATAAACTGTGTATAATATGTTTCGCCTTATCCTTTCGTACACCCTAAACTGGTCATCAGTCCATCACAGGGCAACACTGAGATAGACATGACAAACAATCCTGCACACACACACTCAAGCCTAGGGACAATTTAGAAAGGACAATTGATCTACCAGTCATGGTATTTTGGACTGTGGGGAGGAACCTGAGTACCCTGAGGGAACCCACGTATACATGTGGGGAACATGCAAACTTCATGGAGAAACACCTCAGGCCAGGATTTAAACACTGGGCCTTTTTGCTACAAGGCAACAATGCTACTAACAGCGCTGTTTGTTATTTTTCCAAGAAAGTGTGACTGCTATTGTATTTCTCTGAAAAAGTATTGGTTCCTGTTTAAAAATCTGAGGCCAATAGAAGACTAGCACTGTTATTTTGTCATTGTTTAAGCAAAATAGCTGAGGTAGAACCAATAACTGACAGATGAGATTGCCTTCAAACAGCCCTAAGTAAAAGAATTGAAGAATTGTGTACAAAAATCTTTATGCAGCACACGGAAAAATTTATATTTTTTGTAATGTCTCTTCTTAAAAAAAGAGCAATAGTTCAAAATCTTGGACAGTAAGCAACTGATGACACAAATTCCGCCCAGCTATGCATCGTAAAACCTAACATTTTGCCGCTGCGCCTCCTTGCTCTGACTCAAGCCAAAGTTTGAGTGATGAAAAAGCATATTCAGATTTCACACTCCAATAACAACAAGTAATCAAGGCCAGTGGTAGAAGCGCCCCGGCGGAGGCAGCAGACCGAGGCAGAGTGACGCCGCTGCACCCCTCAGTCACATCTAAACACCTGTCTCCAAATGGACACATCAATCCCTATTTCACAGCCCGCCTGGTTTCCTACACTGACACACACATAAGCTTCCACACATTGGATGTAGATTATAGATGCCCAGAAAAAGAAGCTGCACAAACATTTTCACATATCTGTCCTGAGCAAAACATTTATATTTTTCTTTCTTCTCTTTTTTTTTTCCTTTACGATGAAAAGCAGGATGAGTCTCTCTTGGACAAATCTATTTATGTAGCTTGGACAGGACACACAATAAGGATGCAGGTGAAAGTAAATGGGATGGAATGCAGGTCGAGTAGAAATCAATCTGTTGCAATGCAGCAAACGGTAATCTCACTCTTCAGCAAGAAGGGTTGATTTGCAGCCCCAGAGTGCTGATTGGGTGGGGGTGTATAGGTGTGGCATGTGAGGGAAAATAGTCCTGGACCAAAAAGGGGTGGCAAGAAGCACTTAGCACCTGGGATAATACCAATTTTCTCTCTTTCTCTTACCGTCTCTCTTACCGACGCACACATACACACACAAGCACTTTGCCTAATAGAGTAGCAGCACTAGTCAGCGTTTCCCATGGCAGGCAGTAATCGCATGACTGGACTCAGTGATGGATTTTGGGTTAGAGGCAGCATCAGCAACACTGCAATAAACATAAACATGCACACACAGTCCCTCTCAAACTCCCACGTGTACACAAGAAGGAGTTCTCACAAAAAATAACATAGGTTGAGATGATACATTTGATTTTAGTATACAGTAAATTTATTAATTTGACAATAATCAAGAATAAATTTGCAGGTTTGTTTGTAGAAACAGGTAGGGCCTGATTTATCAAAGCTTTGTGCTTGTTAAAAGGTGTGCAAAGTTATCAGCAGGTGCAAAAACCTGCAGCAGGTGATTTACTTAGAAGGCACAAGTAAGACTGTGCCTGTTAAACCTACAGAAAGATTTTTGCAATCCATTTAGCACTTTGCCCTTCATGAACATACAATGTGGGTTTTATGGCAGAAGGCACAAAATAGTATGAGGAAAATATACAAAAAAGTATGTCTTTCATGCACATTGGGATTTATCTTGCTTCAAAATGTTTGTACGGGCTGATTTAGCGCCTATTTTTACCGTCTCTCACAGACATGTCTTAATTTTGAGAAAGATACGTTTATTACTGAAAAACAAAAAATATAATTCATACACATTCAAATTGTAATTTACACTCTAATGGCCATAAAGCTGACAGTTATTTTGACCCCCAAACTGTTTTTTTTTTCCAAAGACACATCATAACTTATTATGCGCTCACCGCATCTGCACCTGCTTCTTGTTCATTTATGTGGATCCCCACTAGTTTCCACCAGAGTGATTAATAATCGATTAATGTAAATCGATCATGTACAATATCACAATGAAAAATACATAAATACATAAAATTCATAATCACCCTGCAATGGACTGGTAATGGTCTGGCGACTTGTCAAGAGTGTAACCCACCTCTTGCCCAATGCATGGTTTAGAGAGTGGCGCATGTACACAGCACACATTAAGTTTATATATGTAAAACAATAAATATAATTCAAAGAGATACAGCAGCTGTAACAGCCATAGATTTGAAAGGTATGTTTTTTATTTCCCTTTTCTTTGTGATTGATGCATCATGAATCCACTGCGTCTATTCCTCCTTGCTCTGGCTGTGCATCGTGCAGAAATGATAGCACACACAGCAGTAGACGCAAAGTAGTTATTTGAAAACTGCTTTTTCCGCCTGTTGTGATTTGTGCACATAATCTTTGTAGATCAGATAATTCTGTACTCATTAATTAGAATGACAAATCAGGTCATCAATCTTTAACCATGTCTACCTTTGTTTCATTATATTTTAAGAAGAGATAATTAACCAAATATGATTACTGCTACAATACAGAATTTTTTTCATTTCAAACTGAAACTTGCAGAGTTTCCCTTGATCTTAATGTTGAGACTGTGAAATACAGAACCCTACTGATAGTCTGTCACAGTTTTCAGACACAACTAAAGTGTTGTTTCTGTGTAACAGCATGTTTATTCAGACTAGAAGTAATTTGAAAATATTTTGGAGTGGTTACACAAGAGACTGACAGAATCTGATAGATATTCTGGGAATGGAGGTAACGATTAGACTGATAGGCCTGTATAGGCCTTCCAGCTTCAAGGAGTGAATCACCAAAGATAAGTGATCAAAGTACCAGTTGAAACATACAAAAAACAGATCAACAATGACAGGAAGGGTTGGATTGCAGTAATGCCAATACAGATATTAGCATTTAATGTTAAGATTCTGTGGTTGTGGTGTCTGCGTTTTCTCTCACCTTCTCCACAGGGGTGTGGCAGGCAGCTCTCAACAGGTGCAGATCGTTCCAGTTTGTCAACTGCCAGCTTCATAAGGGGAGCGGCTGCTGCAAGCTGGTGCCAGATGGTTCTTGCAACTAGCGTGGTACTGGGCCAACTCCCTAATGAAATCCAAGTAAGATTATTTCCATTTGTGTCTTTTGGATCCTTAACTGAACTGTCACTTCGCAGTGCTCTTTCCGGTCAGCCTCTGCAACGCTTCCCCTCTGGTAATCACTCCATCGCTCCTGGGTGTCTGTCGCTCGCCTGTTCGCCCATTTGCCAATCCACAAACAACTTCAAGTAAGTCACAATCCCTAACAATAACATTTGATTCTTCAACTTATCATCCTCAACTCCTCCCGGGTTCTCACCCGGTCCAACTTCAGCTCCAGCACCTTTAACCAACTCCAACAACAGTCAGTATCTATGCACAGAGACTCAGGACTATCAAAATCCTACTTGCCTCTCTTCCAAGCTCCGTGATCAACCCACCAACTGTAAGCTCAATATTATCATTCTATCTACTTCTAAACAGAAATCTAACTGTTTACTTACCTCTCCTCAGTCCCGAGTTCCCGTTTCCTTCTTGGTTCTGCTGAGACGACCTTTAAATCTGTTTTAAATAACCTTTTTACTAAAACTCTCAACTGTGTCTGTGATTGTACTGTAACTCAGTCTTGTAACCACACATGTCATTTAATTTATGATTGGTATAAATAATAACCTATAAGGCTGACAACGTACATAATTTTGAACATGCCGTTTTTGAAAAAAAGGCAAAAACATATACTTAACCTACAACAATACTTGGGCATAAAGTCTGTGTATTTATATTCAGTTCCCTTTACTCTGACAGAGCAAAAGAAGACTTCATTGGAGTCAGTTGCCTTCAGAAGATGAATGAAGCTAAATTCAGGGTAATCCTGGGGAGGGCCTTAATACAAATGCATTCCCCAATTAAAAAAAAAAAAAAACTTTTTTTGAAAACAATGTATCATTGTTGGGTTGCATCATGGCACAGTTGGTATCAGAGTGCCCATCAGTAATAGTTTATTTCCTTCCCTGATTTCTTTCTGCATTGAGTTTGCATATTATGTCCATGTATGTGTGGATTTTATTTGATTACATCAGTTTCCTCCCACTGTATGAGGATCTGACTTCTTAATCGGTCTCTGTAGAAAGACCTTAGTTATATGTAGTTATGCATGATTGTCTGGTTTGCCCACCTTTTCGGTATCAGTACTTTTCCAAGTGTTCATATGGAACATTGACAACATACACAGGGATGACTGATGTGCAGAACAATGTTCAGAAGTACAAAGTCACCACTCAGGTGGTTTTAAATCCTTGGAATTCCCATAGTACAGTAAAATAGGATTATTTTTGAGGCCGTAGCTTCCCTTGGGCTCAATTGGAAGTGCTTTGACCATTCAATGTCACTTACAATGCCTTTCATTTATAATCACGTCCCAAATACTGCAGCAATATTTCTGACAGTAACTACCAGAGAGATCATTTTTATCCTGTCTTATCTTTTCCGCTTCTGTTCCATGTCAAATCCAGATTTTGAAATGTTTTTCCACACAGTCAAAGCCCTTAATGACCAAATATTGTATTTTGAAGATTTCACTGAACCATAATATCCCAGTGGAGCAAAGTGAGTGAGAAGCCTCAGCTGTGGTTCTTAGTAATGCTGTGACTCTTCAACAATAACTCAGTTCAGTTTTATACCAGTTTGGTTTGCTGACAATTTGATTTGAGACTGATTTTTAACCTCTAAAAACTTGAACGAACACACAGCTAAGAGGTTTTTGAACCTAATATAGTCAGACAAGCTTTCTGCATGCCCATGTCTCTTGAGCAAGGCAACCAGCAAGCACATACGAGTAGATGAATGCAAGTCATACTCTGCATTCAGTTTACAAATTGGAAAAAGTTCTATGAAAAGCATTGATTTGATGAAGAATTAAAAATAAAGAAACATAAAATGAATTATGATTTTAGGCTTACTGTATTTACATTCCTTTTATCCCTATCCCTATGTCTTTGTTGCTTTTATTAGAAGTACTGTTCAACACTAGATTTAAATTCGGAACTTAAATTTAGGTATGGTATGCACTGAAAATGTTGTGATGAATATTGCTTAAAATTAAGTTCAGTGGTGTAAAAATGTATGGCTGTGTTCTAAACCAACCTGGCTTTAGCTGAAAAAGTAATTTTGCACCAAGAAGAGGTAGACCTGCCGGTGTGCTTTGCATTATTGCCCGATACGGTCCGAGAGACCTGCCTTGGAGGTAGTATATGAGTCCAGCTACGAGTGAAAACACACCAGGTTACAAAGCGGTGGGTTTACATAACCTGCCCCGGAGCAGGTTAGCCGTGCAGCGTAAGATACCATGGCAATGAACATCGATCAAAGCCGAGCTACTTTCATAGTACCTAAAACCCAGGGTTGGTGGAAACTAAGCTGAAACATAGCTGGCTAGCCACCTAATCCGGCTTCATGGTACAGGCCCCAGGTCCGAAAGCAAAAAAAGAAACTCCAGACCATATTAAATGGTAAATGGACTGAACTTATATAGCGCTTTTCTAGTCTTCTAGACCACTCAAAGCGCTTTACATTGAAGCCACATTCACCCCTTCACACTCGCATTCATACACTGATAGCCAACATGGCTCGGTAGGACGATGTAGAATTTGGGGGTTGCCCAGGGGCACATCGACATGTGACTGGAGGAAGCTGGAATCGAACCTACAACCCTCCGATTGCAAGCCAACTACTCTACCACTGAGCCACAGTCGCCCTAAAAATCTATCTTATTATGATAAACTCTTGGTATGATAAAATGGTTCATATTTGTCTTTTCAGCCGACAGAATATTCTCACAAAATTCTTGTGGATCTTGACGATTCGCAAGAATCGGATGCATTTTCTGGGGATGGAGGGGTAAATATTTGGTTTTTGATTTGGAACTATCCAATAGATGCCATTTTTGCCAGTTTTCTTCTATATTGTTGAATCACAAAAGCCAAAACCTTAACTGAGGCAAGTTAGCCCTGCAGTGCTGATGTTCAGATTGTTTGCTGAACTTCTGGATGAGTCATCAATGAGTTGCTGTTGTAATTTTGGTGGGTATGTAATTGACTTAAAGCTGCAATATGAGAGAATTTTACAACGAATTAATCACACAACAGTCTAATGTCCCAACCATGTAGAAAGGAAGGTTACATTAAAATAGATTGTGATCTCAGCCAGCTGGGTGGTTGTAAGTTTTGTTACTAAGGACCTTGCTTAAATACCTTTTAGAACATAGAGGTCTCTGACAGCTGGTGAGATGGCAAATTTGTGAATTTAACCCAGATTTTCAGACATGTAGATCTACACACACAACCACCAAGAGTCAGCCCCCACCCCATCTCTAAACTAAGAAGTCAAAAGACAATCTGAATGAAATTATGTTGCATTTAAGTATTATATAATGGTATGTTGTGTCTCTTTAGATTATATAACAATGGAACTTATTGCATGAATTGTATGATTTAGAGATATAAATACTGCAGTGACACTCCTGCACAATGCATCACAATGGATAGACTTATTTGATGTAGGCCTACTGCTTGTGCTGCTGCTTTTATTTTTTATTTTAATAATTTTACTGTAGTTGTCCTGTTACACATTTTCTTTCATAATTATATATTTTTTATTTTAAGGTGAAGTACCTTGGTTCCCTTTTGGGTGAATAAAGCTTTATATAGATTGATTGAAATAAAACAGTTTTCCTCCTCCTTAAGTATCAGTGGAATTGTACTTTGCACTCTGTTGACACGGTTACCCATGAAGGCTCATATCATCAATCTTAAATCTATGCAGATTATTCAAAAGAATCTTTGCAATGACCATTTATGGCAGAAAGTGAGTGCGTAGGAGGCAGGATATGATCCAAAATCACTTGAACTCATTTCTTCGAAGAGTAAGATCAGACAACGTCTAATAAATAGAGGACTCCCACTTTCATTGTACTTTCGGATTCTGAACTGGTTGCAGTTCCAATCTGGTTCAATATGAGGGCACTCTCATGACAAGTGCAGAATGAATGGAGGTCTATGGAGCAATACCCCTCAAAATTCACTTTATTCAGGATCTAATTTTTTGTCTAGAGAATGCATTTTTTTTTAAGGAGATGCAAAGCAATTATTCACTGCTGGGTGTTTTTAGTCACTTATTTGCTTTAAAAAATTTATTTTAAAATGTCAATGATGACACATCCTACGACCAGAGATTGCTCTACGGCAATCCTTATTTTTATTTTTTTATTTTACAGTACATACATAACCATAGGCAGATAACAGTCCTATCAACTAAATAAAAGTTGTTGGATTGAAAAAAAAAACCAAAAAAACATGGGCGATAAAGTCCGCCTTAACATTCTGGTGCCGATTCGGATGCCACGATGCCGTCAAGCGGTACCTCTGGTTGTAATCAGACCTTCATTGACCAATTAGTGGTCATCAGCAAAATGCTAGCGAGTTATGAGCAACAACAACTCAACTTGTAAGAAAACAAAACGAAATATGTACTTGTTCATTCAACTTTCAACTTATAACCCATGTTGAACTTGCAAAACCTACGATTCAATCTGAGATTTCTCAACGGCAATCAGGTGAAAGAAACAAATTTAGCCGTCCAGCTCCATAGCCTCCCATTCATGTTTCACTCATGGCGATCGCCACCAGTGGAACTCTGGTGGAACTGCAACCAAATTTCATTACAGTGGGACTTAATTGAGAGTGGCAAGGCTCTCCGAAACCAACTCTGGTAAGATTTATAAAGTGGGAAATTCCATGCACCTGTGATTACTCAAAGATTGCTAGATCTGAAAATTACTTGGATGTAAATAATTATTATTTTGTTTATCTTGAGTACAAACTTAGCAAGTACTCTATGTTATAAATGAGAACTCTCCAAATGTGGTCTCAAATCGTGTAGTGGTCAGTTGTATTGACCACTTAAGGTGGTTTTATAATAGAGCCACACCAACTCTTCTGCATTCACAAACATGCACATTCAACTGGTTTGTGGTTTACTGCCTCGTCAAAGTGTGCATCAACATGTGGCAGGGAGAAGGCTGGATTTAAACGCAAAACTTCTCGATTGCAAGATGACTACACTTACAACCACAGTCTAGAGCAGAGGTGTTAAAACTAATTTCCATTTTGGGCCACATCAAGTTAATCAACTACCTTAAAGGTGGCAGAATTTATAAAACTATTACAAACCACTAAAATACGAATAAATATCTAGTCTCAACACATACTTCTTAAAATCAAATGATATTGAACATCTTTTCACATTGATGTGATTTTAAGACTTTTCAAATAAACACTGCTTTGAATGACAAAATTGTATTTAGGTGCACATCAAAATAACTATAATAAATAACTACTTATAAATATCTAATAAAGGTGCTATTTATATAGTCTTCTAGAGGTTAGAAGGCCACATAATTGCTATGGTGGGCCATATATGTCCCCGGGTCTTTGGTTTGAAATATGTGGTCTTGAGCTATTTTCAACTAACAATGGGGATAGATATCAGCCTCTTTATGGGCAAACTGGTGGAGAAATACCCCAAAACCTGCAATTTGAATTTAAAAAATCAAAATAAGAGTCAAACACTCCTTGAGCTATGACTTAACCTCATCACCATCACATCTGCCACTGCTGCAGTGAACTGTCATGCCCCTGTTTTCAAGAAACATTTACATGATAGGATTTTTCTGAGGGACACAGTTTGACAGCCAGATTAACTTGTGACTGTTGTAAATAGAACTCAGTAATTTTGACAAGCTACATCTTAAACCGTAGTTCACAGCAAGATTTCAATCACACAACCTACCACATGTCAGGGTTGATTGAAAATTATACCTTTTGGAAATATAATTTTTAAATACTTAAACATTTAAACGTTCATAACTTTGTTTGTGATTCAGTTGGAGGAGCAATACAGAAACGTGACTGAAATCAGCCACCATAGGCTACTGTTTTCCTTCACATTTTCCTTAACATCGTGTTTTTTCTTTTGTTTTGATGTTAAAGGTTGGAGATTCACTCTGCTGGAAACAATAACTAGGCCTTCTTAAAAGATGAATATAGGATTATCAGTCATGTAAAACCCATTCTAATATAAAATGTTCCACATTATGGTCACATAAAATATATTTCTTGTTGTTGATCACTGCTATCTGTTGTAGTGGTTTGTCTAAAATACTCTGCTGTAGCAGATGTATTATTTAGGTATTGTGACCCATGAGGATATATTTCCTATTTTTAAAAAATAATTTTAGCAGCATCGTCGGGAGGCTAAAGGAAAAACAGTTACTGACAGATGAGACTGTTTTCAAACTGCATGTCTTATTGCTTTTAAAATCACACTTTAAAATGCTTGAATGCATACTAACCTACAAAATTTTGCATTTGTTCAATTTGTTGCACGTTTCTTATTGGATGTATTTAAAACAAAGTAAACCTGAAACATGATCTTGAAACTATAACCAACTTTATTGTACTGGTTGTTTTCTCTGTCTCCTGGGCCACCTACCTCCACAGCTATCTGTTTATCATTTGTTCAAGTCCAACCCGATATAGCAGACTTCAACTGATGCTGTGTGAAATCAGGTTAAAGTGTGACTCTGGCCCTGAAAAAGAAATGGACCTGCGATTAGAATCTTGTACATGGTTTGGCATCAGGTGCAGTGGGGAATGAGATAAAACATGTTTGCTTACGGAGATCTATATCATACAGAACACTAAATTATTCACAAACCAGCAGGGGAATCCCCAACTCTCAAAACATGTGCAGACCTTGAGTAGATGGGAAGATTGCGCAAAGACTGGTTCATTTTTACAGATAGGAATATCTAGATAAGAACACACAGAGCATCACTTCAATACTGATGAAAAATAAATGAAAACATGTTAAACAAGTCTGCCTTTGTGAGCAGAGGAGCAATGCTGTGGGATCCAACAGCACTCATAGGGTCCATAAACACCGGGCGAGGGTGATGATGGGGAAAACTGTGATTTAAAAAAAAAGGAGAAAAAAAACAGGTCATAAAAACGACAAACAGAAACAGTCATCTCAATCTTATTCTCCCTCACTTCCATTAGTGTGACAATTTCATTAAACAAACATAATGTACAAAATCATTTCCTCGACTTGGCTGGCTCCGAGAAATTAACAGCAACATGGAAGTCATGCATAATGAATGTGAACATTTGCCATCTACAAGTCTCCCACAGTCAAACATTAATTCAACCTCGTGCAGGATGTGGAGAGCGAGGAGGACGACGAATAGAATATCGAGAGGTGGAAAAAGAAAGGCAAAACCGTCAGAGGTGATCTGACTGACAGCAACACGGCCAGGTTAAAGATATGAAAGTTTGGAAAGGATGTAATGGAAGATAAAAATACCCAAAAGGTATACAAAAATATACAAATTGTAAAATATAAACCCTTCCCAAAAAACCTTTCGTGCTACTAATGGGAAAGTGTGGCAGTAGTAAGCCCCTCTGAATCAATGTTTTTGATAAAATCTTGTTATGCTGCAGATATAACTTTAAGGTTTTTACTCTGTAAGTATATGGCAGCTTTGGGGACGTAGAGTCTTACAATTACAACAGTTAATCAGCTCAAAGTTGTTCAAGTTCTAGCTTTGAATCCAGACCTGGGCTTTTCCTGCATGGAGTTCTCTCTGTGCATGTGTGACTTATTTCTGTGTAACCAAGTTAATCCCCACAACACAATGCTGCCACCACTATGTTTTACTTTGTGGATACAGTGTTCAGGGGCAGTGTTATTTTCCTCCCGCACAGTGTTTTTGCACATAAGCAAGAAAGAACAACTTTTGACTTATCTGACCTGAGTACCCTCTTTCCACATGTTTGCTGTATGACATAACTTACTTATGGCAAACAGCACTTTCTATGATTACTTTTTTAAAGAATAGCTTTAGTATTGCCCCTTTTCCATTAAGGCCGAATACTTAGAGTGCTTGACAGTTAAAAAGCTGTTTTGTCAAGAGATTCTTTCTCTAGCCTGTTTCAAACTGTAATATTGCTTCCATGGTGTGTATTTTGAATACAGCGTGTTGGCATGGCAAGGTAAGAATATTGTGCCATTCATGCCACCAAGCTTGATAGGAATATGCAGCAACTAAGGACTTGACTACTTATGAATGTCCTAAGGCTCCCAGATGCAGTCTCCACTTTGCAACAACGCGGGACCATTGTTTTTTTAAAAACAGGCTACTGAGTTTTATGTTTCTGCAGCGGCTCCAGGTTAATTTTCTCCTTGCCTTAATAAGTGTAAAGTGGTGCCGTTCTGTTTCCATTGATGGATGATGGATTGAACAGTGCACCATGAGAAGTTCAGAACATGGGGAATCATTTATAGCTTAGCCCAGCTTTAAACTTTTTCACTTTATCTCTTACCTGTCTACTGTGTTCTTTGTTCTGTATGATGTTGTTATTTTGCTAATGTGAGTGTAAAAAAACAATCAAGTTAAATACTACACAGCTGAACCAATGCACTAACTAGATTTTATTTTGGGGTAGCCGAGTGAAGGAGGGGTGAAATACAAATGTATGCTGCAAGTTTCATATTTTTACTTGTAAAAAATGTTGAAAGCAAAGTTTCCTTCTCTTTGCTAATCTCAGTCACACTGTACTTTATTTTGCATCATTTAATTATTTTAGTTTATTCAAAATTAAACCATGTATGTAAATGTTTCACTATGAACACTGACTGTGACGGATATTACAAGAAAAAGCTGTTTGTTGTCACAGCTATCACATTGCGTAATGCTCTGTCCAATGCACATCAGGAAGACAAATATTACAGGTCACATGGGATTAAAAACAGAGCACAAATAAATATATAAATTCAACTTGGCAGAGAGTTAAAAGTACATGTCAAATCAGCTTGCTGCTCTTTTCTCATACATCAAAAACCAGAGAGTTTGACATGACTCTCATGACCGTGCCAAAAACACTTGGCATCATCTAATTCTCTTTGCATAAATCTCAGGACCATTTATCTCGACACAGCATAACAAAATGCTAATAGTAACATTTTAGAAAGGGGAGCGGCATAGAGGGGGAAAAAACAAAAATGCTCTTCTCACAAAGAGTGATTTATTACTCTGTGCACCGGGGTCACACATTAATTTTGCTCTTTATATAAAATGCCCGTTACTCCTTGCATGCATAAATATAATGCTCAGGAAAAAAAACAAAAACATTTGGGAACATGCTCATGCACATTTGCAGCCTTCACCATGGCAGGAAAATGTCACAGTGTCGAGAGGATATTTATCTGGAGGACACAGAGCTGATGGCTTGACGGGGCCCCTGTAGGCTCTCCTACCTTTCACCATGATGCAATCTACATGTGTGTTTGCTTGTGTGTGTGTGTGTCCCATTTTGACTGTTATGTGTGTTGTCTTTGACTGACACAGGACGATGGGGGATGCCAGTGTTTGGCGGCACTCTTTACCAGACACACATAGGATGTGACACTGCCGAGCCAGCGGTGTGACAGGCATGTGACAGGGCAGAGCTGGTCCTAAATAACTTCATAGGCTCCATTACGCTGCCAAAACACTGGACATGCCATCTCCCATTTCCCATTTACCCTTCATGGTCACAGAGCCCTTTACTATTCACAAATGGAGTGCTGATTGGACCCAACCTTTCCCTCAGTATAGATTAATCACACATAGATGCAAGCTTGCAAGCACACTGGATAAGACAACCCCCCCCCCCCCACCACCACCACCCACCACCACCACCACACCTTTCTTCAACCCCCTTCTTGCAAATCAAAGACGGAAGCTGAGCGGGGTGCCTAGTGCTGGGAGCAGGCCAGTCACAGTAGTGATTATCCTGAAGGAACCATCAGTTGTTGGTATTTACTGCCACTCTACCCTCTGTTTTTTTTTTCTGACAGGTGAAAGCATTCGACAAGAGCGACTTTGAAAGGGTTGAAGGTGACCGAAAATGAATGCATCATTAGCCCTGACACAAATTAGTGAAAGAGAAAGAAAAAGGGGTAAAAGAGGCAGACAAGGAGAAAAAAAATCCAACAACTGCACAGCAGGGATTATACAAAAAACAAATGGGATTTTTTTTAAATGGACAGAAACTGCAATGCAAGTCTAATTTAAAAACAGTAAAAGGTACATTTTCCAAGTGGAATCTAGATAATAGGGATGCAATGATACTACTTTTTTTAAACCGATACCGCCACCTGGATCTGAGTAACTGCGGATACAGAGTACCAATGCTGATACTTCTTCCACAAAAAAAATAAAATGCCATGAATTGGAAAAGAGGCTTTATTTTCTTCTCTGTTTGTAACAACATATGATGGTGAATTAAATAAAAAATAAAATATTAATAAAAATGACCACGTGAAATTATTATCGGTTCATGGTATTGGTTAACTAACCCATACTGATATGGGTAGATTAGAACAGTATCTGCCCCAATACCAGTATCTGTATTGGTTCATACCTGATCTGGATCATAAAATAAGAGCACAACAGGAAAATAAATTATGGATTTCCAATGAAGGATTTCAAAAAATCTTTTGAAAAGTTATTAATGTAGTGAACATCTAGGTCCATGTTTTCACAGTGTGTTGTATGGATTGACACAAGACTGCAAGGATAGTAACAAATAATGAGGATGGAGTTCAGGGTGATTTATTTTGCCTTATAAACTCTACACTTGAAGAACGACTTTTGATTGATTTTGACGTAAATTATAAAGTATTTTCATCCAATGTGACGGACGCTTCCCCTGAGGATTAAAACTGTGATGGAGAAAAATAGGACGGCCCGACAGAGGGAGAATTCCAGCTGCAGGGAGTTAAATGTTGAATGTTTGAGTCAAAATGACATGATTGATGCAAAGGGGGAGGCCAAGGTAGAGGCAAGCAGTGACAAAAAAAAATAATCGTCTTCAAAACTTAACCCAGTAGAAATATTTCTTTTATTTTTTCCTGAAGCTTTCCACTTGCTTTTAGATGCAATATTCTCGACTCGCAAATGCCATATTTAGCTGGTATTGCCGCAACAAGATATATGATATGGCTGCACAGCAGTGGCACAAATAACATAAAAATGCTGTATACAAATGTAATTTATATCAAGCAGTTTATTAAGTTAAGCAGAGTGGAGGACTTGATTTTTCAACTTGTGCATAACTGAATCAAGCATCTGTCTAAATTTTTGCTTCTTCACTTGCTACAATGGAAATCTTTCTTTCTGTTGTGATTAATAAGATATCCTGGATCACATTTAGTCCATAGCAATGTAACTAATTGGTTCGATTGGACCATCTGTCAGTCTGTCTGCTTGCTGAACATTTCTGGCATTTCTTGAGTAGTGGAAACATTTTGGAGGCCTGAGCAGGACATCCAGTTCATACTTAAAATCTAACCCATCCATTAACATCCTTTAGTCACCTTTATCATTCACTTCCATTCTTCTTAATGTTGCAGAATTATCTACAAATATATTACATTTTCTCAAAAAAAGCTCAAGGGTGTTGCTGCAGACAAAGGATGCGAATGAAGCTCACTGGAAAATGTAAAAAAAAAATCATTATTGTTTACTTACACTGCTATATACCACTTTCATATCAGCTGTGTTAAGATGGTGACAGTTCACTTTGGTCTTAACCCCTTCAGACTGTTTTTGGGACCACTTAATCTGTAATTATTACTAAATGAAGAAACCAAAAGGCTTCTCCACTGCATTAAAGATATGGGAAGAAAGTGATGATAATGTTTAGAATTGATGGTCTCTGAGAAATAAATCATAGTTGCCTACATATAATAGACAATTGTCCAAAAGCTCAGGTTCTTTTAGAAAAGTCAGTAAATTCGTTGAGTTATAGAAAGCTAACAGCTAATTGTTGGCTAATTTCAGTAATTTAAAAAAATCTGATGTTTTATATCTGTGGGGTGCATAGCTGTATTTGTGGTTATAAACAAGGTCTACACTTTCACAAGATGATTTTTAACCAACTTCTGAGTAAATAAGATAAAGGTACATTGACAAAGGAAGATCATGAGTCCATTGTGATAATTTCTAAACAATGACAAGCATGGGGAAAGGATAGGAATGTACCATTTCTATACTGTTTTATACCATACAAATAACTAACTGATGGAAATTCAAAAGTTTAACCTATTATTTGCAGACTTGGAGCAGACTGATGAGTCATACCCGATTAGGTGATATGATACAGCCGGCGGCCTTGGCCGACATCATTTCTGGATTTGAGAACTTGAATTCAAAACATCTGAACAACCATTTACTAAATACACCATTTTAAATTAACCTCACTTTAACAATACATAACTATTACTTAAAGTGATCCCACACTGAAAATTTCAGTAACCCATAACCCTGCAGGTAGCTGTGAGTGCACAACCACCGAGTGACAACGGAAAAAGGGCGTCAAAAAGAAACGTTCCGCTTTTCATCTCACATGATGATAGATAAATTTGTGCATGTACGCATGACGCCTTTGATGACTGCAGCCCTCACATTACATGTTGTAAGAGGCTATGATCTGATCCAGTGCCAACTTTGCACACTTCCTACATCATGGAGCACTTTGATGTCTTGCCTGTTTGCTGAGCCAAACATTCACTTTAGCCATTTCTAATGAGGATAGTGAAGTGGATGTTAAACCCTGAAGCCTGTTAGTCTGCACATCTCAGATTTGCTTGTCATCGTTTAGCTGGTTTAGCTCATTCGAGTGCAGTGACATTTTTACTATTACCTCCCTGACTACATTGCAAGCTGCTAATAGGAGCTTCACTCAGAAGCCACATACTATTTAAATGTGGGAGAGGTAAACAAAATGAATTATGAATTGCACCGTCAGATGCAAAGATGCATTAATCATTTATGGCCACAAAGTATTTGCAGACATGTGTTGGGGGTCGATAAGATCTTTCAGATATTGACAGAACAGGATCTTTTTTTTTTTTCCCGATTAGAGGATGATGTGAGGTGGTGATAACTAGAAAACAGGAACTGCAGGAGAGGGTTTGATAAGACAGGTGAAGGCTTAGATAAAGACAGCAGAAGCGGGTGACGGAAGTAATTCTTTAAATTGTTGTGACAGAGCTTGAGGGACATTAATTTGAATGAACTCTGTTCATTTCGCTGTATGCTGTCCATCCAACACGCAGAGGAGTCTCAATAAATAGTCAAACTTTTTGATATACTTCCCATAGGTGTAGCAGGACACTGCACAATCACAAATAAAAATGAAAGGAAGAAAGACAATTTATCCTTAACAGCCTGGTTTAATTTGCTGCTTCGTGGGCAACCACAGTGTGCCTGCTTGCACTTTTGTCTAAAAGTATGTGAAGGTGCAGAAGGGAGCCATTTTAAGCATTCTTTGGAAAGAAAAAAAGCCAAAAGGGGAAGATACAAGAAAGAAATAGTAGGAAGACTTTCTAAATGATAAAAGAAGTGGAAGCACCTGGTTCTGTGTGTCTACCTTCAAACTGAAGTTGAAGTATATTCCGAGGCATAGGCCCACACACCCTGGGATGGAGCTGTGTGTGTTAATGCCTGGAGCTCTCCAGCCGTGCAGACACCTCAGGGGAGACATCCCGATAATGCAAACTAACTCCAGCTCACAGTCCCAAGGGACAGGAAAACAAAAGATAATGCTCCATCTACTTTTATCTCATTAAGCAGTCTATAACTCGCCTAATTGTTTACGAAGGGATTTGGAACAATATCCGGCCCAGGGTTTATGATTTTGGTGTGTGTGAGTGCATACGTGTTGCTGATCACTCTGGCCCACACATGTTAGGGCTGGGGAGGGGCGCATTTCTGATTCATTGCTGTCGTGAATTACGATTGGTTTTAATTAGGATGAGTATGGATGTGGAGCCTAATAAGATAAAGCAAGAGATTAGGAGACAAAGGGCCGCATTTTTAATTCCCCCCTCGCTTCTATCCGTCACTTTGGAGTTGACGCCGGAGAGTAAACAGTTTTACAAAGACTGTGCACACATCTGGCTCAGGAACAAAAGAATAACTCCAAAAGATTTAATAATTCAAAGATTATGTTTTGCAGTTGCAGCCAAGTCAGAGCAGCCTACTTCCCCTGCATCCTCTCTTCCCTACGTTTCTTGCTGCTTGTTAAATATTCTGCCAGCAGCACCCTCCTCTGCTATCCCCGACCCCATGCTTTTCAATCTGCCCATCGGAGCACTTGAGCTTTGATCTTCTCACCCAGGCCAACTCATTGAAGCCCTGCAGCCCCCGTTGCTTCCTCCTATCCAACTCCACTCATCTTTAATACCTCCCCTATATATATCTCCAGCCAGCTCATCCCTCTGCCCCTGCATCATTTTTCTCAACCGTCCCCCTCTCATGCTCCATGACCATGCACGTGGAGAGAAAAAAAAAAAAATATTTCCCCCAAGGTGCTTATTAGCACTGCGCTTTTAATTACAGTTTGCACATAGATCAAATGTTGCATTACTAGTTGGTCCCCATCGCCCGGTTAATGTAGTGATGGATCACCTGTGAGGTTCGACGCTGGTCATCTGTGGCAGTCTGATGCAGATTGCTCAAGCGCAGGGAAAGCCAAGCTCATCTGTGATGTTGACAGTGCAGGTATTACAGGATAATGAACAGCATAAAAAGGTATATCAAAAAAGAGCAAACCACAAGAGAGCGAGGGAGTAAAAGGGGGCATCTAATTTATTAGAAGAGTAAGCAATCTATGCCACACCAGTCACTGTCGCTGCAGCTTTATGGCTCGCTTTTGGATGGGCTGACTTGAATAAATAAACGGTAGTATAGTAATCTTAAATTTTTATTCCTTCCCTTAGTTACTGAACTGGAGACTATTTAGAGTACCTTGCAAAATATTCCAACCACTTGTAATTTCTACATATTTTGATACAGACACATACTTCAATGTATTTTAATAGGATTTTGTGTGTTGGATTAACACAGTGACGTGCAAAACTACAAAGTGGGAGGAAAATAATACATTTTGCTGTATTTTTAGGGTCGTTTTTTACAGCTGTAAACTGAACCAGTGTTCCAGTCTAAAGTATTTTGTTGCCTCTAAAACAGGGGTGCCCAAAGTGGGACCCACAGGCCGTAGTTGGCCCCCCAAACCATTTAATTTGACCCACCTGGGAATGACCCCGACCTTACATAATAATGTTCCTTGATCAGACCATTAAGTTAATATGCAAAAAGATTTTTCTTCCACTTCTTATGTCGCTTTTTTATAACTAGGCCCAATGAATATGCATTTGAAAAATGAAATATCACAAATTAGGCTTAAAATTTAAATACAAGCAACTATAAGAGGTATGGAGAGTATATGTGTGCAAATATTTACATTTACACACTTTAAAAGACCATAAATAATAATATTGGATTAATTTATGCAATGTGTGCAATGTTCCATGAGCCTTTGCTGCAGCACCCGACTGGATCAAAGTGCTTCATCGTTCATGGTTCACAATGCAGGCTGCTAGTTTAAGCAGCTGTTACCAACATAGAGCATCATCGTCAGTGGTACAGGGACAAGACATTTTAAAAAATGATGAGAGGAAGATCATTTTTTCACTGACATCAATACTCAATCAAAAATCAATAAAACACTGATTGTTAGATATGTGTTATAAATGCTTATGTATGAATTTGTTTGCCACAAAGAGAATAATGTTAGATGACTGTATAATAAATAAAGGCATTTTACTATACTATTAGTATTCTTATTTGTGTAAAATATTAGATTTGGCTTGCAAAAATATGGTAGAATATAATTTTGGCACTCTGAATGAAAAAGTTTTGGCACCCCTGCTCTAAAAGGTTTTTCTTCCAGGATCGTTTTCAGCTCAATCCATCTTTCAGCTCAATCCATCTTCTCAATCCATCTTCTCATCAACCCAGTTTCCCTGTGCCTGTTAGAGAAACACATCCCCCCAGCATGATGTTTCCACCACCATTTTTCCTAGAAAGGATGTTGCATTCAGAGTTATGTGCCTTGATAAAGGTGAAAAGGCTTTGGCATCATCTGACCAAATAACCCTTCTCTACATGTTTTTTGTTTGTTTGCGGCAAGTTGCAAACAGGTTTTCTTGTGGCTCTCTTTTAAAACCAACTTCCAACAAGAAAAATTGTGTTAAAAGAAAGCTTCTTCCTGATTCTCCCACCTGAGCTAGGGATCTCTCCAACTCCTGCAGAGTTATTATGGATTTCTTTGCTACTTTTGGGAATCTTGTCAGTGTAGGTGGATCACAATCTCTTGGTAAGTATGGGGTTTCTATTTCTTATTTTCTCCAGCAGACAGCCATTTCCCACAGCACTGGCTGACCATCATTGTGTGAGAAATTCAAAGCCTAGAATACTCTTTTAAAATCAAACCACCTTTTTAAGTTGTCCACAGTTTATGGAAATCACTATATGACACATCAATCTGATGTCTCATTATATAGCAAAAGAACTCTACCACCTGTATTTCACTGCCCACTTCTTGCTAATCCTCTTGTAGAATCATACATGAGATCAGGATCCCTGCATTGGTGCAAGGATAGTAAACATAGCAGCAGCTTCTACCTAATGAGCATACAAGATCCAGCAACTGAATGCTAGTAAAGTGCTAAAAAAGCATACTTGAATGCTTTTTTGTTTTGGTTTTTTTGAGCTAAAACACTTGATTTAAAGTCTAACCATTCAGGAATCAAACATTGCTGTCACATCCTGTCGCTCTCTCAATCTACTGCAAACATATATTGATGACAAAAATATAAGCATAAATTCTTATGTACTTAGCAAGACCCTGTTTAAAACAAGAATAAAGTTAGCCAGGACCTTATTAACATGTAGAAAATAGCCAAGTGGTCTGAAACGCAGAGAGACGGAGACACTGAATCTCGGGGAGTCAATGGCAGATGGGGCTGGGTGAATTTTATATAACCATACATCAAAGAAACACCTGACCCTATCCCAATCTATTCCGCTGACACACATCAAAAGAGTGTGGTGGTAACGAGAAGATCTGAGAGGTAAGATGAGTTTTGTGCTCAGCCAGCTTATTGAGTGCCCTTCCGAAAGCTTACAAAGGCACCTCCTCTCATGCTAACACTATGGCTCACCATAGTGTGTGTTGTATGTAATTCCTTTACATTACTGTCGTCTAATGCAGCCTTTGGTTCCGTGATGCTTTGGTATTACCTTGATTAAATAGAGATGGAAGAATATAGCATTAGAAAGGAAGGAAAATACGAAGATGTGGGCAAAATGTGGGCATGTATTTTAAGGCACAGTAATGATTTATATAGTGATTGGTGTTGAAGCCTAATATTTAGGGTTTTTAGCAGCCTGGACACAGAATTTGATTTAGATCATTTCCGAGTCTGAAAGATAATAAATGACACAGCATAATATGTAAAAAAAAATACTATTTTGAGCCTCGATGTCCTACCCCATTGTCTAAAGATTTAACATCCACTGAAAAGTAAGGAATGTTGCTATGAAAAATCTGCTGGAACCAATGTATATACATCCGAAATATAGAGGACACCTTCTTTTCAGTTATTCGGTTTCTTGATTTTAATGCATTGGTGACTAATTATTATCACAAAAAAATACTGTGTTAAGGTTGTTTTTTTGTTTTTTTTTCTACCAAAAATGGAAAATGTCCTACTGACTTCAACCCAAGGACATTAGAAAGCAAATAAATAAACACAGAGAGTTTGCATATTGGAAAGCTGTCACTTCTAAGCCAGCATCTGCTCACTTGTAGCTTGATGGAGAGCCGTCTTTCCCGGGCAAGCCTCCGGACTGTAGGCTAATGAATCAGCCCCAGTGGACACATTGGCAGTTGTCATGTAATGATATTGCCTGAGTGTTAGCTGAGGTAGTAAGTTTAACAGACGTCCTTTAGTCACAGAGCCCATGCTTACATAAATTTCAAACCGAGCTTCAAGAAGACAGAAAAAGAAAGGTTTGCAGATCTGGCTGTTCTTGCACTGAATGTGAAATGAAATAAAAAGATAAAGTGGTTTGTATCCTCTAATGAAATCAGATACCAATTATCTTATACCCCCATTTTTCGGGCTAGAATAATTTTCTGTTTATTAAGTAAATACTCAAACTGTTACAGCTGTGTATTTATCAAATGGGTTAAATTAAAAGGCTGCACAGACAATGGAAATAAAAATTTCAATTAGAAATGTCTAAAAGTAAGTTAATATCATGATGTATGTTTTTTTATATGTACATTTAAAATACTTAAGGCTGTGTTGTTTGGTCTTCATGATTCTGTTCATTATTTTTTATTAAATACATGTCTCAGGCATTCGTTTTGCTTGGGTAAGAACTTTAATTTATTTATTTGATAACATGTAAATAAATTAGTTAAACTGTAATTAATTGATAATATTATAGAATAATATTCTATGTTTAATACAAATCTACAAAGGTTTTTGAATTTGACAAAACAAAAGTGTGTTTTAGCTGTGAAACTTTGGTAAAATGTACTTAAGGGTGGTGGGTAAAATTTACTCAAATAAATTTAGTAGAAACCTTGTACACTAATTTTATTGGTTACATTTTTATTTTTACAGCATGCTTTATGCAACATAATAGTGAGGCAACCTCATTTTCTGTCTTTGAGTCAGTTAATAGGGTAAATTGTTTTGTGAAATCATTCAGTTAAGTTACTGTGATCTTATGTGCTTCATGGCCTAAACGCTGGGAACAAGGGTATTATTTATCATTAACTGCTCACTTTAGTTCGTCTCTTTTGCACAGCTTGTGCTGTCAGTCCTGAACCTGAAGCCCACATGAGCATAGGTGTTGGCCAAATCAGAAGGGAGTGGTTGAGCCTGAGTGTTGTGCTTCCAAGCAAGCACAAGTAATTGTGGTTTAGCACAGCTTTAGTGTGCAAGGTGATGACAAAGCATTTGTGCCGGGACTGAGGCACAGACAGCCCAAGCCTAATTTAAAACCTGCCTTCTGGTGAGATATATCCAGTAGAAGGGGGGAGTACCAGCAGGAATGATAGGCCCAAGTGTCTAATAAAGGTGTGGCTGGAGTTTTTAGCAAAGATTCCTCCCTTCAAGTAACACGAACACAAAGACAAACATACGGGTAACACCTTTTAATAATTGGGTAGAGAGAAAACAACCAGAGTGTCAACAATGGAGTTATCGGAGGTGAGGATGCTTTTTTGGTTTGAAATCGGTATCTTCTGCTCTTGAGCTGAGTCTTGATCCATGGCTGCGCTCGGGACTAATGGTGGAGGCTTGATTCGGAGGCTCCGTGAAAAAAGAAAACTGAGCATGCGCGCAGTTACGAGCAGACAGCGTTCGTGTTGATTGACAGCCCTTGGCATCACGTGATTGGTTAAAGTGGACGGCACCGTGGCTTTTGAGCCATAGCTGAGATACGGGGACTTACCCATAATGTTATAATTCATAAAATGACTTATTTTATATCAACATTTAAGGCCAGAAGGTCAATTTAATACAATTCTTAAAATTTGTTATTTAGTTAAAGATCCTGACTATCACTTTAAGCATTAGTTAATTATCAGGTAAGCATTATTGAATGGTTTATTAATTATCTCTAAAACATCTACAAAATATCTTTCATAATTAGTTAATGGTTTACAAGCACCAATATAAACACTTTATTCATGATAAATAAGCTAATGTATAAACGTTTTATTAATTACGTTTTCATGTTCTAAAAATCACTGATTAATCATTTTTAAAAGTTTATCTGCATCAGTTACAAACCAGTTATTTGAGGGTGTTCAATGGGTTACAAAACCACTGGTAAAAGTTAAGTAAATTGTTAACATACCCTGTATAATGCTATAAACTTTACATGTACTACACATACTAGTTTCATACTAGATATTTTATAAACACTGAATATCAGGATTACATCAATCAGCTGCAATATCTTAACAGATGTCTTAAAAATACATATATAACCGTAACTTAAAGGTGGCCAATGGATAACGCCCATTCCTAGGATTGCATCTATTTCTTTATTTTTCTTATTCCCAGCAGGAGGTTGCTGTGAACTATTCTGAATGCAAAAAGTAAGGCGTATGTATTAGTTTGAGTGTCCCTTTGTCGTAACAATTCATCTTGACAATAAATCTTATAATTATATTGTTGGAAAGCATTTTATTTCTTAACTTGTGCCATAGTAGGGGGAGGTATAGGAATAAAAAAAATATTTGCCAGATCTTTGCTACTGCCAGTCCTTTACTGTTTCTGCCTGTCATCATTGGATGTAATCTAAATGCAGAGAGAATATTAAGATGATAATCTGCCATCTGTGCTAATACCATATCTCCTTACTTTAAACTCAGTCCTCCAAGATGCTTCTGCTCACCTCAAGAGAGGGTACTTTCAATTCAGTATATTGTTTCTTCATGTTTGTATCATCCCATCCAATCTAATGTATTTCACATTGGTAGAATGGATTTGGTATATTTTTCATGATCATAACCCTTATACTCAACACCTCCACATACTGTATGAGTAACCACATTCATGTTCTTTTTAAATCTTTAAAGGGAAATAAAAAGGCTTTCCAAATAGATCAAAGTGTTTACCATGAAGTATTGCAACAACAAAGACGTAATGGAGGAAACATAGATCTCCTTAGGTTTATGTACATCCGTGTCAGATTGCATGTTAAAAACACAATGGCTTACAGTTTACAACATCTATTATTTAATTTAAACAAGTATTTTGGATTCACCCCTGGCACAGAATTATGATCGCTCTAAAACAACGTTATTTCACTTAATTTCACAGAAACTGTACCTCAATGTCCAAGGCCGCTTTAATGCAACTGGGGCGGTGGCAAGGGGATGCTTAGGGGCCTATTACTTCAGGTAAAAAACAAAGAACAAAAAAACACATTATTTTATTACTTGTCAGGTTTTCTGTCAACTATCTTATATGCTAATTTAAGGCTGCTGATTGATTCAAATTATAAGTTACCTACTTTACTAACGTGGCCTCTAAAGTTCCCATTGCACACATGAGCTCACCAATCAAACAATTTAGACAATTTTCAGGGCGTTGTCCTCTGGATGTAAAGAAATGTGGAAAAATGTCGGGGAAGAAATTTGAGAGCGGTGCTCAGAAATGGGATACTTTAAGAAGATGGACATAGCTTGCTCACTGACACACCGGGCAGAGAGGAGGATGCAACACCTGCAAGCGTGGAGCAGACCGCCAGCAGGGAACCACAAGTGAGGAGGTAAGGCAAGCCAATTAAACATTTCATAGATCGACTGGATTTGTATCCTAGATATCTAAAAAACAGATCTTCCTAGGAGAAAAAAACATTCTAGATATCCATAAATCAATTTGTCTTAGTACAAATGAACATTACGGATATCCAAAATTTCATTCTTCCTAGAACAAATGACGTCACATTTCCCATTCATGTGTGTGGACTTTGCAACGGCTCCTATCACAAATAAATTATTCCTGTACGGAATTAACATTGTTGACAGGACTAACTGAATTCTTCCTAGGACACATTGTAATTTTAGATAGTTGGAATTAAACTGTTACTAATACTAGTCTGTTAAGATTATCAGTTAGAAAAAAAGATTGAGAAAAGGGGGTCATCCCGTATGTCTATTTTGTTGCATTGCAGGATTTCTGCACCTTATATATATATATATATATATATATATATATATATATATATATTAGACTCAGCACTTCATACATATACACAGATATATTTCAATATCAATTTGGATTGTGACAGTGTGGGGATACTTTTGGGCAGTGCACAAAGGTTTAGAAATCCTGCAATGCAACAATATAGACATACTGTACAAGATGAGGCTCTATAGAAAACAGTGGTGATGCAAATCTTGAAAATGCGGAGTATATTTTTACTTTGTACAGCCAGGTTTAATCTGTAAGATTATTTTATAAGGTGTAAGATTTTTTTTCAAATGCTTCACAATGTTAACCTAGTTCTACTACTGTTACTGTTAAACTACTTCTACCCATTGCATTGCAAACTAACTCTAAAGACCCTTCTTTGTCAGGCATGCCAACAGAACAGCGATGGTTGATGTGGTCTTCTTGAGAACAGGCTCATGTTTCCCTTGTTACAAGGTGTGAACAAAGTTTCTGGTTATAAAATAAAAACTCCAGTGGCACAGTGTTATTAGAGGCCTCTAGGAGCTTGCAGAATTACAGGGAAAGCCTATCTTTTTTTAAAGCATTTCCATGCACTGATTAAATAAACACGAAGTACTGGCAGCTGTTGGATGTGCAGCTCTCAAGTGTCTGTGGGTATATTTTAGGTAAACTGACAAGGAATTGACCAATCCACATTGACAGTCAGCTCAGGTTTGATGGAGTGCAGGGAATTTGAAATTAGTTCAGTGTGAGTAAAGACCTCAATGTATTTAAAAAGCAAGAAGGATATATGGCCTGACCATCTATAGTGTGTGTGTGTGTGTATGCTTTTTTGTATGCACGCGACAAGAATATGTGTGAGAGGGACAGAGAGAGTTCATGAAAATGCGTTAACCTGCAGCACAGCTGTTTGAGTGCATGCAGATGCAAGCACATGCATGCAAGCACACTCTCACACACACAAAAGCACACACACATGCATATTCCTCTAGTAGGCCAATATATCATTGCTCTCACAGACCAAATGAGGCAATCGCTCAAAATTATTTGCATATAAACTAATGAAATATTACTGGGTAAAACTCAGTTGAATGTTAATTACAAAGGTAATGCACTATTTGCTGATTAATGGATCGTCTCTCTTTTGGCCATGGGATGCTGCAAGCAAGTGCATGATCAGTATGGGGATGGGGAAAAAAGCGGTTTCAGTGGAAGCAAGCAGGTGCGTAGAATGTGCAGCGCAAGGAAAAAGGGTAGGAAAAGAGGAGTGAAGAAGGAATGGAGAAGGGGAGCAATTGTTGGGAAGCAAACAGTTGTTCTAAGTTGAATGGACATGGTTACACACCACCAGCTCTAGTTTCGCTGGAGTGGGTGGACTAAAAATGCATTATTCATTTATACATCATTAATTATGAATCCACCAAACACAGGATGGGAGGTGTAAAGTATTCAAGTAAAAGCAGTTTTTTTTCTGCTCAGGATACACAAAACATGTTTTATCTCGCTTTTTGACCTCGAAGTTTGTAACAAGGTCCTTATTATTCCTGCGAGTTCTGACGGTCATAAAAACATCCAATCCACAACACTTATAATCACTCTGTACAAAATAAATCCTCTGAGACAGAAATAATTCTGTTTGAAACTATTTTTTTCGGCTTTCTTATTATAATAATACTGTTTGCCTTAACATGAATAGCTTTTTTTTCCTCCCACTGGCTCAGTGAATATATAGGGTTTCAACATTTACACTTCACATGAATTTCTCTTGACCAAACACAAGTAAATGAATAATTATTGAGATGTTTGGCTTTAAAGTTAAAAAATACACTTATCAAAAAAAAAAATCATACAGATCTTTAGGTTTATCATGCACATGTAAAGGAATATGGTGGGGTTTTGTTTTTAACCTGACCACATGCAAAATGTTTTTGAGCAGAACTCTATATTTTGTTCAGATCAACTTAGTTAAGAATATATATATATATATATATATATATATATATATATATATATATATACAGTACACACCTTCTCAGTCAAAGAGTTTTCTTTATTTCATGACTATTGACATTGTAGATTCACACGGAAGGCATCAAAACTATTGATAAACACATATGGAATTATGTAGTGTGAAATAACCTGGCCTCCAAAGTCACCGGACCTGAACCCAATGGAGATGATTTGGGGTGAGCTGAACCGCAGAGTGAAGGCAAAAGGACCAACAAGTACTTAGCATCTTTGGGAACTCCTTCAAGACTGTTGGAAAACCATTTCTGGTGACTACCTCTTGAAGCTCAAGAGAATGCAAAGCAGTAATCAGAGCAAAGGGTGGCTACTTTGAAGAATCTAAAATATAACACATGTAATCAGTTATTTCAACCTTTTTGTTTCAGTACATACAGTAATTCCATACATCATGTGTTCATTCATAGTTTTGATGCCCTTGATAGAGAATCTACAATGTAGTCATTAAATTAATAAAGAAAACTCCTTCAACGAGAAGGTGTGTCCAAACTTTTGGTCTGTACTCCTTTTTTCTAATTTGCGTTATATTTACGTTATATTTACTTATCCAATATAATAATTATGAATATGCAATATTGGATAATCTTTTTTAATCCAGCAATGAGGATGTAAGAAGGAACGCCATTGAAAATTACTTCGTAATGTGTTTGACTTTTTGATGTAGTTCTATGTAAGCCACTAAGTCATTGTTTTGTTAAATTCACAGAACTTGTATTAATGTGTAAATTATTACATTTTGTATATTGTATTTTCTAAAAATGTCATATTTAGCATTTATCTTAAAAAGGTTAATATGAAGCAAAGTATTAAGTAGGAACATTGTTAAATTTGTATAGTTTTAGACCAAAAAGTAAAAACTACAATGGTAGAAAATATTGAGGTGATTTTCTATAAAGTTTTAAAGTTGAAGCAAAGTAGTTAAAATGAACTTAAAATGTCAATGTAATCAGAATAAAATTCCAACTTTAATAAAAACCTTATATTTTACTTTGAACAAATTTGATTCGATTGTGTGTTACCAGTTCAAAGTTTTTTCAAGTTCTTTCAAATAAAGTTTATTTTCAACATATTGAGTTGATTTTCTGTAAATTTTTCATTTGGATCGAAGTAGTTAGGTCATTTCAATTAATGTAAAATGTTTAAAAAATCTGAATGAAAATCTAACTTCAATCAAACCTTATATTTCACTTTGAACAAACTTGATTCAACTGTGTGTTACCAGTTGACATAGGTTTTTCAAGTTCTTTTAAAGAAATATTTTTTTCAGTGTATATATATGTCTATATTAGAAATCCTTTTTAATATGCTCTGTACAATATTGAGGATTTGAATTAAATTTTGAGTTTCCAAAAGCATCGAGGTAAAATCATAAATGTTTATGGAGTCAAAGACTTGAAATACATCCCTCAGTTTGTAAAGAAAGGATAGAGTATTTAATTTTCATTTTTTGAATTAAATTGATAAAATAAATTAACTTTTTGATGATATTCTAATTTACTGAGCAGCACCTGTGCTTCAGGGAGCTTGATCTACTCGTAACACTCCTTAGCATTTACAAAATGATTTTTTTCTGAAGAGCTCCTTAGATCTTGGCCTGGCGTCACCATAGATACACACAGAGAGCAGCAGGCTGTGGATGTCAGAGGTTTAAATGAGACAGGTTTCACCTGCCACTCCACATGGCTGTTCAGCTTATTAGCACCTAAATGGGAACCTGTGATTCAATTTTTAATGAATTTTGAGGTGCATAGATGTGTTTGTGTTTCTAGTTTTCTCATGGGACCAATTGAGCAGTCATGTCAAAAATGTATCAAGAAAAAGCTTGAAAAAAAGGTTATGCTCAGAATATCTAAAGAAAAATTAACTTTCAGGCAGCTAAGCTTATTAGTGAGATCAAATCAATGTTGACATTTTTAAACACCTTTATAAGTGAGTAATGAAGACTAATGCCACCAACGCACTGCTCTCCTAAACAAAATCCATGACTTAAACTGAATCTTAAATAAATCATAAATAAACAAATAATTTCCATGTGTGTGTAATTAAGTCACAAAATCAGCCGCCTCAGATGTTTGTTAGAGAAATAAGTGAACTAATAGCATCATAAAGAGAAGGAAAACAGCAACCAGATTAATGATAACGTTTTAATTATGTTGAGGTGATCATCTGACAGAGCACTGTTTTCACCACCACCTAAAAAATGTAAGAGCATGGTATAAACCTATCAAGACCTGACTGTCCACCTAAACCAAGAGGCCAGGCAAGGGGAAGATTACTAAGAAAATCTGACAAAAGGCCAGTGGTTACTCTGGAGGAGCTGGAGAGATTCACAATTCATCTGGAACTATAAAGCCTTTTTTTTGGCATTGTGAATTTGACAATTATAGAAGAGGGGGAAGATGATGTGTTGGAAAAATAAAATCACTATAAGAAGGCCTGTTTGCAGTTTGAGGGTTCTTTAGTTTTCCCGCACATTATTACTTATGTTGTTGCTAAGCTACAGACCTATTACCCTAATGCATTTGTAGCAATATGTGGTTGATTTGTAAGTTGATGCATGGTGTAACATTTGTGAGTGGAGGTATCAATACCAGATTGATGATTCAAATCTCATGATTTTATTTAATGCATCACTCTTGTCCACCCTTCCAACATTTCAACAGTTTTCAAGTGCTCTGCAAGAGAAAACAAGACCTTGCATTTGTTTTATGCAAATGTACCCAGCATCCTCCTTTCTTGTCCCCAGGCAAACAGACATCCCACTCTCCTCTGACCCACACCAGGCCTGTCACACCTCAGATGTTTTATCCTTCACCTCTGTCACGGACTCTTTACAAAAGTTTGTCTTTAACCAATTCGGTAGATGTTGCTTCTTCCCTTGCCTCTCTCTCCCACTTGTCTGTCTCTAGAAGTCAGGTGAAGACGCAGCTTGAGAGACTAAACTGGAGCAAGGCTCTAGGTCCATATGGTGTCAGCCCCAGAGTCCTGAAGGCCTGTACAAAGAAGCTCTGTGGGATTCTGCAGCACCTCTTTAACCTCGTGTTCCAGGAGAGGGTTCCAGTGTTGTGGACGACATCCTGCCTTGTTCCGGGAACAAAGAAAGCTCACCCATCAGTCATCAATGAAAAACTTATATTTATCTAAAATATGACAATGGTGGTATGAAGAAGGTTTATTGTCCAGTATTTTCAATGCTATTTTGTAGAATACTTCAATTGCCCAAGTAGCAGCATGGCTCATACAGGACCAGTTTGTGATACAGTACTCAATATGAGCCAGTATCATAGAGTGTAGGAATGTAATCGCTGCTGCATCTGTTAATAATGCGGGAATATATCAAAAATTCTGGATATAAACACTTACAGTTGTCACTACTTTATTAACATGTTTTTTAAAGGATCATTTTGAATCTATTAGCACTCCCAAATACTTCAATTCCACAATATTAATTAATTCTTGTCTACCTAAGCGAACTTTTACTGTAACCACAGTTGTTTTAGGTTGACTAAAACATTGAAACAGTTTATTTAATATGAAGGCACAGGCATAAATCATTCAGCCATTTTTGTAAGTCATTTTTGACTATTGAAAGCTGATGGGCTGCATCAGCTGCATTTCTGGCCTGTATAAAAATTACCATGTCGTCGGCATACATAATCGTGTCTACATTTTTGCACACATCAGGCAAGTTATTTATATAAAGTTAAAATAGCAGGTGATCTAAAATTTATCTCTGAGGGATGCCTTGCATATAATGAAGATAGTGTGACTTACTATTCTTTATTTGCATACATTGTTTTTTATCTGATTGAATTGTATCCATTCAGTGGTTTGATTGCTAAAGTTAAATGTTGACAGTCTAGACAAGAGTTTAAGGTAATTCACAGTGTGAAACGCATGCTTCAAATCAGCAAAAACAGCCACGACATAATGTTTTTGTCTAAATAACGCTTCACCTTCTCAACAAAAAGACAGCCAGCTGTTTCAATTGAGTCACCAGAGCAAAATCCAAATTGCATAGGGTGCAGACCAGAATTGAAATCACTAAGATGTTTGCGACCTACTTTGAAAACATAGGATATATGCTAATAGGTGGATAATTAATGGGTCTGATTTCTCACCTGATTTATAGATTGGTATTACTTTTGCTAATTTCCAGCTCAAAGGAACGACTGCCTGCCTAATTGATAAATTATAAATATGGGTCATTGGCAGAAAGATACAAGATTTATATATTTATTTTCAAATTAGAGATCATCTGGACATAAAAGGCAGAATTGTCAGCATCCTACTTTTTTTCCCCAGGCATTCAACACAATTCAGCCGGATTTTCTTTATTAGAAACTTCCGAAGATACAGGTGGAGCTTTCAATAGTTTCCTGAATTAATGACTACCTGACAAACAGACCACAGTTTTTGAGAGTGAAGGATTGCGTGTCATACCAGAAGGTCAGCAGCACAGGAGCACCACATGGGACTGTACTGTCACTATTTCCTTTCACTCTGTACACCTCAGACTTCCAGTATAAGACAGAGACCTGTCATCTGCAGATATACTCAGATGACTCTGCAGTTGTCGGTGTAACAGAGATGGAGAAGAAGCTGAATGGTGGACCACTTCGTGGCATGGCATTTAAACAACTCACTTATTTTGAATGTGAAGAAAACAAAGGAGATGATCTTAGATTTCAGAAGAAATAGAGTTAAGTCAAGCAATGTTTCCATCATGAGAGAAACTGTGGAGGTGTTTAAGGAGTACAAATACCTCATAGTTCACCTAGAAAACAAACTGGTTTGGAGACTAAGCAGTGAAGCAGTCTACAAAAAAGGACAGCGCAGACAGTACTTCTTGAGGAAGCTGTGGTCCTTCAAGCTTAGCAGCAAGATGCTGCCAATCTTCTACAAGTATGTTGTGGAAAGTGTAATCTATTCAACCATCATCTATTGTGTTAGCAGCATCAGAGCCAAGGACTAAAAAAGGCTCCACAACCTGATGAAAGTCGGTTCTGTTCTGGGAACAAATATTGAACCACTGGAGATAATGATGCAAGGAAAGAGTCTTCATAAATTCGAAAAATTATGGAAAACCCTCTGCATCATTTTCATAAGACCATCCTACAACAACAGAATGTCTTCAGTTGGAGGCTTTCTTCAATTTAGCTTCAACACAAACCGCCACAGGAAATCCTTCCTGCCCACAGTCATGATGATCTACAACAACTCCTTCAAGATTTAGTTCATGTGAGCTATAAAAACACTTAATTTCCCCCAGGATAAATACTGTAAGTATTTCTGAATTGAATTGAATTCAGTCTTTACAGTACAGTGAAGCACAGAGAAAAAGGAAAACCTACCAATGGTGTCTCAACACATAGAGTCAAACAGTTTCAAATGACTTTACTAGAGGTTATTATCATTCATGTAGATTGTACAGAACACTACGAAGCTTTATAAACTTCTAAAAGGTATTTCAGAGTTCTACACAAACATATGCATATGAATCAAGTTGTTTTCCTCCCTTTCTTAACTAACAGTTTATGCATAATGCATAGCTCTGTGGGAAGCTTGTTGACACAACTGGAAGATTGATTGATTGATTGACTGATTGATTGATTGATGAAGACAGATATGACTAATTCATTAAAGAGAAAGCTTGCCATGCATGTCAGTCAATTTGGGTTAAGGGAGTCCACTGGCCATACACAGCCTGTATGTGTGTTAGTTTGTGAGCGGAGTAAAGAATCCATCATTTAGAGAGGGCAAACTTTCATTTCATGCTGACCACCACACCATTTCTTGCATTTTTGCAAACAAACTTAGAGATCACAAGCTATTCACAGATTTAGCTTTATTTCTAGAAAAAAAAAAGAGTATACACCCACAGTAGCCATGACAATGTAGCCAAGAGTGATTTCACTCTGTGACTTCTGTGCAAAGCTTTATATTAACACAGAAAAGCAAAGCAAATGACATAAATCCATAGAGATTAAGGGCATCTTTCTCATTTCTGTGCTAAAATTGTAGAGTTGTATTTGAACACAAAGGTAGGTGTAGGAGTTATTTTAAAGACTGTGATATTGAAGCTGTGTATATAAAATGGAAGTGTTATATTGTTATATTGAGTTTTATTGTAAGCAAATGTTGCATCAGATTTTCCAACTACAAAAGAAAGTATCATATCCAACTCTGAAATGCTTTTCCTGGAAGAGGCAACAGAATGTAAGAAGTAGCATGAAACAATGTCAAGTACTGTCCAATTTCATAATTCATGTGTAAACGGGTTGCTGTGGAGCTGAACAGATCATAGAATTTGTGAATAAATTATGCACTAAAAGCAAAGGCGTGGAGAAAAAGAGAAAAGAAACAGAAATTATAAAAAGGGAAAGGCAAAGAAGACAAGTAAAAGAAGATCTCAACAATTTACCCCATGGTTTCTTCACTAATCCATGAAACTAAGAATTATGATTACATGTTCAGAATGAGATGGTATTTCCACAGTCGTGATTATTTTTTAACATAATTTACTAAGTTTTAATTTTATATGCTTATGTAGTTATAGAAGCATCTTTCTTTGGTAAAATATCACCGACAAAGCAATATTATGTTGGGATTATAAAATAATAAATGAACCTCAGCAGAAAGTTACTTAACCAGAAGTCTTGGTTTAGAGCTGGAGCCCAGCGGTAAAAAAGCTTCATATAATCTACCATCCATGCTTCCCCAGTTACTTCTTAAGAGGATTTTGTAGCTTGTTAAAGAAAACACTGGAGATTGATGTTCAGCTTAGAAAACTGTCAAATATTCTACAGTTATCTACATTCTTGAGCCCCAGTTAATTTCTTTATGTTTTTCCATCCATCCATTTTCTTAACTGCTTAATCCAGTGATCAATTAACATGACAGTCATGTTTTTGGACTGTGGGAGGAAGCCAGAGTACGCAGAGAGAACAAACGCATGCACAGGGAGAACATGCTGGGATATGAACCCACAACCTTCTTGCTGCAAGGCAACAGTGCTAACCACTGCGCCACCGTGCAGCCCTTTACTCATCTTTACTCTTGCATCTCAGTTGTTAGAATGTCCCCTTTGTGTTGGAAAGCAAAAATTTCTGACACTTCAATAGTTATCAGTCATCTTTCTCATGAGAGCACCGATTTGCCTGAAAGTAAGCCTTTCAGTTAAATGACCAAACAAAAATTTGGTGTGTATAATCTCCAGAATCAATATTTTATAGAATTTTTTGGGGGTCTCAGCCAGCTTTCATATCTTTAGACTCAACTTTTTGCCATTTTTTATTTACAAGATAGCTCACCTTCAGTCAGATTTAAAGGAGATTTTCAACTCACATTTTTATTTTTAAGCAGTTATTAAGTCAAGTCACAAGCAAAAAAATTGATTAAGGTTTTAACTCTGACTTGCCCATTCTAACAAGTCTATATGCTTTGAAAAAAACAATGTACTTTACTTCTAGGTGTATATAGACCAAAAGTTTGGACACACCTTCTCATTCAAAGAGTCTTCTTTATTTTCATGAAAACATTGTAGATTCTCAATTAGGGAAATCGAAACTATGAATGAACACATAATGTGTGGAATTAATATATGTACTTCAACAAAAGGTATGAAATAACTGAATACATGTGTTATATTTTAGATTCCTCAAAGTAGCCACCCTTTGCTCTGATTACTGCTTTGCATTCACTTGAACTTCAAGAGGTAGTCACCAGAAATGGTTTTCGAACAGTCTTAAAGGACTTCCCAGAGATGTTTAGTACTTGTTGGCTCTTTTGACTTCACTCTGCGGTTCAGCTCACCCCAAATCATCTCCATTGGGTTCAGGTCCTGTGACTTTGGAGGCCAGGTTATTTCACACTTTTTTTGTAAAAGTACAACATAATTCCATGTGTGTTCATTCATAGTTTAGATGCCTTCAGTGTGAATCTACAATGTCAATAGTCATGAAATAAAGAAAACTCTTTGAATGAGAAGGTGTGTCCAAACTTTTGGTCTGTACTGTATGTTTAGGGTGAATGCCCTAGTGGAAGGTGTCCCTCCAACACAGTTCCAAATGTTTTGCAGCCTTTCTTACATATTTGTCCTGTGTTTAGCTCCTTCCTTCTTCCCATCAGCTATGTCCTGCTGAAGAAAATCATTTCCACAGCATTATGCTGTCACCAATATATTTCAAGGTGGAGATGGTGCAGTCAAGATCATGTTCAACAATAGATTTCTTCCACATATTTTATTTGATTGTAAGTGAAATATTTGAAATTTGGTTTCTTCAAAGAGACTTTTCTTTAACAATGACACACTCCTTATTTGGTGCCAAAAAGCTCAGATTATAATTTTTAGTAAGTAGGCTAAACGATTAGATGATCTTTCGTGACATAAATGATTGTTTTCTCGCAATGCATCATGATACTGGGTGGCAGGAAACAGCATATTTTACCTATAGTTTGATTGTTTCTCACGTTTTGAGAAAGATTTAGTGGAGCAGATGATTCACTCCTGCTGTGCTGTTTTTCAAAAACGAAAGCGATTGCAGGTGATCAGGAGATTGAGAGAGAGAGTTTTAGAGGCTCATTTTGTTATGTTAAGTCCTTGTCATGTATTTGTTATTTAGAGAATGTTTATGTAAAAAAACATGAGGTTTGCGTATTTTAAAACCCTCTGCGTTATGCTTTTTGCGTTCTGATTCAGATGTCCCAAAGTACGTTCAGCACCCTGACTATGCCCGCTGCTGAACCCTAACAGCTGTAAGTCCAATCCTGACAGCTGCTTCTACTTTAATCATTAAAGCTGCTAAACAACTTCCTGTTTCTCCAAGACTGGATTTAAAAAAAAGTGTAAATGTTGATATTCAGTTTTACACCAAAGATTAAACGGCCCTGATTTACTGAAGTCACAGGAGAACTGAACTTGTATGACAGCAACTATATTTCCATAAATAAATAAGGACAATGATAAAAGGACTTACCCAGCTTTGCAGTCACGTTGAGGATTTCACAGTTCTTCATGGCAGTCACCCACAGGTGATGCGAATCACGCTGTGTTTCTGCTTGGCTAGATCAGATCTCTGCTTTTAGCACAAACACTGCTCTCCTTTCTGCAGAGATCGACCCAACTTTTTGATCATCGATAATCGTAGGCCTCGAAGACCTTTGAAAGCCGTAAACTTTTTTATGAGTGAAGGGTCGGCTTTAGGAATAGGAATAAATGTCTCCCCAGCAGATTTGTGGCCAAAACACCGGTGATTCAAACAAATGTTTTTCAAAGATTTCAGAGGAGCTTTAAATAACTTTTATTTCTCCGTCAATATAGATTTTGAGTTTCTCTCTAAAACTCTCCCTGTCTTCAGACGTTAAAGTGATTATCTATCAGGGATTACACCCCTTAACTCTCTTGGAGGTGTTTGTTGCATCTATATAGACTCTATAGGATTTTGTTTGTTTTCTTGCCACCCAACCACTTACGCATGTGTAAAAAGATGTCAACAAAGTTCCTCCTATAAACATGTCCCAACAGTGTTGGTATCATTTTGTTTACTTTTCTAAATATGGGTCAATTGTTTGTGCTACATGCAGATTGTGTAAATTTTTCATCAAATGTAAAAGAAACAAAAAACTTAACGTCAATGTTAATCTCTTTGTATACACAAATAGGAATTTATACATTTGACTGAAGGGTGATAATATGCTGGATCAATGGAGTGGTGTTGAACTGTAAACCAGCTTGAAGATTAGATATGAGGCCATCAGTCAGCTTTTTATATATTCTCTTAGTATGGTGCTAACATACTCACACATAGCATCTTCAGTCTGACCCAGACATACACAAACATGTAAACACACATGCAAAAAACTCTTCCCGTGGCTGCAGACTGCTAACTAGCTGTTTGCCAATAAATCAAAATATATCTTTGTCAGCTGGATGGTTAGACAATAAACAAGCAATGACAAATAACAGTTGGCAGCTTTGCACACAATTAGGGAATCGGCAACAGGATCCCTTCATGTTAAAAGCATCAGCTGCCCCACGCCTGCCACATTTCAAATTCTCTTTTAAACACAAAAGCACTAGTATTAAATCTGGATATGCTTGTTTATTTGAAATCACAGTTGTCCATTTGCATGTAAAGTTAAGGTTACTTTTTTTGTCTATGAAACTGAGCTGGAGCAAAATAGCTGCCATGTATCATAGCTTCAAACTCTGCATGCTTTTATGCATCTGACAGTAGCAATGTGTATTTATTTCAATATTTAAAGAGAACAGCGAATATGTGAATAAATCAGACTATCAGAATGGATAATGTGAGAAGGATCTCTTTTTGATGCGAGCTCCATAATAGACTTGCAATCAGAAAAGTTCATGTGTTTAAAACATTGAGAGGAAAAAGATAAAGCTTAACTTAAATTGTGATGTAACAAACCAAAAGGAACGAAAACATGAACAGTCTCTGTCATCAATTCACTTATAAATGTCAGCTTGAATGTCGTATTAATTCTTGGGAGTTTAGTGATGGATTTTGAAATTCAGTTTTTTGTGTATTTCCACTATGAGAGACATAAAATTAAGGACATCACATTTTATGATTTTTTAAAATAATTTATTTATCATTTTTCATTATTTATTTATTTTATATGCTGCAAATACGGAAGTATTCCTCCGCCTGGGGCTCTATGCAAGATCTCATCTCGTGGGGTATCGCTGATGGTAAAAAAGGTGAGGAATCAGTCCAGAACCACACAGGAGTTGTTGGTCAATGACATAAGTAGAGCTGGGACCAGAGTCTTAAAACTTACTGGCAGTAGAACACCACACCATCATGGTTTAAATTCATGCATGCACAGAAGTTTCCTCTGCTGAAATCATCACATGTCCAGGCCCCTCTGACATTTGCCATTGACCATATGGATGATCCACAGGAGGCATGGGAGAAAGTCATATGAGAGCAAAATATAACTTTTTGGCCAACACCTCACTCCCCGTGTTTGGAGGAAAAACAAGGGATAAGTTCCATCCTAAGAACACCATCCCTACTGTGAAGCAAGGGGGTGGAAACATCATGCTTTGGGTGAGCTTTTCTTCAAATGGGGCAAGACGACTGCACTGTATTAAGTAGAGGATTAATGGGGCTATGTACTGTTGTTTTGAACAAAAAGTGCCTTCCCTCATTCAGAGCATTGAAGATGGGTTGTGGCTGGTCTTCAAATATGACAATGACCCGTTCCACACAGCCAGAATAACCAAGAAGTGGCGTAGCCAGTCTCCAGACCTAAATCCAATTGAAACCATTTGGAAGGAGCTGAAACTCTGGGTTGATTAGTGATAGCTCTGAAACCGGATAGATCAAGATAAGATCTGTGTGGAAGAGTGGCTCCAAATCCCTGTTGAGTGTGTGCAAACCTGGTTAAGAACTACAGGAAACGTTATGATCTCTGTAATAGCAAACAATGGCTTCTGTATCAAACGCTGACACTGATTTTCTCAGGTGTTCAAATAACATGAGTAACAATAAAATACAAATAAATTCTTTAAAAATCATACAATGTACATATTTTTTTATGCTGACTCTCACAGTGGATATGCACCTACAATGTGAATTTCAAACCCCTCCATAATTTATAATTAGGAGAAATATCAAAATCATAGGGTGTTCAAATATTTATGTTCTTCACTGCATACCGAAATTTGAGAACTAGAACCTGTCACTTTATTAGCAGGTTTTAGACCCTGCAGCATCTACAACGATGTGGCTAATTTGTAGATTTGTACTGGCCAATGGCCTCTGAAGGGCACTATAGGAGGAAGCGTAAAAATGACATGTGGGGAAAGTTTATGTGCCAAAGAAGACACACATGTAGTTTTCATTCACACACCCTAATAAAGGGGAAAAAACAAAAATAAAACATGTAGAAATACATACAAGGTAGCTTTTAAGGTATGTCTGATTCACATTGAGTGTGGCCAGTACGGACTCCCATAGGCGATCGAACTGGCCATTAAAGAAGAAAATAGAGCTACTGCGCGTAAGCTTCATATAGATTGATCAATTCATCAATGATGAGACATTGGAGGAGGCAGCGGGAAGAACTGAGTCAGTGTAAAAAACAGACAAATGATTTCAGGAGACATAAAGACACTGAAGAAGAGTACATCAGTGTCTTTAATGAGCAAAAGGAAGAAGAATATAGTGACCAATGACTTTTCGGGTAGGTTTTATTTTCTACCCAAGACATGTTACTGCCATGTTGTTTTGATGGCGAACTGCTGATTTTCAGGCAGAGTTTAAAAAACAAACAAACAAAAAACCTCTTAAATTAACTAAAACCAAAAAAGAACTTCTGATCTTTTTTTTTTTTTGAACATCAGTAATGTCTTGGCAAAATTCAGGTTTAATATTTGTCCAATCTCGGTAAAGTTAACAGAGATTATGCAAAATATCTGGTTTCCCTCAATGGACCCGATTTTAAGCGTTGTTGAACCCTAGTGCATTATAGAATATTTTTGTCTGGCAGGAACAACCAGATGTGTGTATGTTTCTACCTTATGACACGAGCAACCAACTTAGACCAAATAAACTGATTTGATCGATCTCAGGTGACATGGACAAATTTGAAAGTAGTGCTCCTCCATCATCTCATCATCTTTAAGTCATGCATGAGTACCATTGGCAGCAAAACACACCCTTAACCAAAATTCTACCATCAACATTGATGACACTTGGTACATTTTTGCCATGGAACTTTCTTTGCCCTCATACCTCAGTCTTTGCCTTCTCTAACCATACAACTTTGCTCAAATTGCATTTGTGTTAAATTGGTTTGAGAACTTGATGATTACTACGGTGTTTTTAAACATACAATCTATTTGTGGCTGGTATGGTTGAAGTTTGGACACAGTTAGATGTTCTAAAATAATACTGATCCAAAACATTAAAAATTGGTTTTGGAATGTAGAATAAAGCTGTACATGTTTAGCAGTATATCTTTGTAATTGGATTTTGAACCAAATGATGACATGCACCACGATTGTGAATCATAATAATCACATACGTACATTACTGTAAAACGATATGCCTCTTGATAAACGAGGCACCTAAATAAGCTTGCTGAAAGTGTGACATCATAGCTTTTGTGACAACATTTGTGCAGAGCAAGACCTTTAACACATTCAAGAAAGAACACAAGATAACCACAGAGATCAGGGCAGCTACGAGAAGCTAATAAACTGCTTCTCATCTATCGACCCAACAGCAGTTTGGAATAGCCTGAGGAACATAATTTACTAAAGAAGCCTGTCCACCCAAATTTTGAAGATGCCCCGGAGTAGCTGATGACCTCAACAGTTTCTTCTCCAGGTTTGAAAAACAGCAATTCACACCTCCTTACCTATACACCAACAACCCATTCTATGCCTTAGTAAAGAAAGCTGGTTTCACTGCTAGTTGGTGCACATACTGATATGGAACTGCGTCTTTAGTTTTACACTGCCAAAGCAGCAGATTATTGGTTCCAAACTGGTGCTTAAACCTGCAACGATTCCTTGCTGGTAATTAAGAATGAATAAAACAGGCAAATACTAAGGCTATCTCCTGAAAATGTTTCCACGAGCATATGCCTTATAATTGGGTCTGTCTTAACACCGGATTTAAATCAAGTTATGCAAAAAAAACACCCATACAGAATTATGTCAGGAGCTTTCTAATGTCTAGAAAATATAGAATCTTCACTCTGCGTGGATTTAAAAAAAATCAACAATGAATTCAAATTTGTTTGTGTTGTCTTGGTACTCAAAAAAGTGCAAATGCTTAATTGAAAGCCTAAAAGTAATGAGATATGTACTTTAGCAGATTAGTGTTTGTAAACTTCTGATGAAAATGAAATAAGTAAAGTAGATTTTAACCCACTTGAAAATGATGACTGAAATGAACTTAACTGAAATAAGAATAAAACATTTCAAAAATTTCAAAAAAGGTCATTACAGGAGGTGTAAGACATAAAAAAAGATATACCAGAAATCATTGGTTTCACATACTGTAGTTTCTTAGGTGTTGCCTTCCCATGAAACATAAAAAATTTGTAAATATTGTTGCAATCAAAGTACAGAGTGGAGTTGCTTATCCATCAGGACAAGTGGGTTCAGAGTTGGACTGCGTACTATATTAAGCCTAAGGTCTTAATCCAGCCTCCAAAGACTATAAAACTCAGTCTCATCAAATCCCCCCTAGATACACTGGAACCAGCCTAACCCATGGAGAACCATCTTTCAAATCCGTGTGTCGATGCCAAGAAAGATCAGAGCCTAGTTTCCAGCTCAAAAGAGTTCAGCAGCATAAGACAGGGTGATTTGGTGGTTGTCTTTTGTAGTCATGTCCTCTCTTCAAAGCAAAGTAAAACATAAAGTAAAGCAACAGTATCACGGTCAGATTTGCTTAACAGTAACTTTCTCATTAGTGACACATTCTCTTCAGCTGGACAAAGAGAGAACAGAGTCAAACTATCCAATCTGCTGGGCGACTTTATGTGAACAGAGCTCAAGAACTGAGCCCCTGGCAGCTGGGCGAGTACTTAAAGCCAAATCTATCTAAAGCAAAACCTGTCCCCGCTCCTCCAAAAAAACTTCAAAACATTCTGCACTATCTCTCTCTCTTTGCTATCACTTTGTTTGTACTACAGCAGGCTAAAAATTCAACATTTATATTGTCAAGTCAAAAAAACAGGACTTTAGATTTGAACCTGTACAATACAAAAATAAATGTAGTCACTCTGTATGACGCATAGAACAGAAGGGTACTGTTTCCTATGTTCTTACACGAGACAAGTTTATTGAGGATATAATCCACACATGATTATGGCTAAATAATTTTGTTAACTTTTTTTCGGGCTGAAAATAATTAGAGAGAAACAGAGCAGTATAACACTTTGTGTCTTCATCCATTACAACTTCTTTCTGAAATTTCACTAATATATTGTGTAAATGTGTGTCATCGTTTGTCTCATGTTTGTGTTCTGTTGTAGAGTTCACAATGCCCCCATCCACCTGTAATATGTCGTAATTTAGTGTCTCATTAGTTGTTTGAAGTTGCTGAACTTTTTTATGTGGACTTTTGTTTTTACAAAAACTGTATTGATGTATTGATACAAAGAATGGAGCAATGGTTCACCTTGTTGTTCAATGTTAGATTTCAATGTTAGATTTTGTTTCTAGTTGCAGAAATGCATCACAGTCACTCCAGAGCCATCAATTTAATTGAATATGTGTTACCCAGTTGTCATATATTATCTCTTTTTAAAACAGAATTTAACTTTTTAACAAAATATAATGTAACTTGTTTTCACCAGTTGGTTAGTTGTCTGACATATTACTCTTATCAAATTGTTGCTAATTAAGGGACGGCCCAATGCAATGCATGGAGGCAGTGCAAATCCATTGCAAAGCAATGTATTGCACTGCCTCCATGCAATTGCATGGGCAGTCCCTTATTACTATTCACTTCTAAACGGACTCTTTATTCTTTCACCGTTAATGCGGGTCGTACCGTAGCGTGCACCCCCACAATATATACATCAAAACGACCGGCTCGATCGTGTGAGGTGTGCTATTACTTTTATAAGCGATTGGAGTTACCATGGCGACGTAATTAGCGAAAAACCACGCCCAAAAACACCCATTGGAAATGAATGGAAAAACGGTCAAAAATCATGAAAATCCACTATTTTTGAAGATTTACTGTGTAGCCATACAATAACCTAGCAACACCATTCGAAATCCAGATTGTAGCCACGTCCGTGCTGTGTTCAGCATTGAAGACCGCATGTCGATAGCTGTTACGGTTTTGTCACAATTTGACTTTGTTCGACCCAAAGTTTGACCCAAATCGACATTTTTAGAGTGGAGCAGCTCGTTAAGCAGAGTGTGGAGTGATGAATTTTTGGAAGGTCCTCATAAAAATTTAACTCGACGTCACGGCCACATATTTCGCACTAGTGACATGATTTTCGGTCATGAAATAGAGCCGCCCTTTGTGATTCTCAGGATCATTTCAAAATTTCCCTATGTCGCACGGTTTTCTCTCAGCGAGCTCTAGATCGCTCAAAGTGGAACCCAGTTTTAGGGCTTTTCTCCTATAATTTATCATTGTGGCTGGTCAGGATTAACTCAGCCAGAGAGATGTTCTTAGTCATTTTTCTCTCGTTCCCTCTCGGACTGTGAATAAGGTAGAGACTTCTGCTTTGGCATGAACGAAGATAAATGATAAATCCCGCTCACACTTCAAGAATTTTTCCGATACCTTGTACGGTTTTCGAATGGGAACGATTTGTTCGGCACACTTTTTGGAGTTTTTTCTTAAAATTGAAGCTCTTAATCATCTTAAGTCTTTGCACCTGCTGCAGTTTTCACTCACACTTGTTGCTGGGGAAACGGAGCACCTTTGATCAGAGTTCACTAAAGTTCATTCCACAGTATATACACATTGAAGGCCTATTAAACCCCACTTAAACACAGGTTATGCTATGCAGTACTATAGAGAGAAGTACTACAAACAAGTCCATGTGTCAGTCCATCTGTCTTTGTCTTTCTGACCATGTCTCTGTCTTTCTCAGTCCCCCTGTCTGCCTGTACCATTTCATCTGTGAATAAGATAGAGAGTTGTGCTTTGAAATAATTGAACACAAAGGATAAATATCGCTAACACTCCAATAATTTTCCTGATAGCTGCTATAGTTTTCGAATGGGAAAGGTTCGTTCGCAGCTGTTTAACACTCTGAACATGGAGAGGAGACAACAGAACATATGGCCTAAAACTCAATGTTGTATGTATGTTTGGATGGCGTAGTGGTTAAGGAAGAGGGTTTGCATCCCAGAGGTACTGGGTTCAAATCCAGGAGCGAGCAGCAAATAATTTTTCTTTGCTGAAAGCTGAACTGGGAGACGAGACAACAGATCATATGGCCTAAAACTCAATGCTGTATAACTGATGTTGTAGTGTAACTGTTAAGGAACAGGAATACAATGCAAGAGGTAGTGGGTTTGAATCCCAGGGGGAGCAGATTTTTTTTTTTTTCTTGTTTGAAAGCTGGAACCAAAATCCCTATGTTATACACAGTACTACATTGCACTTGTATGCATTTTAGTTGATTTCAGCTTTTCCAGTATATTTTCATACTAATCCTACTAATACTAATGACAAAATGTTAGCTAGCATTAGCATGCTAGTTAGCATTATCATGCTAGCTGTTGTTAGCATTTTAGCTAATTTTAGCTTTTTGACTATATTTTTGTACTGAATGGGATTATAGTAATGCCAACATGTTAGCTAGCATTAGCATGATAGTTAGCATTAGCATGCTAGCTGTTGTTAGCATTTTAGCTAATTTTAGCTTTTTGACTATATTTTTTTACTGAATGGGTTTATAGTATTGCCAACATGTTAGCTAGCATTAGCATGCTAGTTAGCATTAGCACACTAGCTGTTGTTAGCATTTTAGCTAATTTGAGCTTTTTGACTATATTTTGGTACTGAATGGGTTTATAGTAATGCCAACATGTTAGCTAACATTAGCATTAACGTGCTAGTTAGCATTAGCATGCACACCGTGGCCGTCCCTTCTCTAAATTTCCTGAAATTTTCTAGTTAAGCTTTATTGTTCAAGAAACAAATGCTTATAAAACAGATTTTTTTTTTCATAATTGTTTGATTAACAACTATACCTTAAGTATTTTTTTTTTACAATTAACACCAGGCCTAACATCAAGAAACTAGATACTTTGCCTTTTCCACTTCTTTGAACTGAAGAGATTAGTAGATAACTACACAACAGCAAAACATACAGATTAAAAAAATATGTTTCATGTGAGATTTTTTTTCTCATTTTAATCATCAAACAATTAATGGTGTGATGATTTATCCATCTCTCAAGATGATATAATACATGATACTGAAAGAAGGCCAAGTTTTTAACAACATCTTTGGTAAACTAATACCACTCTCACAATGTTGCATATCATCTTATCAATACAATAAAGTTGAAGGAAACAGCAGCACTGAAAAATTGTGTTCGCAAATCTCCTTTTTACTCATGTAACAGTAGCATACTTAATATGGTCACCAGATAATTTAGGTCACCACAGATGTCCTGGAAATCAGCACCACACATGAGCTTTCACATGCTATGTATATCCTACCAAACATATTCCAGCAATGACCCAATTATAACAATAGCCTACTTATGTGCACACAATGCTAGCCAGAAGCTTCATTTACCTCAAACAGCAAATGAGTCAAAACTGAAGGAATGTGCCACTAGTTACTTTAATATGAAAAAGAAAACATAATGAGAGGGTGACATCATGGGAACAGTAATGGACTCTTTCCTGAGAGTGTATTACAAAAACATTTTTCAACACACAGACATACATTGCAAAATAAGAAACAGTGTAGCAGAAGCTTAAGAATCCTCATCTTTTGTGTTTATGATCTGCCTTCGTTGTAGAATAAAGCAGTACATCTTTAGCATTATATGTTTGCAACTGGATTTCGAACCAAATGATGACATGCAGCACCGATGCAAAAAATATTCATATTCATTACTGAAATGAGCTTCCTATAAGTGTGACATCATAGTTAGCTTTTGTGACAACATTTGTGCAGAGCAAGACCTATAACACATACAAGAATAAAGCATGGTCCACTTCACATATGATGAAGCTGGGTCAGACTAAAGAACACAAGATAACCACAGAGATCAGATCAGCTACGAGAAGCTAATAAACTGCTTCTCATCTATTGACCCGACAGCAGTTTGGAATAGCCTGAGGAACATTACTTACTAAAGAAACCTGTCGCCCCAAATTTTGAAGATGCCCCGGAGTAGCTGATGACCTCAACAGTTTCTTCTGCACGTTTGAAAAACAGCAATTCACTCCTCTTAACCCATTCACTTACATCCCACTCTAAGCCTGAGTCAAGCGAGCTGGTTCCACTGCTAGTTCAGTGCACAGACTGATATGGAACTGCATCTTTAGTTTTCCACTGCCAGAGCAGCAGTTTATTGGTTCCAAACTGGTGCTTAAATTTGCACCAAATCCTTGCTACCCCAAGGCTAGTGCTGGCTAAGAACTGCTTACCTCCCTTCCCACATTGTGACATTGCATTTTTACCTTTCTCTGCAAATGCAGTTGCCACTCTCTGCACCTTGTTACTGTTGATGGTGCATCGAGATCATGTTATATCATTGCCAATCCAGCAGTGTGGAAGTACAGTACAATATCAGAACTTGTTAAGATGTCTTGTACAGACCTACTGTATTATTTCTCCCGATGTTGGCGTATGGGGAGCCTAAGTCTCCTCCCCTTACTGTCGGCCCATGGACCTCCTGGCCGAAAGAATTATGAATGGAAGTCAAAGGAACGATAAAAGTTGTTTTCTGGTACGCTTTGTTTTATGCTCTGAATCACACATACGATATTTCTCAATGTTAACTTAACTAACAATGTACATTTTGCCTGTGGCCACTTTGGCCACATGGCCAAAGTGGCCAACGTTTAATGGTACTTCCTTCACCCTGGAGGCTACGGTCCTTTGTTGCTTTCTTCTTCTTCTTTTGTAGGGTGCTAAATTATTTTACATAAAACCATAAGTAACTTTTGCTGCAGGTTGAAATTAGGTGTTTTTGTCTTTAAAATTTGTGTACATAATATGTGCGATCCATGCCACAATTCAAATGAAATTGGAAGATGACTTCTATCCCTCCATTGGCTCTCATTCTTTTTTTTTTCCTTTGGCAGTGGGGGACCCAAGAACTGGAAGGACTGACTTAGGCCACGTCTACACTAAGCCGGCTAATGCCTTAAACGTATAATTATTTAGTCTACACCCCCCTATCGTCCACACTAACCAGGCGTCGTTTAAGGTCTGTGGCCGGATAACTATTAGTCGGGTAAGAGAGCCGTGTAAATCTTAATTCAACGGCTAAGCGAGCCAGTGTGGACAGCTTCCCCGGTTAATGAAAGGAAGTGGCGTCAATGAATGCTGCGTCAATAACAATACAACACTACAGACAAAGACAACAGCGAAGAGTAATAAATCGATCTCGCTGTCTGTCCACACTAAAAACTCTCTCTTCTTCTGAGCAGCTATTGTTCTCTTTGGTTAATGGGACAAGCAGATATGTACTGTGCTGTAGAGCTTCTTGTATATATTATGTAGGCGCCTGCGGCACGTAGGTTATACGCGTTTTCCGTTCGTCTTTTCGCGCATGCCCAGTATTTGCACAGGTCTGTATGGGATTGCAATCATGGGAACTTAAACGGACCTTAAACGGAGTGTAAATGCTCGGGTTGAGTGGATAACATTAGGCGTCTAACTCCCCGTATAACCTTATCGGCTTAGTGTGGACGTAGCCTTAGGCTCCCCTTACAGTTGTGTTGCAACGCTTTAGATACTGTTATGATGTAGTACCAACATACCCTGAATCAGTGAAAAAGCAACTCGTTCATTGAAAGAACTGGTTAAGAACCAACTAAGCTTTGGCTCGGGCACCAGCACCAAACTAGCACTGTTTGTTTTTTTGGCATAAAATCCCTATTCCACAGCACATGAATATTCACACCACCACCAAAGACTTACAACCCCCTTCCCTCTACACTGATAACCTCTGGGGAAAAGATTAAATAGACTCTTTATCTTTCAGGCTCAAAATACCAAGAAAAATCAAGGACCTGATAGTATTTCCTCCTTCTGTCTGAAAGCCAACTGGCCTCCATTTTCACTCAGATCTTCAACAAGTATCTGAATCTATCACAGACTTAAATTACTGCAGACTTGTCGCCCTTAAGGTTATGTTCATGAAAATCTTGGAGTGATTGACGTTGAAGGACTTCACTTGCCCCCTGCTGGATCCCTAACAGTTTTTTTTTCATTTTTTTTTCATTTATTTATTTATTTAATATGGACATAGCAATTAACATTGGACAAACCAGATCCATTGTTTAAAGTGTTATAGCACATGTGCTAATTTTCAACACCTGTCCATAGGGGGCTTTTAGGTTACAAAGATAAAACACATTATGAAACAAGGTTACAATAAAACACAATTATTAAACATGATAAGGCACATTTTACACATGGGAACAAGTTTGGCCCAGTTTGAGCCGCTGTTTAAGCTCTCTGGTAAAGATGTTGATATTAGTTTGCAGTTTCAGTGCAGTGGGGAGAGAGTTCCACATTGTAGCCCCTTTGAAGGAGAAGCTCGACTGTCCAAAAGATTTTCTAAACTTTGGGAGCACGCAATCCCCGCTACCTGAGGCTCTGGTGGAAGGTCTGAGAGAGCCCTGACACCTCACCATGAGGCCAGAGAACAGTGGAGACACACAGTTGTTCAGACATTTAAAAGTCAATTTCATTATACTTAAATTTACAAAGTTTTCAAAAGTAAAAAGCTTGTGCTTTTGTATGATATCACAATGATGCCATGCTTACCAGGCTAGGAGGTTGACAAATGATCCAGTCACATTTTTGACTTTTGACTACACTTCATCCTTACTTCAACGACCTAGGAATATGCTCCAGAATCCTGTTTCTGGTCTTCAGCCTGACCCTCAGTAGCATCATCCCAGACATCCTCCACCAGATTCCCATCCACCTCACAGTGCTGGTCTCTGCCTTCCCGTGGATCATTAGCTACCCTACTGTCTCACCAGCAGCAGGTGAGACTGGGGATCATCTTCTCCTGCACAAGAATCCTCATCACCAGGGCTGTATGCTCTTCCTACTCCTCTTCTATCTGCACACAAATGACTGCTCTTTAGTGGACCGATCTGTGAAACTCCTCAAGTCTGAAGAGGACTTTAAAGCATTTGTACTACCACATTCTGCCTTTTTTTTTTCTTATCTTTACTTAAAGAAAATAGAGTACATACATATATTGTACATGTACACGCTGATTCTGCTGTTCTTCATTTTATTACGTCTAAAGTTTATATTTACTGTTTACTTGGACACTCTGAGTGACTAAAACGGATCTTGGCCAATAAAATGGATTATGTTATCTTCCTCAATGAACAATATTTTAGTTTTGCTAACAAATATTTGTCGACTTTACAGAATTCCAATTTGATGATACAATATGAATATTTTTTACAAGTATAGATGCAATAGCAATACTCAAATCGATAGCATTTTAAAATGATTCATTTAAAAGTTTAACACATTTGGGTATCACAAGTCTAGCGTTCTATCTTAGACTGCAGGAATTAGGAAAACAAGCTTTACATTAAAAATACAATTTTAATCTAGTACCAAAGAAAAGGAAGAATTCTGCCTTTTAAAAGCTAATGCTTGCCACCCACTGATTCCATTTGCCACAATTTTCCTTGCATCCATAAGAGTTCACTCTTAGTGGCCTCTTTTTTAAAAAGCGTACTCCCCATCATCTGCCTTCTTCCATTTGCTTCCATTCTGACCCCCACCCCCAAACCACCCTTCTCTCCCCAGTCATTTCCTCCCCCAGTTGCACTCCAGCATAAATCACCTCTCTGCGATAGTTTTAATGGCTTTTTAATGAGCCTAATGTTTTCTGTTTTAATGAACTTCTTACGTCAGCCTTAATCATTTTAGTAGGATGAAAAATGATTGAGAAATGGCCTACATTAATTTAATTTACTGTTCAATCTGCACAGTCCTCTTTACAATCCTGGATAAGCCAGGCTATGGAGTAAAGAGAGGAAAGATGGTGAAATGGATGGAGACATAGAGATAGCGATATTACCAAATAGGTTGAAAAGGATTTAGATTTACCCAAACTCAAAACATTGAAGACCATGGAGTTATAGATAAAGATTTCAATTGTACTTATGGTTGAAATTTATTGGAATTGTTCAAAAGGCAAATAAAGACTGACAGGATGTGTGAAAGCTGTAATTTATGAGGCTACACTATACGCTTGTTGTTCATGCTTATCTCCAATTAGGCTCCATTGTTGAGGAATGCCAGAGCTGCTTTCTGCTACTCTGTGAGACCAGTAGATTTACACAGTCATTAACACAGCAGGGCCAGAATAAATGAGAACAATATTCAGCATCTGTTGCTCCATGAGTCTTGGATTGTTGCTCATTCCAACTAACTTTTTTTCCTCCTTTTCCATCCATCGTTTGCCAAAGTAACAGCGCTGTCGCTTTGCCATGTATGAATCAATAAAATCCTAAACCAACTGGGGAGGCCTTCGAATCTAGGAAAAAAAAAAATTGTTTCCCTTTTCGTACAGAGCTGGTACACCAGTTTCACCAAGGACAACCTTCCTCTCTAGCTCACAGTGAACTCAGCCTTCAGCTTGACTGTGTCGATAGCAAAAGGCTGTGAATGTGCAAAGGCTTGCTGCCAAGATTGCTTTGCGCTACCTGAATCAAGTTTTCCTTTCCAGTTTGTGTGGCTAAATGTGGAGCTCATTCCTCCTCATTGCTGGAAACATCACCACGCATCAGTAATTATTTGAATAATCTCAGCGGTGGGTATCTTTAAATTATAATGTACTTAATGATCCATTGTTAGAAAAAAATATGTGTGAAGTTAGACAGAGGTCATTGTTGGTACCAGAAGGTAATGCTGACATTTAATGGGATCTTTACGTATATTATTCTATCAAAAACATATGTTTGTTATGAATGGCATTTTTGACACATTTTTGGTTCAGTTCCTTATTCTTATCTGAATGTGAAAGATGGACATGTTGACTGTAGCTCTGCAATAAAAGTCCTGTAGAAATTAGTTTCTACTCTTGAATTAATCTTTTCTGCTCCTTCGGGTTTTGACAAATATCCTTTCCTGTCAGGTTCTGGTGTTAAGGGGCCCAAATCCAGAGATGAAGACAACAAGAGCATAGTGAAAACGGATCAGTTAATGAACCAAATTTAGTTGGCAGGAAAGAAACAGAAACAGCAGGATGAGAACAACGTTGGATCTGACATGAAGTAACTGAACCAAGGAGTATTTCAACTAGGGACTTTGATTACTGGATGTTCTACAGGTGAATGGACAAACAGATGGGAAACAGCTGTTGAAGACCAGGAAACTGAGACAGTGAAAAGAGACTTTCTCTCAGCTTAAGAGACTCAGATGACAGTCCTTGCATATTTTCCTGCCTTTACTACAACTCTGTATTAGTATTTAGCTTCCATGAGCAGACTAGTTTTTCCCTCTTTAATCTTTTACATTTATTGCCTCTGTACTTGAGACATTTTTGCTCATATTTGTAAGCTGGTTCATTTTGCCAATGCTGTTAAAATACTGGTTTTCTACCTAAAAAAAAAAAATGTGTTTCTTACAACCTGTTTTGAAATGCAAGATCAGATAAACTCCAAAACCCCTGGAACACATATAGTGGGTATGGTAGAAAATTGAAAATCTTTGTATTTATCTTTGAACAAAAAATCCTTCAAGTAATACTTTCCTTACATTTAAAGATATCAAACATTAACACTACAGCTGTGTGAACATCATCTTTGGCATTACCTACAGTATGTGAACTATGGACTTTTAAACTATAAAAGCTGTAGAGATTTGAATTTTTTCTGTGTAACTGCAACACTAAACTTCGCTTTAAGAATAGTTAATCATTACATTTTCTGAGAGAGGCACGGCTTTTTAAAGCAGGGTTGATGGAGAGCCCAGAAACTCATCTGGATTTTAGTTGTTAAAAACTTGTTACTGAATGTTGACATGCATATTGTGAATCTTATTATAAAGTAGTGCAATATAAATCATTCAATTCTTATATTTCTGAAGTTAAATAGTGAGGAATGATAATTTAAAACTTTTCAAGGATTTGTACACTTAAAGAATGGTAAATTATTTTTTTAATTGTTTATTGTTTTTTTATCAACTTAATTCTGCTCTTTTTAAGCACAAGTGAGTTAATAATTGCCCACTATTATAACATTTTGCTTCCTGTTTTTAGTTGTTTAATAATTTAGACATTATTAGAAATACACTGTGTATGATCACCCACTCTCATATTTTTTTTTCTTTTTTTGTAGGCCAGTAATCAAGATAAACCAATGTTTTTAAAAGTTGTAAACCTGCAGATATGTTATAGTATACAGTTTATCTGTCTTTTTACTGACAGAAGAGAGTGAATAGGGCTTTCTATAGCGTTATTGAGCATAGAATAAAGTAGTGCTTACTTCCTTGTTGCTACATGTCATTAATTAACTGGCTGAAGGAAGGCACCAACCTTTTTTACCTACTTACAAAAAGGACACGTCTGACAGTGAATATCATAGAGTTGTGGTGTTGAAAGGCACACCGGCACTTCTTCTTATTAAGATAACACTCTTTTAAAGTTACAGCTGGCAAGTTACAGGCAGCCCATATTTTAAGCAGCCAACCGCCGACTGATTACTTGTAAAGATGACTCCTTCATTTAAAGGTGACCTTTCAGAAACAATAAAAGGCTTGGTTGAAATGATGCTTTACTTGAAGACCGAGGTTTATCTACAGTACATGAGATATATTATACATATACATATATTATACATATATTATTTCAGCTCTATCTATCTATCTGTCCATCTATATATATATATATATATTATTTTTTTTTTTTTTTTTTTAAGGGACGGCCCAATGCAATGCATGGAGGCAGTGCAAATCCATTGCAAAGCAATGTATTGCACTGCCTCCATGCAATTGCATGGGCAGTCCCTTATTACTATTCACTTCTAAACGGACTCTTTATTCTTTCACCGTTAATGCGGGTCGTACCGTAGCGTGCACCCCCACAATATATACATCAAAACGACCGGCTCGATCGTGTGAGGTGTGCTATTACTTTTATTGGCGATTGGAGTTACCATGGCGACGTAATTAGCGAAGAACCACCCCCAAAAACACCCATTGGAAATGAATGGAAAAACGGCCCAAAATCATGAAAAATCCACTATTTTTGAAGATTTACTGTGTAGCCATACAATAACTTAGCAACACCATTCGAAATCCAGATTGTAGCCACGTCCGTGCTGTGTTCAGCATTGAAGACCGCATGTCGATAGCTGTTACGGTTTTGTCACAATTTGACTTTGTTCGACCCAAAGTTTGCCCCAAATCGACATTTTTAGAGTGGAGCAGCTCGTTAAGCAGAGTGTGGAGTGATGAACTTTTGGAAGGTCCTCATAAAAATTTAACTCGACGTCACGGCCACATATTTCGCACTAGTGACATGATTTTCGGTCATGAAATAGAGCCGCCCTTTGTGATTCTCAGGATCATTTCAAAATTTCCCTATGTCGCACGGTTTTCTCTCAGCGAGCTCTAGATCGCTCAAAGTGGAACCCAGTTTTAGGGCTTTTCTCCTATAGTTTATCATTGTGGCTGCTCAGGATTATCTCAGCCAGAGAGATGTTCTTAGTCATTTTTCTCTCGCTCCCTCTCGGACTGTGAATAAGGTAGAGACTTCTGCTTTGGCATGAACGAAGAGAAATGATATATCTCGCTCACACTTCAAGAATTTTTCCGATACCTTGTACGGTTTTCGAATGGGAACGATTTGTTCGGCGCACTTTTGAATGAAAAAGTCTAAATCTAAGCTGTTAATCATTCTAAAGTGTCTGCAGCTGCTGCAGTTTTCACTCACACTTGTTGCTGGGGAAACGGAGCACCTTTGATCAGAGTTCACTAAAGTTCATTCCACAGTATATACACATTGAAGGCCTATTAAACCCCACTTAAACACAGGTTATGCTATGCAGTACTATAGAGAGAAGTACTACAAACAAGTCCATGTGTCAGTCCATCTGTCTTTGTCTTTCTGACCATGTCTCTGTCTTTCTCAGTCCCCCTGTCTGCCTGTACCATTTCATCTGTGAATAAGATAGAGAGTTGTGCTTTGAAATAATTGAACACAAAGGATAAATATCGCTAACACTCCAATAATTTTCCTGATAGCTGCTATAGGTTTCGAATGGGAAAGGTTCGTTCGCAGCTGTTTAACACTCTGAACATGGAGAGGAGACAACAGATCATATGGCCTAAAACTCAATGTTATATGTATGTCTGTGATGGCGTAGTGGTTAAGGAAGAGGGTTTGCATCCCAGAGGTACTGGGTTCAAATCCAGGAGCGAGCAGCAAATAATTTTTCTTTGCTGAAAGCTGAACTGGGAGACGAGACAACAGATCATATGGCCTAAAACTCAATGCTGTATAACTGATGTTGTAGTGTAACTGTGAAGGAACAGGAATACAATGCAAGAGGTAGTGGGTTCGAATCCCAGGGGGAGCAAAATTTTTTTTTTCTTGTTTGAAAGCTGGAACCAAAATCCCTATGTTATACACAGTACTACATTGCACTTGTATGCATTTTAGTTGATTTCAGCTTTTTCAGTATATTTTCATACTAATCCTATTAATAGTAATGCCAACACGTTAGCTAGCATAGCTAGTTAGCATTAGCATGCTAGCTGTTGTTAGCATTTTAGCTATTTTAGCTTTTTGACTATATTTTGGTACTGAATGGGTTTATAGTAATGCCAACATGTTAGCTAGCATTAGCATGCTAGTTAGCATTAGCATGCTAGCTCTTGTTAGCATTTTAGCTAATTTTAGCTTTTTGACTATATTTTGGTACTGAATGGGTTTATAGTAATGCCAACATGTTAGCTAGCATTAGCATGCTAGCTGTTGTTAGCATTTAAACTAATTTTAGCTTTTTGACTATATTTTTGTACTGAATGGGATTATAGTAATGCCAACATGTTAACTAACATTAGCATTAGCATGCTAGTTAGCATTAGCATGCACACCGTGGCCGTCCCTTCTCTAAATTTCCTGAAATTTTCTAGTTCAGTGTTAATATGCAAATAGAAAAAGGGATATTTAAGGTTAAGATGTGTCAGAAATTAAAGAACCATAAATAATAATAATAATAATAATAATAATAATAATCATAATCATCATCATCATCATCATCATCATCAGAAGAAGAAGAACCAGCATATTGAATCAACAATTATTAACCAAGTTTGGTGCTTAGATTTTTTTTGGTCATTTTTAAAATTGTCAGCTCAAATGAAAAAATGTTAGACCCACCATTACTCTAAGAAATACCTACATGTACAACAAGCAGATCTAAAACAAACTGAATCTTTATTGAAGGTCAGCTCAAATTTATAAGTTAAACAAATAGAATAGAATAGAATAGAACTTTATTAATCTCTTTATAGAATCATTAGGGAAATTGCTTTTTCCAGCCAAAAAATACAGCACTGAAAAGTAAGAATCTAGTACTAGTTACAAAATAATACAAGAAATAAATAACATATTCAGATTTAGTTAGTTGGATTGAATTCTAAATATTGCACATGAAAATAGAAAAAGAACATAATCATTATGTTTTCGAATCGTTGTCGATTTGTTTCAAGCTTGCACTGAAAATGTATCCTGTCCATTTGAAATGGAAACTAGGTTAATAAAGGACAAAATTATGACCATATTTCCATGTTCCTTTCCATTACAGAAAGCATGAAAACCTACTATGCAGTATTCCTACCTGCACATTGTGCATACATACAAAAGGCTGCTCAACTGATTATTATTATTACATGTACATGGTAGTAGACTGAATTTGTGACATATGCAGGGAAAACTGGCTAACTAAGGGTAAACACTACATTTTTGAGTGCACAGCAGCTTGTGTGCACAAAAAAATTACTTCAGCAATTTTGGATGAATTAATACTTTTATACCGAGCACTAATATGTCAGCACCTTGTCAATACTAAAACAGTTTTGCTTCAGTAACACTAGTGCTTATGTATAAGAAAACAAACCTCTTAAAGGAGCATGGGGCTGGATTTCTAAAATATAAATGAATATAAAATATATCTCACTTTAAAATATATTAATGTTCAGTTTTGTAATTGTATTGGGTAATGAAGCGTTTTAAACTAAGTAAAATGAGCCCAGCCATGTATAATCCCATTATCTTGAACCGTCTGTGTGCTGCAAAATAGTCTGTGATTCGGTGGCGAATTTCGGGCCTTCCACGCAGATGCGACGTCAATCTACAATTCTTGCATGTTCTTGATTTAACAGGAAGAAGGAAGAGAAACAACCTGGAATTTAGACGAGGTCAGTTAAACACAACTTACTTCGTCGCTAGACATGTTGTTTGTTGTCGTACAGCTGGCGATGTGTGCTATGCTTACTATGTAGGCTACAGTACGTGTAACGTTTACAGTTTTAACTCCACATTTCAAAAACTGTCTTTTCCTGGCAGTTTTAGGCTTTGCTCCCACATCTTGGCTCTCCTCATGTCACATGTGCACACCAGTGCACTAAAAACTAAGTCATTATGTAACCATCTCCTAATTGATAGGTTGAGCAGAGATGTCAGAGTCAATCCACTCCCAGAAGACTTTGACAAGCTAAAGTGGATGGACATGCTATTTCTCAAACTGACCTTTCCCCATTCCCTGAAAACTACTTCTGGACAAGCAATGACTGAAGATTGTATATGTAGGAATGTTTGTGTGTATTCAGGCCTGAAAAGTAACTCTATGTGCAAACACAGTAAAATTTCTCCTCGCCCTTAGACTCTTACATAAACCTGTTGAAGCAGGAGAATTGATGAAATGTTAGGAAGGCCAGAAAGCAAGGTGAAAGACTTGTGTGAGTCGCAGTGTGTATGCATGCCTTCCAAAGGTGTGTGTCTGTCTGGGAAGGTAGGTAGGTGGGTTGCTGGGGGGTAATTAAATGTATTTTTGTCAACTAACCAGCTCTGCTCCCATATCAGACACCGCGAAGCACAGACGTAGAGAGAAACCAGATGGGTCGTAGCCAACAGGGGTGTTTGATTATGTGAGTTTCTGTGCAGGCAGGTGGGTGGGAGAGAATGAGACAGCTTTAATTCCCAGACACCAGCCCTTGGGGGCCTGGTGCTGCAATTGAACACAGTCTGGAAAGGAAAGCTTTGACAGCTTCCCTAAATACGCCCGGTAATGTTTTTTACCATCCTGGACAGAGAGAGATCTAAACTTAGCCTAGATGTACAACACGGTCTCATAGTTTGTGATAATTCATCCCAGTGCCTCCATAGAGGTCATTTATTCCTCATAACCGTTATCGAGCAAACTTAAGAGGGAAAAGTTGCATAGAAAATGAAAGGTTGCAATTTAAGATGCCCCTTATTCAGATTAAAGAAGCTACATGCCTTTGTTTTTCCACCTCATTTAGTCCTAATGAAAGTGCAGTATACTTAGATTATAGTAAATATGACTAAATGCTTCAACAGAAGCCTCTCTAAAAATATCAAAATTTAATGTTCTCTCTGAATGTTTTAATGTGTTTATTTGGATTAGAAAGATGGGAAATACATTTGGTGATACATTAAGTATATAATACAAGGCATAACAATACATTTTAAGCATGACACAAACAGCCAGTCACACATGTCTCATGAAATTCTCTGAACTGCTTTGTTTTCAGTTCTAAAAAAAAGTGGTATCAATTTGTGTCGGTGTCAGTTTGATCCACTTGAAGATATGTTTCTAAAAAACAAATTTGCAAGGTGTGATGAGTAATTCATAATTTGGGTTTTCATTATCTCTCTATGCAACATAAGGACTTTATTAGGTTGCTTGGCATCAAAGAGGGAGTTATGTAAGAAAGCACATATGTGAAATAAATCAATTTAAAATGGATTAGCGGAAATTAATTTTAATTTTCTGACTACAAATGTTTTTTGGAAAAAGTTACAGAAGGACCAATGTTGAATTGGAAAATGAAAAATCAGTTTACATGTTTTCTTTTTAATTTTACCTGTCCAAAATGTCATTTGTAATCAGAAAATTAAAAAGCTTTTCTGCAAATGCATTTTCAACTTACACATTTCCGATTTCAGAGTTTTGTAACTATTTTGCTGGGGTGTTATTTGAAAATTAAATTTTAAATTTCCTTTTCTATTCCATTTTAATTAAGTTACAGAATGAGGTATGTTAAACTGGAAAATGAAAAGCAGTTCCTTTTAAATTTTCATTATCAGTGAAAAATACCTGCTAAAAAAAAAGCATGCCTGCCAATCCATTTTACTTTGATTCATTTTACGATATGCTTTGATGGTTATGGATTTTTATCTGTACAAATTCAGCACAACAGCAGTTTTGTGAAATGGTTTTAACCGGACCCAATGCTCTCTGATCACATTTGCAGGGGCACATTTGCAGAAGGAAATGTGCACCGAATGTAGAGATTTGTGACTTATACAGGTCAATAATTGCTGATTTCAGTGCTAATAAGCTTGAAGCTGTTTTTAATGGGTCATATTATAGATACACTTGTCGTATGACACCTTAAAGCAGCCTCTTGTGCTCGCTCCTCAGCACTAAATGTGATGCCAGGTCTTCTTTTGGACCAAGGGACAGCTGTTCTTACCCTGGAAAACCAGAGGTCTCGTGAGAGCACAATTTGAATTGTCTCCGCAAGACACTGTAATCGAGCAATGATACTGTTACTGCATACATAAGCATTTCGGGGAACCAATCAAACTGGTGTATCTGATGTAGGCGGGCCAGATGTGAGCTAAACTGAGGACGACAGCGCTGCAACGTCCGGAATGATTTAGTAAACATTGAAAGATGGCTACAGATGAACACCAGTTGTTTGAAACGGTTTTGTCCTTTACAATAAATGAGTTAGACTTGGCTTTTTATCTAAAAGACGAATAGAAATAGTTCAAATTGTTCCTTTGCAAGAAGGACATTTTTGCTGTTTGGCCGACTGGATACCTCAAGAGTTTAATCTACCAGTTAGCTCCGCTGGTAGTTCCGCTGGTAGCTGCACTAACGCTCTGGTTACATCACACCCTGTATTGTTCTGATTGGTCGTGGCGTTATCCAACTGCGTGCAGTGAGAGTGTCAAATGCATGCTTGTGTTATGCGCCTATCATCACTCATTGCCAGACTCTTAATTTTAATAGATTATTTTTTATTTTTTCCAGGATAAACTATGTGAGGAACAGCCTGGATAACTTTATACCTCATTTGCTTCTTTAAACCATACAAGAAAACTGGAGGTGTCTGTGTATTTTTCCCCAACCACAGTGCTATCAAAAAAATGTGGCTACTTGTAACATTGACAAACAGATATGTGCCTGATATGTTTGTAACCTAGGTTCGAGACTAGAGGAACCGCTCCTTGAAAAAAGCTCTGTGAAGTTCTCTAAAATCCAAGCTACAGGTACAGACGCTGCAACATGTTTTTGCTGCCACTGTTGCTTTAAGTTGAGAACATGCTTTGGCTGTGCCTAAAATGGTTGCCACCAAGATAATCAAAAAACATCCATTACATCTATCAATGTCCCTAATGCCTAATAGGGGGAATGTTCTTGGTGTACCCATTGGGGGGATGTGCTATTTTCTATGAGTGTCAAAAACAGTTTTGATAGTCATATTCACAAAAAATTAATTAGTTAATGTTAGCTTCAATCAAATTAGAAAAACACCTGTAATTGAATGAGTAACTGCTAATCAGAAGCTAATTTGGTTATTTATCTATACCTTTAGGCTTGCAGGAAGTTGTGGACAACCATTGCTAACAGCCTACTAGACATGCTCTGTTTGTATAACCCACATTATGACTTTTTAAATTGATGTCACCCATCCATTGACATTAAGATAAGACAGAAAACAAGTCAACCCCCAAATTGTAGAACTACTGAAGCATAGCTGGGATTAGCGGCTATCTTTAAAGTGATTACTGAATGTTTAATTGAAATTCTGGTCCTAAGTAAGACAAGTTTTTATGATGAAAGAAGATTAATTGTGATGGTAAGAACAAGTTATCTAAGCTGAGCTGGGCTACTAAAATTTGGTATCCCTAGGCAAAACACAGATTTGAGCCTTAACCCTAAATTATACCATCTAAGTGGAAACTTTCCTAAGTTTTTTTTGCAGTTTTGAGAAAGCCACTGTCAAAAAAATATTTAAATTATTAGTCATTTTAAAATAGATCAATACATTTAATGGGATTAACAGGAAAAGCAGAAGACAGGGTCATGCCAATGACAACTTCATTTTGAATAATACTTTTAGAAGGCATTATGATTCCAGTACCTTGCAAAAACATTCACACGCCTCAAAAACCAATTCACATTTTGGTACATTACAAACAATGCTTTTGAATAGATTTTATTAATGTGTTGTAATAGGCCAAAGCAATCAGTTGTACAAATATCAAGACGAACTAAAAAGGATACAAGGCTTTCAAAATTAATTTTAAACCAAATTGAGTTAAATTTTGGCCTCATCTGATCAGGGCAATGCATTCCACATATTTTCTTTGGAAAACTTGAAACACAACTTCTTATGACTTTTCTTTAAAAATGACTTTCTTCTTGCCAAATCTATCTTTGTGCAAGGCAATACTGCACTATCAACAGATTCCCCAACACTTTTTTTGAATGTGTATCTGCATTTATTTCATTTACATAGTTTTATATTTAAATGGATGCTGGTTTCTCTTGTCTACAAGACAAAATGTACTAATAAAGTTACCTTGCCTTACCTCAGCTGGAGATGTCTGAAGCTCCTCTAGAGTTACACTTGGCCTCTTGGCGGCTTTTATGATTAATTTTCTGCCTGTATGGCCATTTTAGGTAGGGTAATATGTCTTGATAGATTTGAAGTTTAGCAATAATTTTTCTGTTTTTTGTATGATGGATCGAAACAGTGGCCAGAAGATGTCCAGGGTTTGGGATAGTGAATTACAACCTAAGCCTGATTTAAAGCTCTCCACAAATTTAGATCTGACTTGTTTGTTAGGTTTCTTGGTCTTCATGACACTATTTGTTCATTAATGTTCTTTCATAAACCTCTATAGTCTTCACACAATAGCTGTATTTGTACTGAAAGTAGACTCATTGCAATGCTTAGGTGACTTCTGAGAGCAGTTGAATGCACTGGTTTTTGTCTTTGAACATCAGGATACAGGGACCTGAATGTAAATACTTAGCAAATATCTTGGATTTGTCTTTTTTACTTTTCTTTCACTTCACAGAAGGTAAAATTTACATTAAAATGTGTTACATTTTGTGGTTATAAAGCAAGAAAATTTCTCAAAGCTCAAGAGGTTATGATTACTTTGGCAAGGCACTGTATGTTGCCAGATTCATGCCTAATGAAGGACAGACTGTTGATGATGCTTGTCACTGGAGGTTCACTAATAAAGGAATTTAAAGGCTAATTTATTTTAGTCTAGTATCATAGGTTGTATTCACAGGATCACAAAATAATAATTAATGTGTAAACTCATGACATTTCAGTCTCCTGGATACCTGTGATGAAGAAGTGAAGCTTTGTCCTTCAAATGATCCTCAGCGCCACACAGGATGTTTCACCTAGGCTATTACATTGTGATGCGGAGACATTAATAATTTGGAAAACAAGTTTTAAAAAGGCTTTTATTGCATGAAGGAGCACACAAATCAAATTTCCTCTTCGGCCAATTTCCCTACCTCTTTTGAGGTCTGCGGGACTGGAAGGCAGAGGCCATTTTTTGCAAATGTGATTTTCAAACATCACTTAGATGAACCAGAACAGATGAAAAATGATCCCACGTCTTTTGCTAATTGTAGTTTGATAAGAACTGCGTCCTAGTATCTTCAAAGGGGTAATTTAGAACATCATATTAGATAATCTAGTGATCCAACTTCCAAATTCACAATTTCAGTCACTAAGAGTTAAAACTGAGTAATTTTCCATTTTATCCAGCTCATAGTTTTGAGATGATTTTATTAGACACAAAAAACTAAAGAGGTGTGTGCGTGTGTGTATGAGTGTGTGAGTGCCTCTAGATGTGTGTGTATGTTTGTGTGTGGGCGTGTTTTAATATCTTTGTGGGGACCAAAAATAAGGAAGTTTACTATCCTCGTGGGGACAGACAGCCGTTGTGGGGACCAAAATCTCGGGCCCAACAAATCTGGAGGGATTTTTGAGGCTCAAAATGTGGTTTTAGTGTCAGGGTTACAGTTAGGTATTGGTTAGGATAAGGGTTAGGGTTAGGCATTCATTTTTGATGGTTAGGGTAGGGGGCTACGGAAAGCATTATGTCAATGAGAAGTCCCCAAAAAGATAGGTGTGTGTGTGCGTGTATGTGTTTGTGTGAAAGAGACAATGCAAAAAGGGAAATAAAGAGAAAAAGAACCCCCAGCTCTGCACCTCATGGGTATTTAAGATTTAAAGTATCCATGATAAGAGAATATTGATTTCAGCAACAGCAGTTTAGCTTTTCCACTATATGTTGTTTGAATACAAATCCTTTCCTCTTTCAACTGTCTTTCTTCCAGTTCCATCAAAAGTTCAGTGAAAGTAATCTGACAGCTGCATAGAAACATAGTGACATTTGATTTACACACTGCACTTCCTTCTGTACTGTCTTCAGAACCATAATGGAGAGCAGATTGCAATGTAATGGAAATCTTTAACATGTGCTGAATTTGTCAAGAATTCCTGCATAGATATGTTTTGCACCCATTCACCTTTTAATGTATCATTGTCTGGGCTGTGAATTGTTTCAGGGCGCTGTACTACCGTGGCTGGAACCACTGTGGGGTTCTGCTGGTGATTCATATTAATGGTCCTGACCCCAATCCTTCCCTTCCTTTTTCTCCTTTCAACCCTTCCTTCCTTCTTGTTCCTCCCAATGCTCACCCTCTTTTTCATCCTTCCAACACCTAGGGGACAGATGGACCAACACTTAACTTCACACCATTTAGCTTTTCAAGGCCGCTAAAATGGGGTGCGTCAAATGGGTGAAGTGGGTTCATCGGGAAACAAGGACTGAGTATGTAGCTTTGTGTGCTTGTGATAAAGAAAGGGAGGAAACAAGCAGACACATTCCATATTTTATCTAAGTGCTTGTTGTGGTGTTTTGTGCATGTGTGTGCGTGTGTGTAGTTTGATGCACAGGAGGACTACAACGTGAGGTTGGCAAACTAGGGAATTTGGAAGGTAAATTAAGGACTTGGAGCACTACACAACTGGCTGGTAAAATATATGATGCTACCTTGAGCTGTAACAACTCGAGTCATATGCCAGGGCTGTTTCAGCTGTAGAGACTGACTGGTGTTCTTTATTAAAATTATGTGTGTGGGATCTAGAATGTAGTTCAGCCTAGTACCTCAAAAATGTTTAGCCATCCTTGGTAAAAGGCGGTGACATATATATATATATATATATATATATATATATATATATATATATACAAATATATATATATATATACATACCTAACATTTTAGACTATGATAAATAATTTTACAACAGATATGTCTGTTTAAAAACCAAATAAATAAATAAATAAATAAAGGGTACACGTTGTAAACTGACTGCATTAGATTGCTCAATTTGTTGAATCATCTTTTGATTCAATTTACTCATTGTTTTTGAGGGAGTCTATCAACATATTTTATCCTTATTTTATAATATTTATAACTTGCAAAACCTTCAGATTTTCAGTCTTAATTTAGTTCTGGCCATAGCATTTAAAAATTGTTTATTTCCCTGTCATAATGTCTTTTTATGTGGATTTGGACTTATAGTGATCCTCAAAATAGAGTTCATCTTCAATTTTCTGGCAAGCACATGAAACATTTGGCTCTAAATGGTTTTGAGTTAGTCACAATCTTCATTCACCCTGATAAAAATCCCACTTGCATCTAAATATAAGTAAAAGAAAATAATGAGTCGGCTCCTACCATGTTTGACTGAATTTTTGTCCTAAAAAGTTCAATTTTTCCGTTTTTTTTTGTTTTTTTTTAGTTTGATATGACAATAGAATATTCTCCCACAGTGATTTTAGAAGACTTTATCCAGAGCTGAAGAAAAAGTCTCACAAAACTACTCCTTAGCCTTGAAAAATACTGATTAAAGATGACTTCATAAATAACTGAAGTAAGGGTGGTATTGCTTAGGTGCTCTTTGCACCTTCATCCACCCTTTTTCCTTTTTTTTTTATTAAGCATTCACTCTTATAGTCATGTCCCTATTTTGCTGGCCCACCTTCTTTGACCTCTACAAATAAGACAAGTTTTAGGCAGGTGTGAAAAAGTACTCTAAACAAAGAATGATTTCAGAAATATAAATAATGATTGATTACTGTTTGTCAATTTATAAAATGCAAAATAAGCAACAACAAAAAAAGACTAAATCAAATCGATATTTGGTGTTACTAGCTTTCCTTCAAACAAGCATCAATTCTTATAGGTAGACTGGCAAAAAATCTGGGATTTTGTAGAATTATAGTCAGGTGTATGATCAACCAATTATACCAAACAGGTGCTAATGATCATCATTGTCACAGGTTGAAACATAGTCATTAAATGAAACAGAAAGAGATCTGTAGGAACCTTAAAGACCCATTCAAAGGGCAACTATCTGCAAAGTTACGAAGTATTTCTTTAAAATTGGGTAAAGAACAGGCAAACTCTGCTACCAAGGTGAGGTTGTGGAAGATAGTTTCATGTCATGGCAAGATTAAGCACAACAACAAGACACAAGGTACTTACACTGCATCAGCAAGGTCTTTCCTAGACAAAGATTTTAAAGCAGATTGGGGTTTCAAGATGTGCTGATAAAGGCAAGGCAAGGCAATTTTATTTGTATAGCACACTTTCAACACAAAGCAATTCAATGTGCTTTACATGATTCAGTGATAATGAAACCACATGATTACAAACAAAACATTTAAGTTTAACAGTATTCAATCAGTAAGAAAAGATAATGTAAGGAACAAATTTATGTAATAAGAATTGTGGACAAGGTTTTCTCTTCTGTTGCTTCAGATTTATTTTTGGAAAACAGAGGGTTTTTTTTTTTTTACTAATGTATTACTTAGACATTCATAACTCAAAGTGATGTCAATCTAGCCATCTTGTTTTACAAGGATACTTAGCAGCTTGTTTTTAGTTGGACATTAAATTCAAGTCAACTCCAAGACAGGATGATTGCAATAAAAGCAGATTTTTAAAAAATATTTTTTAGCACCTGCAATTTATTCTTACGAAAAATTTGTCTGAGTTACTGTAGACCCTCACGCGACCTACTGACTTCTCACGGGGCCGCACAGGTAGTAAAGTAAAGCTACCGGAAAAAAGCACCTTTGTTTTATTTTGAAAATTTCCAGATGCCGAGCCATCTGATATCTTGTCTTCCCCTATCCAAAATGTCGAAATGTACACGTTTCACAGGCGTAGCACGTAGAAAATAGGACTGCCGCGTATATTTAGAAAAGTGCTGCGACATGATGCACCTGTGACGGGGATCTCGTGCTGCTTTCGCCTCCTTTGGAAAGGATTATATTTATTACAGCGGTGGCTAACGGCCGTGTATTACGTGCTGCTGCTATAAGATGAGTCCGGTGGAAAGGAGGGGTTACACTAAAAATTAGGTACTGACTGGGAAAAAATATAAAGTATTTAATTATTTTTTCCCCCATTTTAACCACCATGGCTTTAGTCGGGCCTTTGGTTAGGAATGCTTGAATAAATTCTAGCATTACTTGAAAAAAATTAACTGCGAGAGAGCGCCATTGAATGCATCATTTTCTTCACAGCTAGTAGGTTTATTTGACTGAAGTTGTGGCTCCAACCCCACCAGCTCCAGGTCTGAATCCCTACATGGCAACTCATGTTAATCTTGGTGCTTGCAGGTCGGAAGTGTTTCCGCCATAGGATCTTTAAGCTTTCGGGAAAAGTATTATGGGATAGTCTACACAAGGCGGACACACACATTTCCCAATATGTAGATCTTAATCTTTCAGGTGAAAAGTGGCAAACACACAAGTATTCCAATGGTTTAACGAAAGTAACTGTATTCTGAATACCATGTTTAAAAACAGTAACTGTAACGGAATATAGGTACTCATAATTAGTATTCTAAATATGTACCGCCGGTACATGTGTTCCGTTACTCCCCAACACTGGCCATAGACAGTGTGTGGTGCTGCTTGCAGGCTCTCCTCCGGTTGTTTACGGGTCAGAAAAACGGCTCGATGTGAGAGTCTTCGACTACTTTTTGTCTGAAGTGAATAACTTAATTGCAGTCTCGAGTGGAGCAAAGCGTGGATTTTGACTGCAGATCTACAGCAGTGTTAGCCTACCCATGGGAAGTAATCTATTCTGTCCGATGAAAAAAATCTAAAACTGTCTTCTTTAAATAGAATATCAAATTGGCTATCAGTTTTTTAGAGTGTCTGACAGTTGCTTTGTGAACAGGCAGCAGAGTTACAATTTTTTTATTTCCCACCTCTCAAGTCTTTGTTCCCATCCTCACTTGTGGTCACAGGTTTTTGGAGAGTAACTGAAGGAATACTTTCTTAGACATGGATAGCCAGAATTAGTTTTATACTGGGGGAAATGGCCTCATCCGCCATGACAGCATGAACACATCAAGAGGCCTGGAGGGCAGGCTGCCGGTCCTTCACACCAACAGGTGAACCAGAGACCTCACAGGAACACCTCCTGAGAATGCCGCTGTGGGAATAAAGAAACCATGAGCAACCGCTGGGATGTAAGTCTCTGGGCGGAACTGGGACATGCTCAAGAAACCTCATGTTCCATATGGTATTAAGACGGTGTACTCTGTTACCATTTGGCTCAATAGAGAGAAAGAAAACCAGTGACTCAGTCAAAATATTCACTTTTGCTCCTAAACAGAACTTCCTGTTCATCTAAAAGTGTGAAAGAAGTGTAGTTTTTTTATTTGGTTTGCTTTTTCAGCTCCTTGAAAAGTTATTATTTTCATAATTTGTCTCCTCCGTTTTGTCATGTTACAGCCGCAAGCACAATGCAATTTATTTGGATTTATATGATAGACTGACACAAAGTAGTGTAGATTTATGAAGGGTAAAAAAAATATATATGGTACTTAATTTGCTTCTTATACTGTATATAAAGCCCTCCAGATTATGGTTTTGTGGTCAACCCTGTCAAATAAAAATTTAAAATAAAGCTGTGAGCTTTTTTTCCTTCTTGCTTTGGTGACTGCAATTTTTTTCTCATTCTTATTTATGGAATAACTCAAGTGCAGTCAGATTACTGTATATGGAGAGAATGAACAACAGTACTCAAGTTGTGCCACAAATTCTCAACTGAATTTAGTTCTGGACATTGACTGTACCACTTTAAAGATGTACTCTGGAATTTTGCGTTTTTTTACCCTCTATCACCCTCTCAGGCCTTGTGGTGTAACGTCACTGTCATAAAACCATTTCTCTATGGAGCGCAGGTAAAGAATCAGGTATACTGATGGTTTTACAAGCTCACTAGCCAAAAAAACAAAACACATCAAACTAACAGTGTGTCAGTTGGTAAATCCTCAGTTCCGAGCAGTAATGTTGAGCGGTACAGTGTTAAGATTGTAACATTATCAATTTTGTGTGACATAATGCTGTAAAGTGAAACTCATTCAGTACTTCCAGGATAGAAAGTTGTATAGTGTGATTTTATTTAGCTATATACAATAATATTATAGAGGGCTGGCTAGGTATTTTTGTCTTGATATGGATTGTCAATTGGATTGGATTCTGGATTCCCACAGGATGGAGATGGTGAGCCTGTGCCCAGAACTGGACCGAACCTTGATTGGAAGAACCCCATTCTTATCTCCAGTGTTATCAACTAAGTGTTAACCACTCAAACCACTGAACAGGAAACTCACTTAACTAAAGACATTTAGACTTGACTTGACTAGGGATAAACTGAACATTTTGAGCTCAACACAACGGAGGTTTATTTCTTATTTATTTTTCTACTTTCAATGTGCCAAAGTGGTTCTGTCTGTTTTAAACTCCAGACTGTATTTTATTTTCATTTCATGAAAAAAAATAATAATAGTTATATTTGCTTATCGCTGCCTGCAGCCATTTAATTTCGCACTCACTATAACTCTTATTTTAATCCTGTCGAACCTAGTAACCGGCCTACATTTTGGAAATATCAAAGTCCCTTAATGTGAATCGGGGGTTACACTGGTGTGCCACCAAAGCATTTCAAAAACACACGTTTTCAAGGTATCAAAGTTGTGGAGTGCATCTTTAACACCTGACCTTTTTTTTTGTTCATCTAACCTCCATCCTAGTCTCTGGTCTTTTGTAATCTGGTCTCTAATAGATTAGCTTCTTCTACATGTTTGCTGTGTCCTCTCAATAACTTAACGTAGAACCCACAGAAAATTTTCATATGGCGGTCTTTCTGCAATGGCTTTCCTTTTGGTACTCCATAAAGCTCAGACTTGTAGATTCCACATTTTAGTTACCCTGTTTTCCCCATCTGAGCCTTACCTAAGCCTGTTTTAACTTTCTTCATGAATTATATTCCTTAAAGGTGGATCCAAAAGTCTGGGTAAACCACAATCTTGATTTATTTTCAGGGCATCAGCATGGAGCTGTTTGCCATCCCAACACAACACCAAGAATAAATTGCTCACAAAATAATTATAACTTTCCATTAATATATGCCTGCCTGCTCACCTTTACCTCACACACAGATGCAAACCCCCTCTCAGTCCAGCTTTTATTGAACAAGAATCCAATTACTTAACCCAGCTTGAGGTTCCATACCTTCTGCACTTCTGCTTTGACGAGCCTGTGTTAATATCTGCTGACAGGCAATGTCCAGAATTCACACTCACACATGCCCATGGACATACGCACACACATGCGAGCGACTGTGATATCTGTCTCTTATTGGTATTCATTGACCCTGGGATGGAGAAATGGGGATCACACTTTTCATTTAATCAGACTCTTACGGGGATCAGCTGTATGCCTCTGAGGAGAGTCTAGAGGTGTGTGTGCGTGTGTGTGCAAATGACAAAGAGACAGAGGAGGAAATTTGACTTTGATGCATTCCCACACTGCTGAATATGTAGCTGTGGATTTATTTTCGCCGTCTTTTTTTACCTTCTCGGTTCATATGTCTCCATGGCATCTGGCTTTTTATTGTTCTCAGTCCATAGATCACTTATTAAGCCAAGTAATGAGGAGGTCATGCATAATTTCATTTGCTCTACCGGTACCTGGGGACATTTTCTTATTTCACTAAAATCTATGATAGTTTCCTTTTGAAGGGCCATAATTCTCCCCCAGTAGCAGTCGCCGGGGTCACAGATGCTAAATGGCCCATCTATAGATTCCTGGTGGAGGGAGAATATTGTGTTGAGTCATTTCGAAGCTCTTATTGAGGCAATTTGACTCCACATGGTTCCATTTGCTCCAGGTGATATATCGGATAAAGGACCAAGCTCTCAAATCTTTGCTTCTTTTGCAACCACATGCTCGAACAAAAAAGAGGGAGACGGATGTTATTTAAGAAAACAAATGGCTGCTGTTAAGCTGACTGAATATTACTGTTATTGTCTAATAGATATTCTTACCAGTAGTGGTCTGAGGGAATTTACAGATCATATCATTTAGTTTAGTCCTAATCCATAAATTAATAAACTATTTCTCATCATCAGGGTATCGTACAAGAAGCATATCATGCTGAGGAAGAAATAATGGCTCTCTCAAGACCAACTCAACCAACATCTTCAAAAACATAATTGCATATCTTGCAAACGTAAGGTATCTTGCTAAACTTCAGAGTGGTGAGGGGCTATTTTCGAGTGGTCCTTGGCCTTTGTAATCTCACTACTGAAAGTGAAGCTGGAATGGCTGATTTAAAGCCACACAAAATTTTAACAAGTCAAATACATTGTTAGGGAAATAAAGTCTGACTAGATGAGATCAAAAAATAAAATGCATGTCTTTGCACCTATTATGTTGGAAGAGAAATAAGACTGCACATTTACCATAAAAAGTCATAACAATAGTCAAGTTCTGGGGTGGTGACACCAAGGTGTTGGGTTGTTTCCAGAATATGGCATGACCAATATACATTTAATTAAGGGAAGGATGGTTAGGAAAATGCACAGAAACATTCTTGATAAGTATCTGAAGAAGAACAAAAAGGAAGGTTTACATTGGTTTCAGAGAAAAAAAATAAGTTAATCTCGAATATCCAAGTAAATTACATACATTCAATTAAAAATGTATGGAAGAAACCAAAATATCTTTTAAGATCTCAGGACTGTTCTGTTGAAGAATGGCTAACAATCACACCTGCGTAATTAATGTTTGTTTGTTTTTGTTTTTCATCACAGTAGACCCTATGTCTTTTTGTCACTTCACTTTCAACCCATTTACATAAAATATCCACAGGCATTATTATTAAATCATTCTAGTAACTACCACCAGTGGTATTTTTTTAAATTTTTGTGAGAAGAAAATCACATATAATCCTTTTTAGTTTTACTTTGCTTTGTATTCTTTTGCTTATGTTTATATAATGCATGTGATAACCCCATGTCGCTCGCAGTAACATTGTTTTGTCTGGCTTTCATATGGAAAAATATGAAATCCTAGCAGACAAATAACATCGGCATGTCGTACCTAAAAAATTAATGTCCTTAGAGGCGGGTTCATGTATGGCAATCAGAGACTCCAGAAGATAAGGGACAAAAGACAAAAATACAGTGTCTTTCTGACAAGACACATTTCTTTTCCTCAATCTGTGTTTTTCTCTCAGCTTGAGATTTCCACCACCATTGGTCAGTTGTCCTGCAGGGATGGTTGCCAAGCTTATCAGCCTGTTACAAATCAGACAGAGAAATTGCAACACGGACGCTCTCCTTTTTTCTCCTTGCACTTGCTCACCAGAATCCCTCAAGGGGACCAAGGAACAGACCACAAATCTGCTCTGCCTCCTTTTACTTCGCCTCTACTGTTCCCTGAGAGAAGTTACATAGTGCCACATCTTACAACTGCAGTTTTCACTACATGATACATTATCAATTATTTAAGGTTTTCTAAGCTTCATGTCGGAAATGGCTCTAAGGTTAAACCGTGCCATCACTATGGTGATCACTTCCCCTTTGGTCATGACTAAAATACCTTCAGAAAAGCCATTGTGAAGTTCCACTTTAACACAAATTTACCTTATATGTATGATGAAAGGTAAAACAAAAACATTTATAAAAGCTTTGCAGGAACACCTCCTGGGATTGTAACATAGTATTCATGGGTCGAATTTGTTTAATGATGTGTTTTTTTTTCTTTTTCATGTGGATAATTGGCCACATGAAAGAGGAGGATAAGAGGCAGAGATACCAATTTCTCCACTGACAGAAGTCTCTGAGGACCACAATGCAGCAATTTTACATTTTCTGTTTAGCACAGCAAAATTAAAACAGACTGGATTCTCACTGTGCAGAGCTTTATCTCAGCAGACGGTGACATAGGAATATTTCCAAATCCCAAAAGCCAATTATGTAAAAGATAAAGAGAATTTATCTTGGGCTTATTACACAGTAAAAAAGTGGGGAGAAACTTGAAGCACATTTACCATGTTGCTTAGTGTAATGTTACCTGTGACACAGAAGAAGGTGTATTATAAGCCTCTCTCCTGCAGAGTTGGGTTTTTTTAGGTGGGTGTTTTAGGTAATGTTCTACTTAAGTGTATAGACAAAGGTAAATATATTACCATTTGTAAATACCGTTCTTGATGTTAGTTGTTCCTACAAGCTGAAGCTAATGGCTACTCCTAGAGGGTCCAAGATCAAAATGGGCTCCTACCATAATCTAGCATCCTAAAAAACTCAAATCTCAGAAACATAAAAACTGTGGATTATGCCAACCCAGTTTTATTAATCTTGAAAATTTCAACACATTTTAATTAGGGGCATATTTAAACAGAAGTACTTGATTATATTTCACAGGATACCAATCTAGTATTTAGTGCACTTCCCATGATCTTCTTGCAGAAAGCAGACACTGAGAATGTGAAAGGTAAAGCATTTCTGGCCAGAGTAATTGTCAGAAAAGCTGTTGTTGGAGGAAAAAATAATATGGATGGTTATGAAAAAATAAATTAGACTGTTTAAACTGGCTTCATGTTTTATTTGGTAATTAAAAATGCTGTTTAATTTTAAGCAAATATTTCATAAGCAACATCAATGGGGCACACTGCCCCATATCAAGCCATTACAAGTTTGGTTTTGCCCTCTCTCTGACTATTCTCTGGTTTTCCCTTTACAGGACCAGCTAATCTCATTTAATTGCTAATTACGCACCAAAAAGTAATCTACTGTGTTTAAGATATAAATTGCTGGTAGCCTTCAAATAGAAGCAGTCTTCAAGAATACTGAATTATCCCTTTAAGCCCCCACAACTCAACGGATGATTTTCTTTAAACAAGCCATTCAAAATTATTTAGGGACATAATTGCTTAAAGCCAGTCATATAGGCACATTTCCTTTTTCCATTACCTACATTTATACAAAGTAGAAAAATGACAAACTATGGCAAGAGTTGACGTGGGTCCAGTTGCATGTATTGCTTTTCCCTGTCTTAATTTGTTTTTTGTACCTACACCATTTTTCCACCTCCACTTTTCTATTTTCCTATTTTGAAAAACAGACTTCACAAGTGCTTGTCCTAATCAGGCTCTAGAATTCGATACCAATTTGTGCAAAAGCATCAAAAGTAAAACAAAAAAGGCTGTTAGAAAGGCTTTACAACAATCTTTCAAGGCTATTTTAAAAGACTGGCTGAGAAGACTTGCAGATCGGAAACTGTAAAATTATTACCAAAGGGTTAAACATTTTGCGTAACGAAGATCTGTTCCTCTAAAATAAAAAGCAACCAACATACAATTTTATTTTAAAGTATTTAGCTTTCACATCCTGCATATGATTGGCTTTGATGTTGGAAGTCAGATCCGGAAATCTTGTTGCACCAGTTATTCAAGTTCAAGTTACATGTGGGAAAACCCAGTTACCTTTGTTGAGTTAGGCAAATCTATTATTTTCAACACAAGATGACCTAATAAAAAAATCTGTCCAGGCTGCTGAGCAACTCCCAACATTCAGACTTTTGAGTTTGGAGTAAATGTGTCATTGTGGTCTCTACTAGTTTTTGCAGGTGGATAGTACTTCCTGTTAGAGCAATTTCCATTGGAAGCATCTCTAACAGTGTATATCTGATATTCAGTTAATGGAATAACACCCAAACTACCCGTAGCAAAGTGAATAGAACTGTGAATATATTTAAAAAAAAACAGCTGGTGACAGGTTGTACTTAACGCAAGAACTCATGTGTAAATCGGTGCTTTGTAGGATTTTCACCTCACACTCACAGGGCCTGAAGACACATTTCAGTTTGCATTGCAGTATTGAATTCATAATTGCTTGTTGGCCATATAACTTCCTGCATAATGAAATGCTTTCATAATAATCAATAAAGGAAATAGAGCAGGTCCATTTAAATCTGGTTGCAAAAGGAGAAACACACCCAGCTAAACTGCTGCTTTCAGGGCTGCAGTGTGTTGCCGTATCAGTGCAGTGAGTGTAGCATGTGATTGAAATGTGGAGTGGATTTTATTTCAAAGATCTCCACTTAAGAACAACTATCCTTCTTCCCAGAGTGATGACATGCAGAAGGCAAGGAAGGATGGATGTCAGTAATGTCAGTGCTGGAACCACTCCTAGCCTTTAGGTGATCCCATTGCCCAATCATCCAATCCGGCCGACGCTGGATTGTGCTCACTCTCATTTAGTCAGGCCTATTTGTCTTCCCTCTAAAATCCAACCTGCTCCAAAGATGTAATTCCATAAAAGCATACAATCAATACAGCAGAAACTGTGGTCATCTATCATTTTAAGAAAAAAAAGCAAATATTGAGAAATTGTGCGTGTTTGTGTATGTGCGAGTGCATACGTTAGAGCTCAAATGTTACAAATCAGACGGGATAGGACAGGTTAAAAGTGCTGGCTCAGTCATGAGAACTGGCGGACGTAGATACACAGGGGAGACCAGTCCACTGGAAGGCACTGCCACAGATTTCTTTTTCTATTTTACTTTAAACTAAAGGCAACAATCAATTCATGTTGGTTAAACTATGTCTAAAACAAGGTAATATAAAATCATTTGTGTCTTGAAACATTAAAATTTCCTGTTAAAATATAAAAACAATTTACACAATGGTAAAACCACACACACTCTCACACAGCAACCCCCCTCCACACACACACACACACACACACACACACAGGCTTCATTAATCTCCTCTGTAACAGGACTCTATCCTCTTGCTCCAATATTACAGTAAATGGTGATACTTATCTACAAGCAGCCCTGCCCTTGAAATAGGTGCTGTTCCATTCCAGGCTAATTCCACAGCCATTTAATGGTTGGCACATTTTTCACAGCTTTATAAATTACTTTAAGCCGCGGCTTACTCTCGGCAAACTGAAATACAAACATGGATGTTCCTCCCTTTTATCTCACTCCATCCTCTGTTTTCTTAATACTTTCAAACCACATTGCCCCCACCTATGCATCATTCTTCCCACTCCCCGCTCCCCGCTCGCCCCTCCCACCTCCCAGCCAGTGAAACAGGCACGGCTTGAATTCCACCCTGAAGCGACTTTGGGGTAATATCTTATTAGCAGCCAATGAACATCAGTCATTTCAATTTAGACTAACACTCCAATACGGCTCACAATCACCAATATATGAATAAGCTTGGAAATCCATGATACAGTTTTACAGATTTTGTTCCTTGTGTATTATTTTGAAACTTCCTGGTCAAGAAGTAGAGAGAGAATACCTATTCTCATATATTTTTCTTTAATTTTCTTTTAATACATATGCATTGACAGATGTACACCTTTAACACCTTGACCAAGACAAAAAAATAGACTTTCATGGCATTAGATTAAGCTAATATATTAGTTTTTTTCCCACGGCTGATGCTTCTGCTCAGCCTTTATCATGCTGATGCTGTTATGGAAACTGCTCTCATAAAATATCTGTGATTATATGTCCTAGTAATGCCGTTTTTAAAGTAATACATGTTCTGCTGTTTTAGAACCCTGTAGGGACTTTGAAATAACCCTTAATTAACTAACGATTTGCTTTATGCAACTAAATAGATTTTCAGTGTATTTCAGTGCGTGTTGTTAACCTTGGTTTAGACTTTTACCTGTTGCAAGTGATAACTTTTCAGGTTTGGTTAAAAAACATTTCTTTAAAAAAAATATATATATATATAAAAAACTGAATCTAATTTACTTAGCAGCTGTCTAATATAACATGACAGGCTTTCCTAAATTCCATTTTCCGGCACCCTTCTGTGTGCTGGCTAACAATGAGTCAGAAGACCAAAGTCTGATAGGCTGACAGAATGACAGAGACACAGAACCAGAACTAAGTAGAGAGCCTGACTGGAATCAAAAGTCAAGATTGATCCTCTTGTTTTAAGATTACGTAGCATAATTGGTTTTGTTCACCATCTAATCTTTAAAGTTCTTGCAAGCTTATCTGACAACATTACTTTGTTGTACTCTTTTTAAGATTGGGTTCCAAATTCCAAGTGAGAAACCCACCAAACTTTCTAAAGCAGTGGTTTGAGGGTGACCCTACCTGCCGAACAACAGCTTTGAGATATTTCCACTGTTGGCAGTGTCAGAAATTGTATTGTGCTCATTCCTTATTTCTTATCAAAGAATATTTTCTTTAAAGTTTAGCCAGTTGTGTAGAGCTCCAAAATATTTGTGAAAACCTTTTGATTTTCAGTTTGAGAGTGACAGAAGAGATCGTTCTGATAAAGTTAGATTTTAGTCAGTTTAAAAAAAATAATCTATTAATTCGCAATTTCAATTTCTCTTTAAGTAGTGACATTTGTTTGTTTAGATCATGTTGCGTTTTGTTTCTTTATCAAATTAAAAGATAGGTTAATTGTTGACTCTAGAATTTAATATGTCCTATAAATTAATTACATTTTAGTAAGAAGTTTTAAATATTGAGATTGTGATACTATTTTTTACTAATATACAGTGTATCCAAACCCATGATGGAAAGAGTTCATTCAAATATTATATATTAATTAGAAAGTCCCAGTCAGTCCATATGTAAATCAAATAAAGAACATCTTGCAAGACCTAAAAAAGTTATGTTCATGTGTCATCTCCATCCAAACTCACTTAGTTGAGCAGAGAACTAGAGAAAATGGAATATTGAATATTGAACAGAACAGAAGTCAGTATTGCCTCAAGGCGATGTTTATAACAGCTTCTTCCTTACCACATTGAGTCTGATGTTAAAACCTAAATATAGCTACAATCTGAAAACAACAATATAATATAACCCTCTTAATTTTTACATGTGCATCTGTTAATAGATGTGTGTCTTTAATGTACTTTTTTGTGTGTGTGTGTAATTATGTCGTGTGAATTTTGTTGTGTGAATTTTGCAAAGTTGTGGCAGTATGGGCCAGTTTCTTGTCTGATGTTATGTCATTTTTCTACTTAAAAAAATTAATAAACCTGGCTGTTTCTGTTCTATCCTGTTTTTGGTAGCAAATAACAATGATAGTCATAATTTCGATTACAAGAACACCATTATTCTTTTAAAGAAAAGAAAAATATTTTTCTTTTTTGTATTGCTACTCTATCCTTGGGGAATGTATGTGTAATAAAAATAGATTAAGGCAGGCGTGTTACTGAGGCAGCAAACATTGTAAACCAACTTGCCAACTGTAAAATGTTACATTACAAAAACAGAAGAGAGGATCAAAGAGGAGAATATTTATCACATCCATTTTTAGTTCAAAACTATATAATATTTTTGTCCACGTCTCCCTTTACTTATGTTTGCCGAAACTTCCAGATTTTGATGAATATTACTTTAAAGATTACACCACACTTAATTAGTATGTTAATTATGATCAACTAGACACGATGAAAGGAATATTAAATGCAGCACTCATGTTTGGTTAAGAAAGTAGTACGCCTAAATAATTTGAGTAAATCATACCGTCTGCCGTGAGTATGACTGGTTGTTATTCCGACCTCAAGTACGGCTCATATAGTGTGCTGTTGTTATGGTTTCCCATGCTACTTATCAAAGTAAAATAAGGTAACAGGAACTCCCACTTTTTTCTATTCAACATTTAAAGGTTGGTTACAACAAAAACATAATTCGAGCTGTTGGGTTGCCTGGTTCGCTGATACGCCCAGTGACCAACCTGAACCGTGTCTAGTGAGGAATGGATTTTAGAGGAGTTTAACTAACAGCAAAAATTAGCAAAGTTGGTGAGTTAGCTTACCCATCCAGACGTAAAAGTCGCCGTTTCCAAGGGTATTTGATGCTCAGGAAATGTTTATGTGGGTCTATCTAGTGTAGGCTTCACCTAAAACTACTCTAGTTTATGTTCTACTGTGGTCAATCCTCTCCTGAGATGAATAATACCTCCAGTGCTCTGAAGCAGCTGCTTGATTTGCTGACTCCACCACTCTTCCCAGTACCAGCCGAGCTGTGCTGAACATATATTGGGATCATAGAGACCGTATCTGTCAACCCGCAGCCCACAGCCTCTACTGGCTGTTAGATGTAAACAAAAAGCCATTGCCGTACCCGTTTTAAATGTAAATTTTATAAAAATTTGAATTCAAATATAATCTTTTTATGAAATGTAGTTTCATTCTGCACCCCTCTAAAAGCCCTGTGGATGTATTATTTTTATTTTTAAATGTAGCTTTTTGTGAAAATTTTCCATATACAACCTTTAATGCCACCATCGATCAAGCATTTACTATGAATAAAAGGGCAACCACAGGCAAGCTTTGTGCAACATATGTTGAATACACTTCCAGAAACACATCCACTCTGTTGCCTAATCTACAGAGAAACCAAAAACTGTTGATCATAATTGCAAGGAAAAGAGATTCATGTAGAGAAGAACAATTCCTACTCTTTGCAGCTTTTAAAAATCATCTTAGTAAAGTCAGAGAGTGGAAAAGCCAAAACCAAAAGCACTGGGATGTTAATAAGCAATGGACATGCAGGGTTACAGTGCTGTGAAGGACGCAGAGTTTGAACATGTGATAAATGTACTTAAGCCTCTGTAAGAAAAAAAGGATAAACTAAAATAAAGGTATGGCTAAAAATGAGAAAGAAATAGGAACTAATTATTTGACACATTTATAAAAATGTACTAAATGGTTTGTAGAAAACCATTTTTGGTAATGACAACTTCATGGAATCTCTATCAAGTCACGTGCATATATTGGTTCTTTCTAATCTTAAAGAAGTTATTTGTGCACTCTAATGAACAGTTTGATCCATAAAATTCAATTGAATGCAAGTTAGGACATTGAAAAGACCATTTTAGAGATTTCGATGTTTTTTTTTTACACACTTCACTTTCTGAAAGAGTGACACCTATGGAGAAACAAAACTGATATTATTAAAAATAAAAGCAGAAATATACACACACACACACATATATACATATATATATATATATATATATATATATATATATATATATATATATATTGCTTCTCCTTTTCCTTATATATGTGCATTTTCATTGAGAAATATATTTTGTTTGTTAATTTTCCTTATACATTCCTTATTTTTACATTTCCTCGTCTACTCTTTTTACTTTACCTTATGCATTTCTGCCTCATTATACAAATGAGAAGAGCTGCCTTTCTTTGTCCCACTCATCTACTATTGGTCAATTAACAGGAAGGAGCAGGATCAATTATGCATACTTGTGTTTTTGGCCATTTCAGGAGAATGCCTTGCTTGATTGGAAGTGAAGTCCCACCAAAGATGTCTCAGACGATCGCAGAAGAATTTAAGGCGGTGCTATCTTAGCTGAAAGTAACACAGTCAGTGATGGCTATTTAGTGTTTTCCGTGGACATTTTGAGTGAGGGACTACTCCAGTTAGTTGCAGACACGGATAATGCAACTGACCCGTTAGTTCTCAAGATTTTGGAGGAACTGGCTTGTAGCTGGCATGCACAATCGATCTGCGCATGGATTCTGCTTCTTCCTGTTTATTGACCAATAGTAAAGGATTTGGAGCAAGAAGGACAGCCCTCCTCATTTGCATAATGAGGCAGAAATGTATAAGGTAAAGTAAAAAGAGGAGATGCGGTAATGTAAAAACAAGAAATGCATGTATAAGGAAAAGGAAAAAACAAAACATATTTTTTTTTGTGCCTGAAATGCACATATAAAGAAAAGGAAAAACATCTCAAGGAGATTTCAATCGAATGCACATGGACTTGGTCATTTGTCTTGGAACATGTTTCACCTCTTATCCAACGTCTTCACAGACAAATTACCAAGTCCAGTTGCGTTCGATTGAAATTTCCTTTAGATAACCATGACCTGGATGAATGAGAATATTCACAGGCTTAAAAGCAAAAACAAAATATACATATTTCTGCTTTTATTTTTAATCATGCCAGTTTTGGTCATCCATAGTTATCTTGATTGGAAATACTGACTTATTTCTTCACATTCTTATAAACAACATCCAACTGAAGTTCTCCCTTCATCCTTTCTTCATTTTTGCTCATACATTTTTGGGATCACGCAGAAATACTATAGCTCCAAATGTGGTGTGACAATTTCTGGTTTGACCTCAATGGAGCAGAATATATTCCCCCAGTATCTCACTGACCTCTCAAAATCTTCCTCATCAAACTTTAAGTTGTTTCAACTTGTTCTTTTTTTATTCAGTTTTGAATTGAGACTATTATGACTTAGTACACTTGTGAAACTGTACACAATACAACTTAACCTTTGCTTTCAACTATGCAATAGTATAAAAAATTCAATACCATTAGACTGCAAAACATTTTTAAAAAATTAGCAGAAAACATACTTTTTCCTTATAAATAGTGAACGAGCCATCACAAAGCTGCTAGGACAAGACAAGTCAGGCGAAAAAGAAAATCCACACGCTAGAAAAAGTACAGATTTCTATGGAGAGAGGTGCAAGTCTAATTCTTTATAGTATTGAGTCTGTGGTTGAACAGGTAGAGGAAGACTGCAAAGAATAACATACTGTGTTATTCTCTGTTACAAAGTTTATAAATGAAAGATAAGCAAAAGCTGAGAAATAATCACTGAATCATTTTTTTCAAGTTACTATTATAACCCTAACGTAGTTCTCTATGATTTTAAGTGACAGACCAACACAAAGAATCACCAGCTACAATTATATGGACACGAATAATTAAAAGCCTGACAGGAATAAAAATGCTTGATGTAAACACGCCATTCAGATTACTCTGAGTCGATCACACTCATTCGCATCAAAATTTAATTCCGATTGTGATGGGTGTATAATGTTGAAACTTAATCTCATTTCTTTGCATGTAAACCTAAAAATAAAGGGATTTGGTTTATAATTTGATTGTGTACATTAAAATGAAGTCTTGTAGATGTAAAACTGAAGAACATTGTGCTGCTCCGTTTTAAATGTGTGCAACCATATTTGTTTAGAATGGAAATCTGCTACTTCTTTATTACATCCATTTTCAGTATTATTTATAGTTCTGTGGAGTTCTACACATGTCAAAATGATTTATTCCGATCCAGTGTGTAATGGATGTAAACTCTTGTCATAATCAGATAGATTTTTTTCGGAGGCCATGTAGACAGTCAAATTCTAATCTAAACTATGATGAGATTAAAGGTATTTTCCATATGTAAACGTATCTACTGTAAAATAGAAGGAGAAGGACATATGGCTATTTAAATGTTATTGTTGCTATTTGTATGTGGAGGAGACCAATAACACTCCACATCACTGTTAACACACCAAACAAATAGTAAACATAGTAGTGGTAGCATCATGGTATGAGGATGTTTTTTTTCTGCAGGTACAGGAAAGCTGGTCACACTTGATGGTTTAAAATTCAATTGATGTTCACAGTTGCTCTCCATCCAATCTAACAAAGTTTGGCTATTTTTCTTGTATAATCTGTTCAACTATGTACAATCACTCATTATATAACTCAGATATATCCCCTTAAAGGTTCCTGGAAGAAACATGCTCCATAGCTTGTCAAATACTGAAATGTCAACAAGCCAAAACAGAATTCTACTGAGAAAAGTACAATAAAATCAATAATCTTATGGCCATTTAAAATGCACTAAATCAACCTGCAGTTGTATTTGGACACTGCAATCTGCTGCAATCCTACAGAGTTGATAAATCTAAAATGAAAGACCTGAGCATGGACTCCCCTTTATTTCAAAAAAGGACTGTAAATCACATGTTCAAATCACACACCTGCCCATTCAGGCCTGGCACCATAACAGCTGCACCCCTCACTTGGGTGAGACTGAAATTCTCCTTTCCCTGTGTACTCAGACATTTTCTCATGCATCCATCTTTTATTTCTGTCTCCTTGTGTGCGAACAAGCCAGAGAGCAGCTGGCTAGTTATTTGTGACCTGCCAGTCTGCGGGTGTAACAAGATTTCAGCGCAATTAAGAATACATTTCCCAGCCACCAACGCAACAAATCAAGGGCTTGAGTCTCTGGGTACGCACACACAGACATAAACTTTGTGTCAACAGTCGCACAAATCAAACAGGACACAAATGGCAGCATAAAATAACTAATCATGGTTGGGGAAGAAAAGGCAATTATTAATCGATTCCATTTGTGTTGGGCTGAAAGGGCCACAAACAGTCCCATTCTTTAGAGGAAATATTTGCCACAGTAGTGCTGCTCGGTTGGTGTAATCACTAGCTATTATGTTAGCTGATTTGAAAGTAAGAAGCAAAGTGGTCGAATACATCACAAGCAGCCATTATTGTGTCAATTCACTGAAAGAAAAACAATCTATTGTATGCAATAAATTATAAATGCAGACTAAGCAGCATGAGCGCTTCTCAGCTTGTTGATTTGGAAGGCTCAGCCAAGAAGCGAGGCCGGTGGAAATGTGCTCTAGTGTAACAGGGAAATGGTACTCTGTCAAATTACAATTAAAGCCAAGTAGCATCCAGTGCGGTGAGTTTTTTAAACCCAGGTGTACAACACCAGGAAGATAACTTACTATGTGGAGAGCATCTTTTTGCTAACTTTGTCATTCTTTAAACCCTTCTATGAACAAAGCTAGTGTTTCAGGGTTAGAAACTAAGGTTAATAGTTTGTCTGGGAACAGTGGTTTTGTCAAAAATATGGTCTCTCAATAAAATAAATAAAACTATTATAAGTAGAAATCGGACCTTTACCAAAACATCCAAAAGAATAAACTAAAATGAAGATATACTGAGAAGAATGTCTTGTAGTTTTGTAATATAAGGTAGCATTCATATCAAATGACTTATATTAGATGGTTTGCATGTGAGCAGTTAAATATTTTAAAGAAAGAAATTCTTTGTTCTGGTTTTACTTTTATCTATTTTTTTAATGTAAGGTAATTGAAAACAAAAACATGTTTAGCTACCGTTGTAGTATTTCTTCTTTTTCCATGTATGTTGGCATATAGAAAACATATTTTTCCTTGGCTTTAAACCCCTGCTTTGTAGATTGTGAATATAATGGTGAGGAATGAGTTATTTAGAGATTGGTAATGCATCAGGACAGAATATGTTTTGCCATGACTCGACCATCTATTTTTATTTTTTTTATATAATTAATGATCACCTAATCATCCCAAGCTCAAATATGACTGGTCAAATAATTCTTAGCTGAACTAATCACAAAATGCTGCTGTCAGTTAGAGCTGCTTTATGTTGCTGAGGAGATTGAATCTTCATCAGTGCAGAGCACAGCATGAGATTATCTACTTTAATGTAATTATTGTCTCTTTGCTGTCACTCTTGCACACGTGTAGACAGACAGACAGACACCGTATAATGCGATATTAGCATCTCCCTCACTGACTGGATATAACACCTCTACTAAATGTAAGGGAAAGGCTAAAAACTTCAGAAAACCTTTTTCCAAAAATTCACAGCTGTCCTTTTAATGCTGGATAATGTATGTTTTGTTTGTTGTTTTTTCTTTAAGTGGCAACATTTTAAATGGATCTGTATATTTGCTTTCTTTCAGCAATGTTCACCCCCAGTCTTCGCAACAAAACCAATGTTCCCTGTATGGCAAACATTTTTTTTTTATGTGAGCGAAAAAAAAGACACACACTACACATCCCAGCACAATCTTTGACGAAAAGGATACTGATAATAAAGCTAGTGGTATTTTCTGTAATATATTTTTAATCAACAATTTCCTGGCCTATAATTCTCTCTTGAAATTATACACATATTTTATTGTTTGTGAGAAAATGAACATTAAGCTTCTTTCAAGGCCTTATCTTGCAATGAAAGATCCCTCTGATTGCTGATTACACATTGTGCATAACGTACTTTGAAAAAAAGGCATCTCTCCTTGGTTCTGTTTATTCATCTGTTCATTTGCTTACTCACTTTGTTGCTTTAGTTTTTTTTTTACTGCTCTTTCTTGTTATCTCCCTTGTAAGCTCAGTGTTTCCACACTCAGGGTATATAGGTTGTAATGCTGCGGCTGTAAACCCGCAGAACTCATCCTGAACGCACATATGGAGTGGCAGGTATTCAGAGAGCATTTACTCCCCAGTTGCCTCAGTGTTCTGAACAACACTTATCTTTATTTGATATGCTTTTCACTGTAAAACAAATACATAATAAACAAACCATGCAATGTTTGTGAATGTGTTTGAGGTAGGGGGTGTTGCATATGTTGGTGTCTTTTTCTCAGACATGACGCAAAGACAGAGGGGGCGAGTTCGACATCCGCAAATTGAATTCTGCCCAAACGTGACAGTGATGAAGTGCTGTTCATAGCAGCCGTGATTGTCTCTATCTTCACTCCTGTCCATGGATATTACGGTGCGCCTGCCTGCTCCACAGGCCTCAGTCCCGGCCCCAGCAAGCTCATCTATTAATGACAGCACTGGAAAATCAAATTCATACCTGGTGCATGTTTTATCAGCAAGAGATGGTTGGAGAAAGGGGTTGTATTAGTGTGTCTTTGCTTGCCTCTCTTTATTTTTTTATATATTTTTTGGGGAGGTAGGGGGGTGATGGGGAGAATCAGGCCTCCTTAGCCTTCAGGCCAGCTTGTAATAAAAGAATAAGGTGTAAAAAATTGATCTGGCTTCACAGGCACAAGCTTTTAGGATTATGTCAATAATAAAACAAAGTTTGGCCTTTCTCCATCTGTACATCTCTTCAGGCAAGCAGAGGACTTCTGTGTTGATCTGTGACTCTCTTTGTGGCTGATACCTTTCAGTAGCAGAGGAGGAGGACAACAGCCAAGGCTAGGCAAGAGGGGAAGGTGTGGTTACCTGGGGAGATGAAATATTTAGAAAAGTAACATTGGCCTGGGTATCTCAGCAAAAATACCCGAGTCCTACAGGGTGTGAAAGAGCAGCGGTGAACTAAGCTAACTGAAGGGGAAATGAAGTCAAAAGTGAAAAGGGATGGAAGGTAAAGTCCTGTAGAGACGAGCAAAACAGAGGTCTTGGTGAATAAGGAGCTGATTGATCGAATGTGGAAAGGATAACAGCTTACATATGTTCAGCAGTAAGCTAGGTGCCCTGCAGGTGTGCTGAGAATAGAGCAGCAAAGACAGACTCTCAATACTCAATGTACAAATACTTTAAAGGTAAGTGGGCAAAAAGAACTGCTTCCCATATCCAATTCCTCAGATCTCTTATTTTTAACAGTAAGTGATACATTCATATTTATTGCATTTGAATCTTTGAGGGTTGTTTATCAGATTACTAGTACCTTCTGAAAATAACGACCTTTAGGCAGGTGTTAAACATACTTTTTATCAATCTCAGACTTCTGTATTGACATTTTTTTTTTTATTGATCTGATGTAATATTTTCATATTAAATGTCATGTTTATATTAGCAGTAAGTGTAAAATCATCTTAAGAAACAGAACTAAAGAAACATGCCATAGTTTGTGTATAGTTATTTTACTGTCAGGAACATAATAATTTGAACACCCTGTGATTTTGCAAGTTCTCCCATTTGGAAATTATGTTGGGGTCTGAAATTCACATTGTCGGTGCATTTCCACTATGGAGGTTCCTCCAGCCATTGCTCAGTGTTAGTACGTCTTTGAATTTTAATTTTAATTTTTTTTTATCATTAGCTGTAAAAAAAATTAGCTGATGGAGAGGATAATTGGAGATTCTCTGTTGGATTTAGGTCTGGAGACAAGTTATGCCACTTCAGAACCTTGATGTTCCTCTGATGTTCCTCGGATATTCTGGCTGTGTGCTTTGGGTCATTGTCATGTCATCTCCCAAAACATGGCCCCATTTATCTTCTCCTTAAAGGGATAGTACAGTTTTTTGCAAACTTATTTTTAGCATGCATTACGTTCATTTACTCAACCAGATAAGTTTGGAGCCACTTGGAGTGCTTCAAGAGAAGATTATATCCATTCATGATCAGCGTATATCCATATAATGGACGTTAAAACTATACTTTCCCTTTAATACAGTGCACTCCTCATGTCTCCTCCACGGAAAAACACCCCCAAAGCATGATGTCTCGACCACCATGCTTCACAATAGTGATGGATTTCTTGGTGTCACGAAGTGGTATGTTTTCCCATTCATCCCTTTAATATATTTTCATATTTTAACTAGATTACAAATGTGGACATTGCACCTTTTTGATGTATTGTGTTTTCATTATAAATTTTAATTTTCTTTTTTGAATTTAATGTTTTTTTCTTTATATCCAGAGTAGGTTGTGAGGGGAGGGGCCCTACTACCTCTCTGGATCCTCTTCGGATTTGTTGGGTCGTTTGGACAAGCCAAATGAAGGGGAATTTGTTTCTTTTGTTATTAGTTTAGAAATGTTTATTTTACTTTAGAAATAGTTTTGTCTTTTGTTTATGTTAAAACCTAGGTATATTTATTTGGATGTTTGTTTTCTTTTGTGTCTTGTGTTTGATTGTTGGAGCACTGCTGATTGGAGCTGATTGTTCCCAGGTGTGGTGTTTTTTTTTGTTTTTTCAATGCTTGTTAAAAGAAGCCATGTGGAGGCTTCTGGAGAGAAGACTTTTCTGAATTGTAGAGGACTTTGGAATAAAAGCCTAGAATCAAAGTCACCTGGTGACAATGTAATGTATAGTATAGCTGAGTGTCGTCCGGACAAATATGGTAACTAATCCTATTGGCTGCTATAATTTTGGTTAGTGGGAGTATATAAATAATGAACGGGATGGAGCCCTGGGAGACCCCACATGTGATTTATGTTTATTTCTGATGTACACAAAGAACTTCCTATTCTTGAGGTAAGACTCAAACCATTGAAGTGTTTTACCAGTGAGTCCGTGTTTCCGACCCAGCTCTCCAGTCGTTTCAGTAATATTTTATGATCAACAGTGTCAAACGCTGCACTGAGGTCCAACAGAACCAGAACTGTGGTTCTGCCGCTGTCTGTACTTATGCAGATGTCACTGAAAACTTTGACAAGGGCAGTCTCAGTGCTGTGATGGGCACGGAAACCAGATTGAAAATTATCTAAGGAGTCGTTCAGTGTCAGGACTGTAGTTAACTGTTGAGGTACAGCTTTTTCAATAATCTTACTGATGAATGGGAGATTAGAGATTGCCCTATAATTCTGGATCAATGTATTATCTAGGTTGTTCTTTAAAAGGGGTTTGATAACTGCTGTTTTGAGGGCCTGGGGGAAGACACCTGACAGGGGGGATGAGGGAACTTTTTGCATCAGATCGGACTTAATGAGAGGGAGAACTTTCTTAAAAAAATGTGTGGTAAGATATCGAGGCAGCAAGAGGAGGAGCTTAGCTGTTTATTAATTTAATCAAGATGTGATTGATTTAGTTTTTTTGAAATCAGACATTTGATCTGCATTATTTTTAAATGGGAGTAAAAATGGTGGTGGGTTGGGTGCTGGTTTGCAGATTGAACTTCTAATTTCTAGAATCTTTTCAGTGAAGAAGTTGGCAAATTCACTACAGGCCCTAGTGGAGTGTAGCTCAGGATCTGCTGTCACTGGAGGATTGGTAATACTTTCAACTGTTGCGAATAGAGTCTGAGTGTTATTAATGTTTCTTTTAATGATTTCAGAGAAGAATTATTCTCTTGCAGTTTTCAAAGTTAAGTTATATTTGTTCAGCCTGTTATTGTAGATCTCATAGTGAACCTGAAATTGAGTTTTCCTGCATTTTATTTTGGCCTGGCGGCACTGCTTTTTTCTTTCATTACGTACTACAGGATTGCTGGTCCATTGAGACTTGTTTCTACCTGACTACTACTTCTTCTAAAACTCTCCAGATATATTTTTTTCTGCTTTTCTGCTCTCAGTATTTTTCTCCCCATAGAAGCTCCACACGGTCTGGTACCCTGCTCAACTATAAAGTCCCCTGCTGGATGGGGAACATCGCTCCAGATGATGCTCGAAGTGAATGAGCATCCTCCATGCTCTCTTCTGTCTTCTCAGACCCCCAGATGATGTGGAAGATGACTGCTTGTACTGAGCCAGATTCTGCCGGAGGGTTCTTCCTGTTAAAGGGGAGTTTTTCCTCTCCACTGTCACTACATGATTGCTCAGTATGAGGTATTGTTGAGGAATAGCTGTGGTTGGAGTCTGCATGATCCGGGCACAACCTCACGTCGATGACTCATCGCAATCTGCAGGGATTCCTTACATAGAAAACTTTTCACTGATTTGAAAGTTTGTATAATTGTATTGAAATTACTTTTGTTGTAAAGTGCCTTGAGATGACATTTGTTGTGATTTGGGGCTATATAAATAAAAGTGAATTGAAATGAACTTTAGTTGGAGCAATGATATCTGAGACTTTAGAGGGGGAGAGAGGTAGAGCAGCAAATTTGTTGGAAGATTTCAGCTGAGCTGTCAATGAAGAATTGTTTTTTGTTTTTTTTACTATGGTCTCATTTTGATTAAATAGTTTAGCCGGGATCATGCTTTCAAATACGTTGCAGAAGTGGTCAGATAATCCAACATCCATGGAGTAGCCTGATATCATAAGAGCAAGCATGTATAATGAGTGTTTTATTCCTGGATAAAAAGCAAGGATAGAGGGAATATTATCCATAATTTTCTGATAATGCTCTTTGGGCATCCGTGAATGCTAATGTTTTTGCTGCAGAGTTTTCTATCCCATTTACAGAGCTATCATGAATTATCAGAACCTTAGCTGGGGAGGGTCTTATTTTAGGATCTGGCCAATTCACACTCCTGGATTTTTCCCTTTGCTCTTGCTCTTTGCTGCTAGGTGCTGTATTTTCATTTATAGGGGGGCTTCTTGATTTCTCCTGCTGGCCTTCACCGGTCGCAGGGGCTGTGTGTTGCAGAGAGTCTAGTGTTGTAAATCTATTTTATAGGGGAATTCCAGGGGGAGAACTTGCCTTGACTTGGAGCTTCTTTTGCTGCCTGTTTTTCTTGGGAACGGGTGCAGAGGTATCTTCAGAGCATCGTTTCAGAGCATCGTTTCAGAGCATCGTTTCAGAGCATCGTTTCAGAGGCGGCCAGAAAAGGAGATATGGTTTAGCAGGTCTTCAGCTGTGTAAAATGCCTTGATGTTGATCCAGTCTTACAGAGGTCCTTTAGAAGCAATCCATGCGAAAAAGTCCTGTCTAATTGTGTACTTCCAGAGGCTCAGCACATAAATTAAGAGGAAAACAAAAAAAACTGAACTTAAACTTAAATCTTAAAGGGCGAAAATAATGCAAAAATCAGACAGATCAGGAGAGCTCAGAGAGAGCTGCTCCTCCTCCGGCAGTTTAGTCTCATTTGACCGCATGACTTTCTTCCATGCTTCCTGTGGATCATCCAGATGGTTATTTGCAAACTTCAGACAGGCCTGAACCACAGCTCGCACTAAACATTATTTTTTTGGACTGACACGGCCAGTTATTTTTTAAAATCCTAATGGGGGGGTTATACCCATTAAGGAGTATTTGAACACCTGATGCGATTTCTGTACGGTATGGAAATTAAATACTCACCCATTTGTCGTTGATCAAATAATGGTTTTCCTGCAGAGAATGTCATGAGGTTTGTTTGTGTTCGGGATGCTGAATCCATGCTCCGAAGCAACACCACCGACTGCAATTAAGCATCACTTCAGTTAAAGTTTGAAAAAAAAGAAACATTTCTCCTACTGAAGCGATCAGAAGTCAAAAAGACTCTAAACAAAATGTCTCCTGACATGTGAACTATTGGATGAAAGCAGCAGCAGGTGACAGTGTTTGGCACACATCAGTCTCTTTGAGCCTGTCTAACCAGCCACAACAACCACAGACGTGCTTTAAAGCCTCAATAATTTTTCAACATGCAGTCAGCTTCCAGTCAGTGAAATACATTGAATACAGTTTCTGGGAATCTTTTCTTTAATTCATTCAGTTACCTTGACTTTGTGCGTACAGTTGAAAGCATTTAAACAAAGTGGTCAGAGGTGTGAATACTAATCTGTAAAAAAGGTGGACAGCATTCAGATTTTTCTGTCACCATTCTTAAAAAAAAAAAAAAAGTCTAAGGAGGATAATTGGTTAGCGTGAATCTTGGCCAGGGCGTGTGATGACATGAGCAGGGGGAACCTTGTATGCACTTCATGACTTTTTCATGCATGACCATGTCATTTAAACCATGACAGCATAGTGTTCTACTGACAGTAACCTTTGAAACTGTTGTCCCAGCTCTCCTTATGTCATTGATCAGCTACTCCCATGTAGCTGTAGTAACTACTCCAACATCTGATCAACACCAAGCTGCTTGGCATTTGCTCCATAGCCTTTCCCAGCCTTTGAGATGTACAATTTTGTTTCTGGTGTCTTTTGACAGCTCTTTGGTCTAGCTCAATGTAGTAGTTGGAGCCTGACTGACTGGGGTAGACAGGTGTGTTTAATGAGCTCAGACAGGTGCTAATAATTTAGATTAATAAGTGGAGTGATGGTGGACTTTTTAAAGGCAGAGTAACCGGTATTTGAGAGCCAGAATTCTTGCAGAGTAGAGCTCCTGACATCACGTGACTTTCAGATGGTAACCACAATAATTGCAGGAATGGATCTAACTAAATGAACATCGCAGGTTGGGATTTTACTCTGTTGGAGTTTACTACCCATTTTAAAATGGGAGATTTTTATATACTGGAAATTAAAAAGTTTAAACACCGACCCTTAAGATCCCCCTTGGATACTCTTTAAAACCTGGATACTTTTTAAAACGGAAGCTGTTTTAAACTCTGACGTCTCGTCATCTGCCAGAAACTCTAAAAGAAATCCAACAGAGAGAGATATTATGTAGCGTCTTTAGGACATCTCGGTGTGATAATAAATCTTGACTGGGTTTATAACTGCGTACTCTTCCATGGATTGTAGGTTCTAGGTTGTTTTCGCGAGCCCCAAGGTCCACCTCTGTTCCCCCTCAGCCTCTGCACCAAGTGGCTTCTGCCACTTCTCAGTTCCCCCAGAAGGGAAGGATCAGTCAGGAGACCTGTATTTCTGGAGGCCCCTGATGTGGTCCTCAAGCGTTAGTGTGAGTTATTAAGTGTTTGTTCTTTAAGCAAATGATGAGATCAGAGATTAGCAGACACAGCAGTCTTGTTTAGATTACTTTGATATCGCTGCCGCATCAAGCAATTATAAACGAACTCCACCATTGAAGTTAATAAGCCAAGTTTCATTAATTTATCATGCAAGGGGAAATAAGTCAAGATGAAAGAAAGTTCTTAGGTCTATCTCCAAAACCTCTCCAATCTAGTTCTTAGTTGAAATCTTTGTATAGTCTTCTAGCCTATTCCTTTATACTCCTCCTCCTCCCTAATAAAATTCTATTATACTACAAACTCCTCTTCCAAGGTGTAATTATATTCAGATTAGACCAAAATCCGCAGTTCAACCCAGAAACTCAATTATTTCCCAGTAGCAATCCAATCCCCCCTTGCCTTGAATACATTAAAGTCCTGTTCCCCCATTGCTACCAGCTGTGGAGAGAAGAGGTTAAGCACAACAAAGGTCATTCGTCTACTCCTCTTGTACCTTTTTGGAAAGAAATTGTAAAAATAAAAAACAAAAAAATTGCTCACTCTACCAGTACCACTAATACTAATAATAGGAAAGAACAAGGAAAAATACATTAAAACAAATAATACAATTTAAGGGTGTGAATGTGACTTGACATCATTGTAGAATTGTAATTCTACCACTTGAACCCCTTTGACCCATGTTACACCTCATAATTTCCTTAGAATCTTCTTTGAGTTTGATATTTTGACCATATTTATTAAAAATCCTCAAATTAAAACCTGGGTTCCAGACTTGTTTTGTTGAGCCTACGTTTTTTTTTTTTTTAGAACCACCTGGCATTTGCACTAGTTTTCAGAACGTCAATCACCTCAGAATTGGTTCAGATTAATCCTTCCAATCCTTTGAGTATTTTATTCTGTAGGAGATGTAATCTCCAAAACTAATGCGTCATTCATCAATTTTGTTTCCAAGTTTCTCAAGTTGTGGCTTGTGGCCCAGAAACAGATGGTTGTTATCCTTTGTAATGAAACAGAGAACCCACAGTTCTCAACCATTCTGACCCAGGTGATGGATTTTTGAAAGTTTCACCCTTTCAGTTTCTCATTTCCTTGAGATATATATATATATATATATATATGTGTGTCCTAATTATTTTAGTGTGATCCACGATTTTTATTAAGATCTGCTTAGCAGCTGAAGAACCACTGCCGAAGCCTTTCAATATGGTTCCCAGTAGCTCCTTTTCATTATTGCAGTTTAATTTTTGTTACCAATTCATTCCATTTAAGTTTTGATTGTTTTACGTTAGATCCTAGTTTGTTGTGGTCTGCTTAGTCAGCATTTCAAGTCTATTTTTACTTACTGCTCAGTCTGAGTTTTCCTGTGCAAATATGGCCATCAGGTGGAGAAATCCTATCCCTGCATGCACCAGTATCCACAACCAGTACAACTCAAAAAACAGTCATCCCGCCCCAACCAAACCATCAGTTTCTTCAGCCAAAGAAGGCTGAGAAACCCCACAACAACAAAAGGGGAAAAAAACACTGGAAAAAAACTCTCAACAACAAAAGAGCTTAGCACAGGCCTCACAACTAAACTCAATGCTTCTTTTTAGGTGAAAACTCAAAAAGAAAGACACTGTTTAAAAGACGTCTCCACCTGATAAACACCTTAAAAAAAATTCCAAGAAGACCAACCCATCCCCCTGCTGATTCATATTAGGAAGTGTTGTGTCTTGAAATCCCATCTGGTGGCAGATCCGGCCCAAGACACCAAGTCCTCCCTCTCGTGAACTATTCCTAGAGGCTGAGGCTATGGCAAGCCGAATGAGCATTTATTCTGATATCTTGAAATCAGGCATAATTGTCATGAACATGCAAGCCATTTCTGTCCACTAGTTAACTAGTGAGCCATGTTTTTGTGAACTAGTTAACTAATGGGGGTCAAAATATGCACACTAGTTAACTAGGGACAGCAAAAATGCCCACTAGTTAACTAGTGAACACATTTAGGTTTCACTAGTTAACTAGTCAGAGCTGGAAATGTCGATTAGTTAACTAGTAAAGGCCAGAATGCATACCAGTAAGCTAGTTGAAGGTTTTTGTGTCTCACTAGTTAACTAGAGACAGCCAAAAATGTGCACAAGTTTACTAGTGAAGGCATAACTCCTCACTAGTTAACTAGTTGGAGTAGGTCAATGACACTAGTTAACTAGTGAACCATAAATGGCTTACTAGCTAGCTAGGTGGTGACATCATGCTCTCTAGTTAACGAGTTGATGCATCCATTGTACAACTAGTTAACTAGTGAGGTCATAAATTATACTAGTAAACCAGTTCAAAGCTAAATTCACACTAGTCAGCTAGTGGCGCAGAATTCTAATTAGGAGGCGGAGAATTCCTTAAATTGAGGCTTTCTATTGGCTCCCTATGTCCAAGTAAAATATGGCAACCAATCACAGTGCATAATTTCACAAAATCCCACACAAAACATTTGCATGTGGCACACAAGTTAACATGCTGGCCAAAGGAACTTTAGTTAGTAAACTAGTGGCTTCAGTGTGACACTTAAATGTAAACTAGTGAAGGCCGAACTGCTCACTAGTTAACTAGTGAAGACACAAATGACAACTAGTTAACTAGTGAGGTGCAAAAAGTGTCACTAGTTTACTAGTGGGCCCCAAAACGCTCACTAGTTAACTAGTGAAGGCAATTTCAGCCTCACTAGTTAACTAGTGAGATGCCAAAATGGTCACTTGTTAACATGTGAAGGCAAAAATACCCCCTAGTTTACTAGTGAGGGTGTTGTGGGCCTTACTAGTTAACTAGTGGCATGCATATTTCGTTCACTAGTAAACTTGTTACACCTAAAAACACAAACAAGTGGAGCATTTTTGTCCACTAGTTAACTAGTGGAACAATTGAAGTCTCACTAGTTTGCGTGTGTGGCAGTGAAGCAGCTCACTAGTTAACTAGTACGCACAAGAGACAGACTAGTGGCTGTTTTTGGAGCTATCTAGTTAACGTGTAATGCAAAAATGCACTCTTACTAGTTAACTAGTGAAAAATTGGCCCTCACTAGTTAACTAGTTTTCATGTTTGGCCTTACTAGTTCACTTGTAATGGAACAGGACAGACTCACTAGTTAACTAGTGAGCATATCTGCATTATAGTCTTTCAGTAGCTTATAGAGGACAAATTGAGCCTTACATGTTAGCTAGTGAAGACAAAACACTGTCCATAATGAACTAGCTGGAGAAAAATGTCCCTCACACTAGTAAACTAGTGGAACTTGAATAAATACACTTGCATGCAAATGAAGAAGGCGGAACAAAGATGTTGATTGGTCCATTTAGGACTCAAAAACCTACAAAGCATGGCTGACTTGATCCAGGCTGTTCTTAGAGCAAATTTTATAAAACTAAGATCGTTTGAGCATAAAAATGTTTTGATAACATTTCCAGTGACAAAGTTGTGGTGCATTGCTGTAATCTTCGTTTAGTTAATGTGTACAGTCTTTAGTTTTTCAGTTATTAGTCTGAAAAAGCCCGCAGTCTGACCTTTCTGTTGACATAGAAATGCTGATATTAATCAGTTACAGAACACTTCAGTGTAGCACATGTGGCGCAGTGGTAAAGATCCATGTTCAACATCTGGGGAATGGGGGATCGAATCCTGTTTGGGGAGTGCATCTTAATTAAAAAGACTTTGTTGATCCATGAGGTATCTTGCATATACAGGTGCTGGCCAGTAAATTAGAATATCATCAAAAAGTTGAATTATTTCAATAATTCCATTCAAAACATGAAACTTGTACATTATATTCATGAAATGCACACAGACCAATGTATATCCAATGTTTACTTCTTTTAATTTTGATATTTATAAGTGACAACTAATGAAAACTCCAGAATTGGTATCTCAAAAAATTGGAATATTTTAAAGGCCAATGAAAAAAAATGGTTTTTTTTTAAATGTTGGCCAACTGAAAAGAATGAACATGAAAAGAATGTGCATGTATAGCACTCAATACTTAGTCAGGGCTCCTTTTGCCTCCATCACAGCAGTAATGCGGCGTGGCATGGACTCGATCAGTCTGTGGCACTGCTCAGGTGTTATGAGAGCCCAGGTTGCTCTGATAGTCGTCTTCAGCTCCTCTGCATTGTTGGGTCTAGCGTATTGCATCTTCCGCTTCACAATACCCCATAGATTTTCTATGGGGTTACGGTCAGGCGAGTTTGCTGGCCAATCAAGGACAGGGATACCATGGTCCTTGAACCAGGTACTGGTGGTTTTGGCACTGTGTGCAGGTGCCAAGTCCTGTTGAAAAGTGAAATCTGCATCCCCATAAAGTTGGTCAGCAGCAGGAAGCATGAAGTGCTCTAAAACTTCCTGGTAGACGGCTGCATTGATCTTGGACCTCAGGAAACGGAGTGGGCCAACACCGGCAGATGACATGGCACCCCACACCATCACTGACGGTGGAAACTTTACACTGGACCTCATGCAACGTGGATTCTGTGCTTCTCCGCTCTTCCTCTACACTCTGGGTCCTTAATTTCCAAAGGAAATGCAAAAATTGCTTTCATCAGAAAACATAACTTTGGACCACTCAGCAGCAGTCCAGTCCTTTTTGTCCTTGGCCCAGGCGAGACGCTTCTTACGCTGTTTCTTGTTCAAGAGTGGCTTGACACACGGAATGCGACAGCTGAATCCCATGTCTTTCATGAGTCTCTTCGTGGTGGTTCTTGAAGCGCTGACTCCAGCTGCAGTCCACTCTTTGTGGATCTCCCTCACATTTTTGAATGGGTTTGTCGTCACAATTCTCTGCAGGGTGCGGTTATCCCTAGAGCTTGTACACTTTTTTCTACCACATTTTTTCCGTCCCTTCGCCTGTCTGTTAATGTGCTTGGACACAGAGCTCTGCGAACAGCCAGCTTCTTTAGCAATCACCTTTTGTGTCTTGCCCTCCTTGTACAAGGTGTCAATGGTCGTCTTTTGGACAGCTGTTAAGTCAGAAGTCTTCCCCATGATTGTGGAGCCTTCAGAACAAGACTGAGGGACCTTTTAAAGGCCTTTGCAGGTGTTTTGAGTTAATCAGCTGATTAGAGTGGCACCAGGTGTCTTCTATATTGAGCCTTTTCAGAATATTCTAATTTTTTGAGATACTGAATTTGGTGTTTTCATTAGCTGTCGGATTGAAAAAACATTCTAGCTGACTGTGTGCGCTCTCCAGCAGCCACCAAACTCCCAAATTTCTCCTGATATCTGATGGTATTGCCTTTCATAAACACTGTTTCTTATGGGAGGGATGGAGAATAAAACATGTCACACTTGCATTTTGCCAAGAAAGGTGCTATTTGGTAAAATGTCCTCATTCCAGTCATAAATAATCATCACCAGGTCGCGAAGTTCGCCTTTTTAATCCAAAATAGGTGACCTTCGTGATTCGTGTACGTGACGTATGGTGAAGCAGCCAGCCGCAAGTTTTCAGAACAGTTTTTATGTGATGGACAGAAGCTGTAGTTTCAATCACTATTTACATCCTCCCAGTAATAAATGATTTAAAAATGTTTCCACCGACCTCACATCTAGTTTCCTTTTATTTCGGCTGCGCGATGGCAGTGGATATTTTTTCCACAGCTCTTTTGGCCCAAGAGCGCATCTATTGCGCTTATCTGGCAGAAAACAAAGTCAGAGCTTAAAATCAACAGACTTAATGCTGCCCTGCGACCAAAGTGAGAAAAATAAAAAAAAATCTCACCCTCTTCTGACACAGAGACTCCTATGAGTTTTATGAATGAATAATAAGGGATTATTTCTAAATGCTAAGTGCTGCTGAGCAGGGGTGTATCCAGGAGGTTAAAAAAGAGGGCCTAAAAGGGCCCAGGGAGGGTCTGTTACTTTAAAATCAATTTTTATTTATTTCATAATATAAATAAAGGTAGTTATGGTATAAAATTGTATTACAAATCAATTTACTACACACACATTCCTGATGTGGATATAACCAATAAAATAAAAAAGCACAACAAATTCACATAGATCATAAAAAATTAAGTTAAAAAATCAAAGTTATGTTGCAATAAAAATGTGTTTATTACATTTTACTTACATACATAATTGCAACCGCATCAAGTTGCATTTATAGTGCATGTATCCAAAACCATTGATCTGAAGATTAATGCTGATGTTATGTAAATAGTTTGTTTTTCTAATCAGGAATAAATATAGCAATTTATGATAAACCCATATTAATTGCATGCTTAAAAACATATACCAGTTAAGAGTACGCCCATTTCCATATAACCAGACCCACTTCCGCCCACTCATGGATTAGGACACGCCCTGTCCGAGAACAGATACAGATACAGATAATTCCTATGGGTTAACAGATACAGATACAGTTTTTAAAGACAACCAGGTAACACTATTAAGCGGACAGGAGCGAACGTTCTCAGCCCACACGTTTCTCAAGAAATCGTGGAAATGCTCTCCGGTCCGAGCAAATTCTTCTGTTTGGTTGGCACTTTGGTTTTTCCGTGAACATCAGTATTTTGTAATAATCGGTGATGCGGAGCATGTGTCCATGGCAACCACCTGTCTGGCTGTAAAAAATGCGACCCTTGCACTGAAACCACTACTGTACATGTTTTTAGTGTTCCCAGGTCACAAATTCATCAGACTCAAGGAAGCATTCCAAATAATAGCAGGAATCAGTGTAATAATTGTAATAATTGTGATTGTAATGTAAAATTATAATAAAATATAACAATGCTATATTTAAAGCAAAACTTAATTTATGTCATAAAGCTTGGAGAAGGATATTAGGTGAATAGGAAATGTGTCTACAGTATTGATTTAAAGGTAGGCATATATATATATATATATATATATATATAATCACTATACTGCAGGCTCTGCTTTCTGTATCACTATTGCATAGCAGTGTATCACTTTAGCCATTAGAGGCACCCATCAGGATCTGATCGTTAGGCTATGAACAGTAAATTTACATTTTAGAATGGGTCGGATTCATGATACCCAATAGGAGTCTTCTAACCACCCTCCCATTAGAATTTGCATAATAACTGTTTCAGGCACTAGTTAACTAGTGAGCTGCTTCACTGCCACACACGCAAACTAGTGAGTCTTCAATTGTTCCACTAGTTAAGTGGACAAAAATGCTCCACTTGTTTGTGTTTTTAGGTGTAACTAGTTTACTAGTGAACAAAATATGCATGCCACTAGTTAACTAGTAAGGCCCGCAACACCCTCACTAGTAAACTAGGGGGTATTTTTGCCTTTACATGTTAATAACTAGTGGCCATTTTGATCTCACTAGTTAACTAGTGGGATTGAAATGGCCCTCAGTAGTTAACTAGTGGGTTTTTTGGGGTTTACTAGTAAACTAGTGACACTTTTTGCACCTCACTAGTTAACTAGTGGACATTTGTATCTTCACTAGTTAACTAGTGAGCAGTTCTGCCTTCACTAGTTTACATGTAAGTGTCGTACTGAAGCCACTAGTTTACTAGCTAAAGTTCCTTTGGCCAGCATGTTAACTTGTGTGGCACATCCAAATGTTTTGGGTGGGATTTTGTGAAATTATGCACTGTGATTGGTTGTCATATATTACTTGGACATAGGGAGCCAATAGAAAGCCTCAATTTCAGGAATTCTCCACCTCCTAATTAGAATTCTGTGCCACTAGCTGACTAGTGTGAATTTAGCTTTGAACTAGTTTACTAGTATACATTTATGACCTCACTAGTTAACTAGTTTGGACAAAGGATGCATCAACTAGTTAACTAGTGAGCCTGCTGCCATCACCTAGCTAGCTAGTAAGCCATTTATGTTTCACTAGTTAACTTGTGACATTGACCTACTCCAACTAGTTAACTAGTGAGGAGTTATGCCTTCACTAGTAAACTTGTGCACATTTTTGACTGCCACTAGTTAACTAGTGAGACAATAAAACCTTCAACTAGCTGACTGGTATGCATTTTGGCATTTACTAGTTAACTAGTGGACATTCCCAGCTCTCACTAGTTAACTAGTGAAGCCAAGATGTGTTCACTAGTTAACTAGTGGGCATTTTTGCCTTCACTTGTTAACTAGTGTGCACAAACATGGCTCACTAGTTAACTAGTTGACAGAAATGGCGTGTATGCTGGCCTGATATCAATATATCAGAACAAATTATCATGCAGCTGGCCAAATTATGTAGAAGTTAACAAGTGAGAATTTCACATTCAGTAGTCAGCTAGTATACTTTTTTGTACCTTACTAGTTGACTAGTAAAATATAAACGTCTTTTAAATAGTTAACTAGTGCACATTGAAATGTGCACTAGTTAACTAGTGAACATGCTGAGCAATACTAGTTAACTAGTAAGACACGAAACATAACTAGTTAACTAGAGATAATTTGGCTGTCACTAGTTAACTAGTTCACACAAACACGGCTCACTAGTTAACTAGTGGACAGAAAAGACTTGCATGTTCATGACAGTCATGGTTGATGTCAGAATAAATGCTCAATTGGCTTGCCATAGGGAGCTGTCCCCCAGGTTGGCCAAACCCTTTATTTCCCAGCCAGGCCCCTGCCCGTTGGGATTCTCATAATTTGTAATAATTTCTCTGAAAATTTTTATTTTTTCTTTTTTTTCTATTTTGTATTTTTTTTTATACATTTTGTTATTTTTAATCTTACATACCATCCTGTTCACCATCTTTTAATTCAAGGGATGACCTGAATCATCTAGTTGAACCACTTATATTCCCTATATTTTTAAATCCATCCCTATGTATCCAACCTTCATAAGAAAGATCCTTAAAATAAGCAATGTGCATGTGTTGCTCCATTTATCTTAGAATGTCTGACAAAGTTGTCAGTTTATTTAATAACCCAAAGCATGGTAACTACAAATTAGTCACAATCAAAATTTCCTCCATTTTTTTTTTATTAAAAGAACACCATCTCATGATAAAATTAAGGGTCAACTATACTTTGTTTGGGTTTCTCCCCTTGTGTCCAAAGAAAGTCACTTCAGAGATACTTTGGTTTAAATTCTACCATCTTGTCGATGTGTGTTTCTTCCACCATTTTTATCGTTCCACTGGTTGTTGAGTCAGGTTACCTGAACATCATCTGAATGCGAATAATGTCTTATAGCCCCTTTTTTCCCCGTTCTGTTTTTTTTTTTTCATTTTGCTTCTAAATTTATTAGGACTCACTACCAGGTAGTTCCACAGAGGACTGACCTTTAGAAACTATTGTAACATGTTATTAATCCAAAGCCATTTATGCGTTACCCGTTTGAAGTTGTCCTGTCATTTGGACCAATGATGGTCATTAGGCCTGTTTAGTTATCATTATAGTGACATGTTTGGTTTTGAGACTCAACCACAGCACAACAGACACAGGAGCGTCGGGAACTGGGAACTCAGAACTGGAGAGGTAAGTAGATGATTAGAATCTTGTTTAAGAGTGGAAGTTATGATGTTAATTGGTAGCTTACAGGTGGAGAGTGGATTGTGATGCTTGGAGGAGAGGTCAGTAGGATTTTGATAGCTTGGAGTCTTTGTCAATGGATACTGACTGTTCTTGGGTTTGGTTTCAGATAATGAAGCTTGTGGTGGACTGAGTATGAATCCAGATGGAGGGTGAGGATGAAGAATGGAACAACCAGAACGCCATTGAGAGGGATTGTGTCTTACTTGAGGTGGATGACGGATTGGCAGGTGGACGGGTAGGCGTGCGACAGACACCCAGGAGGAGTGGAGTGACTACCAGATGGGGAGCGGTGCAGAGGCAGGCCAAGGAGAGCACAAGAGAAATGAAGAGATCCAGGAGTCTTGAGAGCGAAGGTAAGTGAGTATGCGAGGAGACAGTTCAGGTAAAGATCCAATCAACACGAAGAAATGAAATCTTACTTGGATTTCACTAGGGGTTGGCCCAGTACCATGCTAACTGTGAGAACCATCTGGCGTCAGCTAGCAGGAGCCGCTCCACTTATGAAGCTGGCAGTTGATGAGGGTGAATGGAATGCACCTGGTGTTGCTGCCTACAATGCCCTAGAGAGAATGTAGGAGAAACGGGAAAACATACAAACACTCACAAAACCACAGAATCTTAACATATATATTTCTGCATCTATAATATTTGTTCCAGTCACCTATCATGGTTAAAACATCTATTACTTCCTCTCAAAAGAAGTCAGTTTAAAATATCTCATCGTTCATGTTGCGTTATTCAGGCAATTGGTGTAACTACCAACATAAACATAACAATGTCTCTATAGACCACTAAGAGACATCATGGACCCAAGATCTTGGTTGGGTCTGCTGTGCTGCTTACATCACGAGTGAGCACTGGAGCAATGTGGTTCTAATCCAGGTTTGGAAGGTTTTCTAGGTTTTCCCAGCCTGCTTGTGTTTGTCAGGTTTTTGTCTTACCTGGATTCCCTGTGTTAATTTTACAATGTTTGTGGCTTGTTCCTGTCATGGAAGGAAGCACAAGTGGATTGGAAAAGCTCATTTTCGTTCAGTTGCAACCCTTTTGAATTAAACAATCTTCTTAAGTTGCACGCACAGGTGAGAGGGTTCGACCTAGCTTATAGGTATTTGAATCTATTGGCTTTTTTTATATATTCTAAACACTTGTAATCAGTTCAGATAAAGAATGGGTTTTACACCCACTCCAGCCAGTGTTCAGCCACTCTTCCATTGCCACCATCATGGCTAGAAGCTCTGCCTCCCACATCATAATTTTGTTCTGAATGGGACAGTCGTCTGGTAAGAAAAGCACAGGAGTGAAGTCTATTGTTCTTTACAGCGGTAAGAGGACCGCACCGACACCTAGACTAGAAGCATCTACCTCCAAAATAAACCTTACAGTGCGGATCTGGCAAAGTGCAGAGCTGGCAATGTGAGAACAGGGACAAATGTACTTAAAACAGGTCTTTTAGTCTTAGAAAACATTCCTGAGCTACTGCGGACCACTTAAACCTTACTTTGCTGGATGTTAAGACATCCAAAAGAGCTACGATGGAGCTAAAATTCTTAATAAACCTCCAGTAAAATTTGGTAAATCCAAGAAACCTTTGCAACTGCATGCAACTAGAAGGTGAAGGCCACTCAGTCACAGCACTAACCTTAGCTGGATCCATATTGATATCACCTTCAGAAATGAAACTCAGAAAAGAAAGTCACATGAAAGTCGCACTTTTCCGCTTTTACTTGGAGCTTAGCATCGAGGAGTCTGAGCACTCCTGACCTACAGAATGCAAGTCAGTTTGTAAGGGGAGAAAATTTTAATATCAAGATACACACACAATGAGCATGTCTCAAACGACATCACTGACCAAATCCTGAAAAGCATCACACACTTCAAGGGGCATTTCTAGATACTCATAATGGCCACTAGGAGTATTAAAAGCAGTTTTCCGCTCAACCGCCTCTTACTCTCACTACATGGTAAGCATTTTCTAAGTCCAGCTTCATGAAAATTTTGGCAACATGCAACATGTCAAAAGCTGTAAAGCTAAGAGGGAGTAGGTATCTGTTCTTTATGGTCACTAAGGCACTAAGGCATCTGTAGTCAATGCATGGGTGGAGAGTCTTGTCCTTTTTCTCCACAAAGAACAAACACCACCGTCTGGGGATGAAGATGGCCTAATGATGACAGCCTTAAGGGACAAATCCACATAATTCCTCAATACCAACAGTTTGGGACCAGAAAGAGAGTACAACCTCCCCTTTGGAAGTACTAGGCCGAAGATTGATGACCGAATCAGAGGGTCTATGTGGGAGAAAAGAGGTGGCTTTTGACTTATTAAAAAGGTCACAGATATTGCGATAACATTTAGGTACTACATAAATGTCAGGGAAATCTGCATGTTTTTCAGCAGTTTATTTCAAGGAACCGGTTAGAGCTGAAGAAAGGGTAGGCACAGGAAAATAGGCACTGTTGCAATTCTCACCCAATGAGATCATCTGTCCAGAAGATCGATCTTCGGGCTGTGTTTGGCCAACCTGGGAAATTTCAAAAACACAGGCTGGTTAGGTGAATTGAAGAGGTGAAGACTCAGATATTCAGAATGGTTGTCTGGAAGCAAGAGGAGAACAGGTTCAGATAGAGAAGTCAATTGGCAAAGCCGTCCAGGGCATAAGCCTGTAGTGGCCTGTCAAGTGGGATAAGACTGGGCTCTTGACTAAAATGGAGTCCAGAAAACTAGCATCTGAGCCTGAATTAGCCACAGAACAATTTACAGACAAAATGTAAGAGGTTTACCTCACATGAGGATAATTACAAGAGGGGTTAGAATAAATAACAATGACTCGCGGATTCCGTCTGTTCCACTGAGTCTGGCCTTTTACTGAACAGGAGGCCAGGAAGTGTCCCTTTTGAGCACAATGGATGCACATTCCCTCCCTCAAGCAGTGATGATGCTCCTCTGGAGACAGATGGGTCCTTCTTACCTGCATAGGTTCCTCCTCGGTGACGGAGGGAACTAAGGGAATTAAGAACAAATGTTTTAAGGGAGGAAGGATTGGTAGGTGGACTCCAGCAACTCTTCTGGACGGCTAGAGAGATTCTCAGATTGAGTCTTTCTACTGTTTGATCCTTCAACCGTCCTTATCGCCAGGGTAATGAATGAGTCCAGACCCTTGGGAAGATCCAAAGGAACTGAAACTGCAAGAAGGCATCAACCAGAGCAGCATAAATCCAATCACTCTCTAGCCAAAGTATGGAACTTAATTGTATAATCCGAGGTGGACTTCCTGCCTTGGCAGAGACTCATTAGAGCCCTGGTGGCTTCCTGGTCAGTAGCAGTAGGTTGAAAAACTTTACAAAATGTGTCAAAAACTAGATGGACACACAAGTTGGTGACTTTCTCCTCCATTCCACTGTGGCCCAGGCTTGTGCTCTGCCATTCAGGTGTGAAATCACAAAGGTCACTTCGGACCCTTCTTGGGGATAGGCTGATGCCAGGAACTCAAAATGGAGACTGCATTATTGATATGCAGTCCCCAGAATCACCTGAAAAACATTATGGTTTGGAGAAATGAGCGTTAGCAGCAGCAACAAAATTAGTTTCAGGAATGGGGTTCGCAGGAGGGGTGGCAAATGGTCAGTCTTTACCTTGAATCCATTTAATCTGATTAGACAAAGACCACAATTGGTCATGCAATGATGCCGTCATCGTCTGCTGCTTCTCCTGCGCATGAAGGCATTTGCCTTGAAGTCGGAGCGCCGTGTGAAAAGTGTCCTGATTGCCAGAGTTGCCTATATTTGGGTCAGTTTGTAGTGTGACAAGAAGCAGGGAGGTTGGACTTAAAGAACAATTTAGACAGGGTTCTAGAAGTCAAAAGGTCTTAAACTCAATTCAAGATTTGTTACACGTTAAGTCACTCAGGAAGGGCAAAAGTATCCAAATCACTGGTCAGGAGTAGAGTCAAAAGCATAAAGTGGTCAGAAATCACTAGAGACTAGATTCCCAGGAAAAATTGGCTGGAACGTTTGCTAGTTGCAACAAAGGCAAACTGGCATGGAAGGATGGAATCACAGTGGTTAAAGTGCAAATCACCCCAAAATCATTTTTTTTTGTTGATAAACTGTATGATGAGTGTATAATAGCACTTTCTACATGTCCAGTCATTATTTTATGTATATTGGCAAATTGTAGTGAAAATATCAATTTTGTGCCAAAAATCGTTAGTTTAGTAACCCCAGCTTGTTAAAAAAAATTACACTACACTGGAATTCACTTGAATTGGAATCATGCATTGCTAACTGCTCAGCTCGGGTTTCTGACATAGGCTTTGATTACTGAAGAAAGCAGTCCGGCTGTGGTGGGGTATAAAATTCCCCTTTTCCACTAGGGCCGTTAGGATACAGAACAGGTCGCTTTGGAAAAGTTCTGGAATGTTTCCATTACCTGTGTTCGTTCCGAGCCGACCCCAGCAGACCCCCTTTTTTTGGACTATCTCTGCCTTGTCCCAAAGCATTCCAAAGCGATCCAACATACCCACCTATGGACTGATTGGTCCAGTAATATGATATCCCTCTCACTCCTACCTAGCAGGGGTAGTTGCTGATTGGCCTGGAGTTGTTTGTTTGAAGTGATTTCTCAAAAGTATGTAATAACAGAAAAAGCACCATTTTCAGAAATGTTTCTATACAATTTGAAATATTCAAAGTCTCAGAGAAGGTTTTATTTTTGTTTGCTTTAAGTAACTCCATAAAACAAAACAAAGTGCTTTTAAAACTGTTTTATAGCATTTAGAGAGGGTTGTGGTTTTGATAAAGCTGAAGCCAAGGGGAGAATAGACAATAATGCGGTTTGCAGCTTTGCTTGTAGCAGGGGAGAAAATGGCTTGATATCGGCTGCGACTTCTGCATCTAGGACATTGGAAAACTATGGCAGATTTTTATTAGATCACTAAGAGGAATGGAGCTGTTATCGCCTTCCACACACAGGCTGGAGCAGCAAAGTCGTGGGAAATAGAACGGAGAAACCACTTTTAGCCTGCAGTGAGGGGAGGAAGTAGGCTTGTAGCTAGTGGTAGCAACAGAGATGCAGGAGGTCTCCGCGGTGATCAGAGAGCTGGAGCAACACTGGCACATTTATCTGCTTCCACACGCGGGTTAGAGCAGGCTTCAGTTGGGTAGCGGTAGCAGGCAAAGTCTTTGTGTGATAGATAGAGAAGCCAACAGCAAGCCTGCGGTGTCGGGGATGGAGAAGCGGCTATTGCAGCATAGGGGCAGGAGGTCTCCACAGTGATCAGAGAGCTGGATTGGCTGCAAGGCCGCAGATTCAGAATTTTCTCAGACTGGAAGATCACTGTTTAAATCACTACTGGGATGAAGAACACACATCATGAGATGGAGGAATGAACAGATCAAAGCATAGAGAGAGCGAGATTGAAAGATAAAACTTATGATGCCAAGACGTTCGAGTTCCCCATCGGAGAGTATTGGCTTTTTCAGATTTTGAAGAGGAGTATTTAGCCTACCCTCTGATCTAGATTTTTTGTTGTTCAAGGAGAAATAAAGCGAAAATCAAGCAGCGCACAGCAGCAGCCGGCCAGCCAGTCCCGTTCGCCATTACGATCCACAGCAGCAACAGGTGCGATGCTGTTTGTCACGTTCTCCCGCTGGGAGAAAGGTGTGTGATCGGGTAGTAGGGTGGTCATAATAATGCCTATCCAGAATAAGCAGGAATGTAAAATTCCGTGGAAGTAGTAACAGACGCGGTAGAAAAAAAGTGAGAGAATTCAAACTGCTGATAAGCTGGTAAACAGCAGTAAAGTTCACTTTCCTGCTGCAAATGACGACGATGATGATGGGAAGGTATGAGGAAGAGTTCAATGAAGATCATCAATAGTGGATCAGACAATTTGATGAGCCTGTTGGTTATTTTGGAGATGGCTCTGTAAAATTCTGAGCCCACTAATTTATATTCTGTTTTGTGTAGTGAATAGACTAATGGAGCCTCATAACAAAGGAAATAAACAGATATGTCCACCTATTCTTGAGAAAAATGGCAATAAATACAAAAAATACATATGAGGAAAATACATAGTCATATAAAGAAAATTAAAATAATAATATTCAAAATAAAGTAAATTTTAAACTATGTAAAAAAGATAAAGGGCCGTAAAATTATTTCAAACCAAAATTGCCAATGCCTGATGACATCATAATATGCAAATTACATGTGTGAATTTGTTCCCATCACAAACTTTGGATCATGCTGAAGATTTTTCTCATTTACAATATACCTTTATCTATAACCATATTAAAACTACAACATATTTTATTTATTTGGTCAGTTATAAATGACCAAAGCACCTCATTCAACATGTTTCTTGTGTCTCGTATATGACTTATGGTAAACTCTAAATTTCCTTTTGTATTCTTGACATGGGGTATGTAGCTCCAAGACTTCCTTTGGCACATCACATCTCATTGCTCTTCTCTTCCACATCTAAATGGAAAGTAAAAACAGACAAGACTCAGCTGGCTGACTGACTGCTACAGCTGATGCCAACAACAGCTTGCAGCAGACATGGCTGCTCTTTTGGATATAACCCCCCTCCCCATAAACTAGAATCATGTCCTTTTTTATCTCATACCCTCTCTTCATACGTCTGTTCTGTTTTCTTCTCAGAAAGTGCTGCAGCTGTCAGAGTCTGAGTGATGCAAGCATGAACTTGCACCGACCTTTTTCTTCTGGTAATAAGGATGGAAGGACAGAGCCTTCATCACCACATGGAGCTGACAGTGAGGTAAAAGAGACAGATTGTGGGTATTTGTGCTTGTTTCCCTGAAAGAGGGTGGCAGCGGCAGTTCCTACATCATAGTTTACAAAGGTCAAAGCAAAACTGGCACCTAATTTAAAGCTATTGACCAAAAGCAAAAATTAAAGACAAAGCAAGGAGAAACAGTGGTAAATAAGTAAACTCACAGTGGTGATTCTTGATTACTATGGCTGCAGTGGTGAAGTCCATCAAGTCATTCCTGTACCTCCAGCTGATGTTGGAGCACTCAGAGCTTTGAGCCCCCCACCCCAATTACTGAACTAAAGAAACATGTCAACATCAACAGAGGGCCCTGAGAGTGACCAGGCCGCTTTACTTTTTAGTTTGACAGAGTGACATCCTGTTTGTTGAGGCACACTGGATGAATGTGGTGTGTACATACCTGTAGGCAGGGAGGCTAAGCATGGGGCTATTTTGGGCTTATAGAGGGAAACATTTTATGTGTTTGTACATCCCCTCTACAGGCCCTTTACCCATAACCCATTAGAGAAAATTGATCATAGAGCAAAAAGAAAAAACAAAACAAACAGCACTCACCCTTTTCCGTTTTTTTCTGATAACCAGAAAGTAAGACTAAAAGAAACAGTAGATCACAGTATATCCACCTGATATTTGACAGGATATTACTTCTACATTCAATAAATTTGTTGATTCATTTTTTTCAACTAACACTCTTGTGAAAAATTAATGAACAGTTTCTTGTTGAAACTAAACGCTTGGAAATTTTAATACATACAAGCTAAGACCTTAGGGATGTTCTTCCCCCAAGGGGGTATCTAAAGTACTGAGCCCCGTAGGGAACATGGTGGAGAAAATATTTTAAGGTGAGAAAAAAATAAAATAAATGGATTTTGCGAGATCTTGAGAAACTTTTGCGTTATCTCGAGAAAAGTTTTGTAATTGTCCAGAGTATTGCAACTGGTGGCTAATGAACTCAATCAGATCGACTAGTTCAGAAGCTGTTTACGACGCGACAGTCCTTTGGTGCGCAAAATCCTGTGGGCAATGTCTTTCACTTATATGAAAACCATGTCTAGAGCTAAGCACTGACTTTATGTCCTGATATTTGAGGCCAATCTCAAAATAAAACTGTATTAAGCTCTCCCGTCTGTGAGTGTCTTCCATCATAGCAGTGCACAAGGCTGCAGCAAACTGAGTCGGTAACACTGTAAATGCAGGAATGGCTTTTCGAAACGTTCTCCAGATATCGCAAAAGTTTCTCAAGATAACGCAAACATTTCTCAAGATAACACAAAACTTTCTAAAGATAACGCAAAAGAATCTCAAGATCTCGCAAAACTCATTTATTTTTATTTTTTTCGCACCTTAAAATATTTTCTCCACCATGTCCCCTGCGGGGCTCAGTACTAAAGGGCTGAAAGGGTGGATTAAAGCAAAAAACAAAGAAAAGCAAATAATAAATTACCATGTTTTACGTGATTATTGGTAAAACTGTATCTCCTGTATGAGGAATCTGGCTGATCTGTTTAGTTAATATAAAAAAACCCACCTATTGGTACTGCAGTCTCAATCTTGTTTAAACGAAAATCATTTCCATAACACCAGACAGGCATGCATAATAATTTATGTGGGTTCTCTTACAGTGGGGCAAAAAAAATGTTGGCAGTCACCAACTCTACAAGTTATCCCGCTTCAAAAATGAGAGGTCTGTAATTTACATCATAAGTATTCTTCAACTGTGAGTTAAGGAATGTAAAAATAAAAAAAAATCCAGAAAAACACATTGTAATATTTTTAAAGAATGTATTTGTATAATGGTGCAGAAAACTAGTATTTGGTCAGTAGCAAAAGGTTACCTTGATACTTTGTCATTTTACCTTGGTTGGCAATGACACAGGTCTAACGTTTCCTGTAGCTCTTCACCAGGTTTGCACACACTGCAGTTGGTATTTTGGTCCATTCTTCCATACAGATCTTCTCTATAGTTTGGATATTTTTAAGCTGTCACCAGGACTTCCAACTCCCTCCACAGATTCTCTATTGGAAACCAGCTAGGAGTTTTTTGACCACATTCATCATTGGTAGTACAGATCAGTCATTGTGTCCCCTTTGCAGAAAAGCAACCCAAAAGTATAAAGTTTCCACCCGGATACTTCACATTAGTTATGGTGTTCTTGAAATGCAACTCAATATTATTTCCCCTTCCAAACACGATTAGTGGCGTTTATACCAGAGAGTTCTATTTTGGTCTCATCTGACCACATGACTTTCTCGCAACCTTAATCTGCATCATCCAGATGGTCTCTGGCAACATTTAGCCCGGCCTAGACATGTTGCTGAAGGATTCTAATCCATGACGAAGTAGTGTGTTACTAAAAGTAACCTTTGTAACTGTGGTCCCAGCTCTCTTCAGGTAATTTACCAGTTTGCCCATGTAGTTCTGGGCTGTTTCCTCACTGTTCTCAAGATCATGTGTACCACATAAGGTGAGATCTAGTATGGAGCCCCAGGTTGTGGGAGATTTTAAAGAGTAACTCACCCCCCTACTAAAGTATAAACCTGCCCATTTATTTTTGAAACAACTCAAAAGGAGGCGTTGCCTGGCGGACCAGGAAAAACTTGAGGAGATGAAGGGCTGGGTGTGGTCTGGGCTGTGACTGACATGTTGCAGGCAGCAGCGCAGCACAGAGTCACAGACGGCCAGAAAGCAGGAGAGAGCCGTAGTAACGTGAGCTCCTTTGCCTGGAAATAATCTGGAGGTTGAGTTTTTTTCCTGAACTTCCTTCTCCAAATGGAACAGTGTACAGGAAGATAGGTTCTGTGGAGGAGGGAAGTGGCGCCATATTTTATCGGGCAGTTGTCTCGTTCTCTGCCCGAAGCAGCAGATACCAACCCTGTAGCAGCATCGCGGCATAGAATGAGCGCGGTCTCTGAGTGGTACATTGTTGTTGGCTAAATCTAATGCTAAATATAGATAAACTTAAGTAGATAAACTCGAGTAATTTCATGACTCTGCCTCGACAGGAGCACCTGTGGCCACAGTACATCATTGCCCGTAACAGAAAATGTGTGTTGCAGACAAAACACACCATTACATCCATCCATCCATTTTCTTAACCGCTTAATCCTTAATGGGTCGCGGGGGTGCTGGTGCCTATCTCCAGCTGTCAACGGGCGAGAGGCGGGGTACACCCTGGACAGGTCGCCAGTCCATCACAGGGCAGGACAAACAGGACAAACAACCATGCAAACATTCACACCTAAGGACAATTTACGGTGATCAATTAACCTGACAGGCATGTTTTTGAAATGTGGGAGGAAGCCAGAGTACCTGGCATGCACGGGGAGAACATGCAAACTCCATGCAGAAAGACCCTGGGCCGGGATACGAACCCACAACCTTCTTGCTGCAAGGCAACAGTGCTAACCACTGTGCCACCGTGCAGCCTTACCACACACACACACACACACACCATTACAATTATTCCATAAAATTTATCTCTTAGCCCAGATTTTTTTTTTCCATTTACTGATATATCAGTTATTCCACTTGTCATAGGTAATGAGCAAATGTCCACGAGTAGGGGTAACCACCTGCATAAAGGAGCACCCAGGTTATGGGCTGATTGTGCTGCAGGCAGTTCATGGCACCTCGCTATGGACATGTGGACGAAACCACTCATGTTATATACCTTGCCGGCCGGACTGCTGTCGTCACTATTCCAAGCCTACGTCAATAACCCAGGATTAGCCGTTAGCATGGCAGGATTTGAATTCCAGTGAATTGCAGTGCAGTGTAATCGTTTAACCACTTGGGGCACGAAACTAACGGTTTTTGTTACAAAATTTATATTTTCACTAAAATGTACTAAAATACATAAAATAATTACTGGAAATGTAGATAGGGCTATTATAGACTCAATTTTACAGTTTATCAATAAAAAAAGTTGATTTTTGGGGTGGTTTACTCTTTAAGTGATCTCATATTGATTCCAATTTCTAATAATTGACCACTTTTCTCCAAGTTGTTTTCCTATGGGGAGTGTAAGTCATGCCCTTCTGCTTCTGGTCCATGGGTCCCTACTGCTAAAAAAAAAGAACGAGAGTGAATAGAGCAATAAAAGTTATTTTCTGATCCTGTATGAAATCCTGCAATGTGATTTCCTGGAATTTTTTATCATTAGTTCTGTCTGTCACATTCAAACTGTAACTATGATGAAAATTACAAACGTTTGTCATCTTTTGAAGTGGGACAACTTGGACAATTGGTGGCTGACAAATGCTTTTTTGCCCCGCTGTATTTCCTACCAGATGTTTTTACATCTAGATGTTTTGGAATTAAAATGTTCTGCTTCATTTCAATTCAACTGAAAAATATTGAATTAATTTTAAAAACATTACATTCAATTAAAAACGTATTCATACAAAGAGGAAATTAAATGTTGCCGTAACTAATTTCATTCATGCATCTTCAAAGACAGGTTGTGGATGCACTGCATGATCTGTCATGATTTCAGCTGAATTGCTTTTAGAAGTTTTAATGTTATATGACAAGGTGTTGTTCACCTCGGCTACAGAAAGCTGAAGATGACTTTGAACAAGTAGTCATAGTTACCAGAACATCATGCCTCATCTCAAATCCACTGTGCTTAATAGGAAGGTGAAAGATTATATTATTTTATATGCCACTACAGTGGCATTTTTTATTGATATTATTTTGAAATAAGCATACAAATCTGTTGTGGAAATACCTAATAATAATTAAATAATAATTAAACCAAATTTCAAATACAGTTGGTTGTACTGTTTAGCTGATTATGGTGAGAAGATTAAAAAAATTAAGGTATTTGCAAAGAAGAATTCCTTGTATAAATTAATTAGTGATGAGGAAGGCACCCTTTGGGAAAACGATCAGTTCACTCAGGTGCAACACCAAAGTGCGCGTATCATATTGTGTCACTTCACAACCAAAAATATCACTGTATTTTATTTGGATTTTGATTTTATTTGAGAGACCAACACAAAGTAGTGTATAATTGTGAAGTAAAAGGATTTTCTTTGCAAATACAAACTTTTAAATCTGTTACCCGTAAATAGACTCTAATGTTACAAGTTCCCATCAAAAGTCACGTGATTGGTATAAAAAAAAGTCCACTTCCGTGTGAGCGAGAAAACAGCATCCTGAAGACCAAGGAACACACAGATCATTGATAGAGTTGTGGAAAAGTATAAAGAGGGGTTTGATTAAAAACAATATTTCGAGCTTTGAACATCTAAGGGAGAACTGTTCAGTTGAAAGTCAGAAAATAGTGAGGGTATGGCACAACTACTTGGAAATGACCTTTTCCAAAACTGAGAGGCCAGGCCTGGAGAGTATTAATCAAAGAAACAGCCAAGAGTCCCATGGTAACTACTGAGTAGCTGTAGAGATCTGCTGTTCACTTTGAGCAGACTGTTATACACTCCCCAAATTGAACTTGTATGGAACAGTGGCAAGAACAAAGCCACATGTTATAAGAAAACACTAATTTGTCACATTTGTTTAAAAATAGGCTCTGGTCAGATAACAAAATAATACCATTTAAGCCTTTACACAAAGATGATATATGTTTAAAAGTAACACTGGACATCACTTTGAGTTTACCATCCCTATATGTGGGGGAAACATCACACTGTAGGGAATAATTTTATATTCCACAGGCAGAGAAGCTGATTAGAGTTGATAGAATGATCACTGGAGCTAATAACATAAAACCTGTTTCAGGCTTTAAAATGCTTGAAACTGGGACAGTGGATTCTCTGGCAGCAGCACAACCATACATATATACAATATATATTTTCTGATAAAGTATGAAATGCGGCGTGGATCTAACATATGATGTCCGTGAATTTTCAAAAAAATTTTGATGCACAGATAACCCTTATTTTCGACCGGAGGCAAAAGTTACTTTTGGTTTTGTATGAAAACGTTTAGCGGACTATAATTGCAGAAGAAGAAGGAGAGCGACGGTCGTAGCCCCCAGGGAGAAGAAAGGAGCATTAAAAACGGAGAAAACCACTATAAATATGTATTTTAGAGGAGTTTAAACATTTAACGTTAGCTAATTTCGCAAGTGAGGTAACTTACCGAATTGATTCAGGAGTAAATTCGCAGTTTAAATCCGTGTTTGATGGCATGGAAATGTTTTATGTGGGTCCATCTAGTGTAGACTTCACCTAAAACTACTCTAGTGTCTGTTCTTCTGCCTTCACTCCTCTCCTGAGATGGATAACAATATCTCTTGACTTGCTGTCTCCACCATTCTTCCCAGTACCAGCCCTGCTGCGTCAAACATAAAGCTGGATCACAGAGACGGTATGTGTCAACCCGCAACCCGTGGCTGCTACTGGTTGGTAGATGTAAATATAACATCGTTGTCCTGCCCTTTTTAAATGTACAATTTATCATATCTTAATTAAAAAAAATGTTTTAAGGACATCTTGTACTTTCATTCTGCACCACTCTAAAAGCAAGGTAAATGCATTATTTTTTGTTAAAGGTAGCTTATTATGAAAAAGTTCCTTTTACAACCTTTAATATGTTTACTTGTATGTGCGATCTTACTGAAGGATAAACAAACCAAGCTTTAGAGTCAACCAATTGAAGTTTAGCCCTAAATTGATCTGAGAAATCAAAACCAGTATTCATAGATACTCTAAATCTAACTAAGAATGTGATGCAATACAAGGAATGTCTGAAAAAAAATGTAATTCTATCAATTTGCAAAGACAAACCCCAAAAGAGGTCATGTTTAGAAGCTTTTCATTAGCTGCGTTTCCATTACAAATATGCGCAAAACTTTGATATTGTCTAAGTGTTGAAAAAACACAATTTTGCAATTTCGGTGTTTCCGTTAAATAACAAACTCAGTTTAAATCACATGTTTTCACACCACAAGTGACGACGGATGTGAACATTTACAGTAGCCATATGCATATTGCAGGCACAGCACTAGGGCTGATTATCAGCCATGAGGAGGAGACGCAGGCGGCTTGTAGAGGCATTTGAGTGAAAAGCCCCTTTACATGGAGGCGGTCTTGGTAAATGCTCACATTTCTTTGCTGTTTTGAATCTAATATGTTATTTATTCCTTTTTTTGCACGAACCAACTCAGTCTCTGTGTGAACCCAAATATGCAGCACCATTTTTCTCCACCTCATCCAAACGCAAAAACATTTTATCGAAAAGGAGAGTTTTTTCGAAATTTGCGTGTTTCCATGAGGCACATTTATTTTTGCAAAGTCAATTTGCGCAATTTCATGGGTTATGGAAATGCAGCTAATGTTTATTTCAAGTTTATTTTTGTGAAACTGAGAAAAATGTGTTTCAAGCATTTCGACAACACATTGAGAGACTAATCCTGAGTTTAAAAAATAAGGCAACGTCTCATTCAAAAGACTTCTTCAGTTCTTGAGAAACTAAGTGCAGATAAAATGTCACCTTAAGCAATAAATGGAAGGAGAAGAGTGTTTGATATTTGACTTTTGACTTAACTTGTCCTTGCTCTACTTCTATCAAAGGACACCTTCTGCATAAGCTTTCGTAACCATAAATACATACACATCCACACTGCATAGCAGGACAGCCTGAAAGCTTTTATTGCTCACTCAAGACAGGTCAGCAGTAAAAAGACTGAGTGAGGGGGGATGACCTTTGAGACACACTAAATACCTGAGGTTTCATTCTGAGCAGGCTCATCTCCTCGTCCGAGGGAGTGCAGTCTAGAAATTATAGCGGAGGAAAGCAAGCAGAGTTTTCAGCAGTGATGCAGCTATCAGTACGAATATACATCAAACCTAAAACAGAAAAGTCCTGATGTCATGGATGACCTTTAGAGGATCAGACCTGCCACTTTAGCTACACATCAGTCCAGAAAGAGGCCCAGAACCACTCTTAAACTTATGTGTACCTTTCAGCTCTTCAAAGTACAAGCCTCACCTGCGATTCTTTTGAAGCAAAACTCTTTAGCTTCACTTACCAGTGGCATACAGAGAATTTGTTTTTTCTTAACGTGAAAAAGAAAAGTGATGCACTGACAAACATACAGTGATTTTAGTTGTTTAAGTGATACCTGGTACTATTGAATCATTAGGTTTTTTTATACAGTTGCTGCCTTCAGGTGTATGGTGGGAAAGGTGCATAGATTTGGTCAAAATGCCAAGACATGAATCCATAAACAAATCCAATAAAGTATACCCAGTCATTTCCATGAATTCTGATTTTAAAAAAAAACAAATAGCAAACGCATGCTGAAGTCACAGTTGAAGCCCAGCAATTTCTTGCAGTAACACAAAGGTTCTACCAACTATACGGCCAAAAAAGATTGCCCTTTTAGGTAAATAAATGTCTGGCATTAAGTGTTATATGGTTGAAAAATATAATGACCAGACCCCCCGTGATTTGGCAAGTTTAAGCAGATACAAACAACAGATGGATGGATCTTCCAGGGGTCGGAATAATTTCGGACTTATTACAATGTATTTTTTTTTTTACTTTTCCTTTTCACTTCTGTTTAAGCTTCATGTAAACATGTAAAAAAAAGTAAGAAAGTAAGCAAAAAACTGTTTAAAGTAGATCCAAACATTGTCACAGAATATAAATGATATATAGGAAACATCAAACTCACACAAGCGGGGAAAACACAATGACACAAGTAGCGGTAGCAGTCCCCTAATTAATTTATTCAATTATTTATATTAAATGCCCGAGTCTGTGAACTTCTGCATCATGCAGTGGGATTTTGAATCCTGTCTGAAGTAAATAGCAAACTGTTATGTTACAAGTCCTGGTCTCAATGATCATAAAATATATATTCAAGGACTTGTACTTAGAAACTGTTGAAAGTGAACATACTTTGAACTGCTGCAGTGTTTGCTTTTAACATAGGTGGTTTACTTGTAACCGGTGCAGCAGTTTGCTCAAACAGCTCAGCGGCAACAGAAGCACCCTGTTTGGGGAGCTTTCCGTGATGCTCCTAGCAGATACGACTTGGCTCTGTTGTGTTGATGAGAGCCTATGGTATATCTATAGCAAGTCTTCCAACATCCCATACCCTTTGGGGGATGAGAGAGTCGAGATGAAAAGAGGAGGAAATCAAAAGGACCAAGAAGTTTGCAACTCAGCTTCCGTCTGAAGGTAGCTTTGGTTGAGTGAGTGACACAGTGGCCTTTGAGATGTGTATTATTCCCCTCAGAGGAGAGGAGACAGAGAAGGACATGAGGGGAGGATTAGAGGAGGATACAGATTGCCACTTTAAGCCTAGCTTGTTGACAGGCCATTGCCTTAGCAGGCTCAGAATTGGCTCATCCATAGTTAGACCTAATAAAAAAGATCCTGTCAGATGATTGCTTTTTCTCACTTCAAAAAAGAAACAATGCCATCTTATCTCCCTTATTCTTTTATCCCAAGCTCACTTTCAGATCATATGAGAATATGTATAGCAAGCATTTGTGGCTTGCACAAGTCATTAATGTAACAATCATAATTACGAATTATTTTTTCCTTCAGCTCCACATAGACCACAATGGCAAATAAAGCTAAAATAGAGTGGCAGGCCGTCAGGGCCAACCACACCTTCTCTACTGGCTTAACACAATTAGAAACACTAACCTTAATCTTTAACTTAAATTATATTTGTTCAAAAAAATTGCTCATATTGGATGGTCAGCGCAAAGTTAACGGTGCCATCCTTTTAGTAAAGCACATCTTCAATGATTTATGCATATTTATTCTTTGGAATTCTTAAATTCTATTTACAATCGCTCAAGGTGGAGGAGAATGGATAAATTTGGTTGCAGATATACCTGCCACACCATTTTCAAGACGGATATTTCAAGAAAAACGACCGAGCAGATATGGCTTTCAGCATCAGCCTCCATGTCCATAGAAAATGACTTACTCTTGGACCTAAACTGCACAGAAAAACTTTTCAAAATAGACATTCATTTCTTGAGAAATTAAAGAAAGATGGATTTTATTTTCAAATAAGCAGGTGATGTCAACAAGATCTATGTTGGTGAGTGCAAACATTTTTTTTTGTATCTTTAATATGTTTTTTGGTTTTATTTAATTACTAATCAATCAATGGTGACAAAATAAAATAAGAAAAATGTTACAAATTCCGAAAATGAATTTTGATTCACTGCAATTAAAAATGTAAATGTGATGCACACAGCTGCGCTAATGTGTTAAATTGTTTGGCCGTTACATTTTCTCAAAAACAAATGCAAATACTGTTTTCTTTTTTTATTTTCATTAAATTAAATTCCATTCAATTCAAAAATACGTTATTGATCCCAGAGGGAAATTAGCAGTAAGTGTTGTTGTAGCTCACAATAATTCATTCTTCAAGGAATTGTAGATCATGTTGGCTTTGTGCAGAAGGGATTTCCTGTAGCAGTCTGTGTTGCAGTGCAACTGAAGAAGCCTCCTACTGAAGACACTCAGTTGCTGTAAGATAGTAGCAGAGGATGCTCAGGGTTTTCCATGGGGTTTTTTTTCATGAAGAGTCCTTTCTGTGTCATAATCTTTAGTTGTTCTACAGTTATCCCAGTTATCACAAACCAAACTTGTTATATCTTTATTGCCTCGTTGGTCTGAAAACTGTTAACTCATATTTTAAAAGTTTTTATACATATATATATATATATATATATATATCATTTAAAAAAAATATGAAATGGGATTAAATGATCAGACGGATCACATTAAATGTGATATTAAGGTTTTTAATGATAAGACATCTTTCCGATATGCATACCCATGGAGGGTCTGGTTACTATCTCCGGCAGTAGTTGGGTGTGAGAGGATATACTCTAGACAATTTATGAGTCCATCCCAGGTAAACACGTTTACAAATAACTCCTAAAGTCAATTTATGGTAACCAATTAATAGTCATGTCTCGGACATTCTTGCCAGGCCTCAAACTTTGTCTAAACTCCAAAAATGTTACAGATAATAAATATCCTACACAAAATCGCACAGAGGGATGAAAGCTACTGTGGTGTATTGGCATAAGGTCCTTGAAGAAGCCCAATGGTCAAACGCTAACATCCCTTAGGCTCCGCTCTCTAAAAACAGGACTTGTAATGTTTTGCCTTGTAAGGTCAAAATTTTACACCCTGGACCTAAACAACAAACTGTATCCAGTGAGAGAAGACAAGATGGGATAACTTAGTGTCCAGTAGATTAGTCAAACCCCTAAAAGATTTTTATGCAAACTTTGGTTTGCATGGCCTAATTCCAACACAGCACACCCTAGAAGCATTGAAATAATCAACCTTAAGGAATGCTTTCAAATAGGATTGCAAGATTAATTAAATCTACCTAGTTCCTGAACACCTACATATAAAAATTATGTTAAAGCCAGGGTCCATTCCCCACAGAAAGTCGGTAATTTTGGTCTAAAGCTATCATTTGTTTTTTAAAAGGTTTTGGGGTCACAGTGGCCTTTATTTGAAAGTGGATAGTACTTCGGAAGGGGAGACAGAAGTGGGGGAATACATGCAGTAAAGGACCACAAGGCAGCACTCCAACCAGGGACAACCACCTCGAGGACTGAGGCCTCCATACATTGGGTGCCTGCACTAATCACATCAAAAATGTCATGTGGATCAGAAGACTGCATTGGGAAAGTGTTGGGTTGGCGATACGCAAGACATTTGGTCGTAGCACAGGTCGAAGTGGTGCTAAGTTTCAAAGATTGTTGAGGTTGCTTGCAACTTTAATTTTGCAATTTGATGCTACATGAAGGTATAGTTACATATGAACCATAATTGTGTACATTGTATTGTGAAGGGTAAGTTTTGTTTGCAACTTTCACTTCGGAAAACTTAACTGCAATATAGGATTACACATTAAATCATCATTTCCACCCATCACTCTTCCTTTATTAGCATAAACTATGTTAACCATATATGTCATCAGCTGTGATAGCAGTGAAATTGATTGCTGTTAGAAGCTCTGAAGTAAGATCCTACGTGCAATTTGTAAGACTTTGCATCAGACAATTCTGATTAAAGGGGAGCGGCAACCATAGAATATAGTATGCCTAAATGTAAACTTTTAAACTAGTGCAATATAGCTCCTAACTGATCGGTCTCTATGGGACCTTGCAAAGGTGTTCATGTTTATATGGGCACTCAGGAGGCTATCGGTTTACAAATATTAAAATATTTAACTGATATTAAACTAATCTTCCATTCTAAAAGGTGTTTCTGAGATTCTTCAACCCTGTCACCCTTACACTATTATAAATATATGTTTATTTTAGCTTGATTGTCAGGTTAAGAGTTTTAATTATAATAATTTAACATAGCATCATCAGTTCTACCTACTCATTGCACCTTTGTTTTGCAGGAAAAAGATAGTTCAACAGTTTTAAAAACTTACCAAATACAAAGTGTGACGCACATTTGTATTCAGTCCAGTGGAACAAATTGCTTTTGGGACTCATCTCATTAGTAAACAGAGCTTATGTGTATAACATTTCTCAGGATAAGTACGGCTAAGGTGTCAGGCGCTTATCAGTGAACATTATCGAACAAATTGTATAATCGGAAACACACTGGACAGGTCAAGAATAAATTCATAGATTAATTTATTCTTCTATGAATTTTAAGTCAAGTTAAGTCAAAAATAAATTCCGATAAGTAATAAATATTTCAAGCTTTGAACATCTTAAAAAATGCTGTTGAAAATATAAAGAGAATGGTAAAACAGCAAACCTACCAAAACATTGCCTTCCACCTAACCTGGAAGATTGGGCAAGGAGGCCAATATTCACAGAAGTAGCCATGGTAACACTGGAATAAATACAGAGCCCACGTGGGATAACGTATTGAAAGGACATGTATACGGCGGGAGAAGCTGCTCTGGTCGGGTTAGACCAAAATGTTACTTTTTGTCCCATTTGAACAAGGCTATGTGTGGGAGATAATACAGTACATCACCATCATAAAACATGGCGGTAGCTAAATCATGGCGGGAATGCTTTTTTTCGGCAGGGACAGGGAGATTGATTAGAGTTGATGGGAATATGAATGGGGTTACCGGAAGAACACCTGTTACAGGTAGCAAAAGTGTTAAGACTGAGGGGGTGGTTAACCTTCCCGAGGGTCAAACACCTTAAACATACAACCAGAGCTAAATTAAATGGTATAAGTCAAACCATAATAATGTGTTAAACTGGCCAAGTCAAAGTTTATACCTAAATAATAGGTGTATGAAAAAGGTTCCTACTTTCCAAGACTTGAAGCTGTAATTGCTGAGAGATGTTTAAAATATTGACTCAAAGGGGCCAAATGCAATTACTAAATGTTTTAGATCTTTATTTGCAAAACCTATTTTTTATTTTATTTTATAGCATTTACTTCTATTTTATGTACTAGTCTGTGTTGGTCTATTACGTAAAATCCCACTAACATTTGTGGTTGTTAGGGGACAGAATGTGAAAGATGTTAACAGGCATGAAAATGTTTGCAATGCAATATCACAAAAAATGAAGCTGAGTAATTGTAGATTAACCATAAGAAAAAAAAAATTTTTCTATAATAAATAAATAAAATAATAAAACTTTACATATTTGTTCAGTTTGTGTATGTAGAAACCAATACACTACATAACTCCAATAGAACTTGTAATAAGAAATAAAAAGATACATGTTGAGAAATGCAAAGGCATACATTGGCAAGTAAGTCTGGGAGCAGTGTGGAAAGTTTGCTATAAGCAGTCTTCTGTGATCATTCATTTTTGATGATGAATTCATGAGTAGGAACAAGATGTTTCCTAATGGGTAGAACCCATGAGACATCTGACCTCTCCTACACATGCAGACTTTTTTTTAAATTATTCCTTTTCTCTGTATTTAATTTTTAGTGTCACCATATTTCAAAACAGAAGAAATTAGATGTGAAATAAAATAACAGGTTTAATGTGGGGAAAACAAAGCATTTATTTTTTTTCAGATAAATGTAATTTCATATCTCTACTACTTTTGCTGTTCTCCTTTAACCCACTGCCCTAAAATGATGAATGGAAACTTTTCTGTGGATGAGAAATGGAAATTGCAAGACAAGAAAAATGAAACATAGCTCTGCTTTCATTATATTGTGATTATTTTAAGAAAATTGGCTTCATATCAGTCAAATCTCTTGATAAATAATTGCTCCATTACTCATGTCATTTACTATTTTTACTACCTGTTTTTTTTTTCTGTTCAGATACATTTTCATTAACTGAATTTTATCAGATAATCTTTGTCACCCTCCCCCACATAGTTGTCGAGCTCCCAGTGGCACTGAGACCTGCCAGCAGGGATTAGCCTTCTTACCAAAACAATACTCAAAAAACAAGTACAACACTGGGATTCACTCACAATAAACAATTAAAGTCCAACTATTTCAGTGCAGTACTGGGTTCATATTGGCTGACTGTGACATTATGATGCAGACCTATGTATTTCTTCTATCGGACTAGGTTCAAAGGGAGACCAGGCAAAGCCTTAAAATGCATAAATCTTTTTTTTTATTAGTTTGTTACATATCTAATAATATTTTAAACCGTATTAAAAATGAAACTGGTTTCTTATAATAGAAGCAAGATTTAAGGCTTAAGCTAATAACTTAGAGGGCTCTGTGGGGTAATCTTATGCGACAGTACCTAGTTCAGTTTAGATGACAGAATTACATACACTCTAAAAACAGATGTCAAAACCAACACATGATGTGTTAAATGTTAACACATGTACGGAATCAGCTCAGTGACAACACGTGTCATTTAAGACAAAACATGTGTACAATGTGTTATACTTTTATAGCAATTTTAACACATTGTGTCTTAAAATGTAACACATTTAACACTTTGTGTTAAAATTAACACAGAATATACTTTAAGTGGAATAACACATTTTTTGCGTTCGTTTTTAACTCATCTTTTCTTAGCGTTAGTTGCGTTAGTTTTTAACTCATCTTTTGTAAGGGTGTATATTTAAAAATTTGAAATATGACCTTGAGGTTCCAGCAATGTAATTCTAGAAGCACCCAATTAGGTATGATTACTCATTTTTATTTCAGAGGAGCACTTTTTTTTAAATAATTTTGTCCCTGTCAGCACTAGCACAGATATTTACAAAAAAAGATAATTTCTGCTTCTCTAGCTACTGTCATCCACATTGAAATAGCATTTTTGTTTAAAAAAAACATTAAAATTTTAAAAAATATATATCTCATATATATCAAACGCTGCCTCACACTCATTTCGTTTTGCTTAGATTTTCTGTTCTGCTTCATCTCTAAAGCGTATGTGTGCAAAATTGCAAACAAAATTCGAGTACTTTGAGGAGTTCTGCTGTTTCATCAGCCTTCTTTGCAAGGAGGATTTTTTTGGGGGGAAATGACATGTGTACGCCGTCGCACTTTTTTTGCATTGTATCCAGATACAGCCCCGCCCCCCACACACACACACACACATATTTATCAGGATCCATCCGGTACATTTCATGCTGTGTGAAAGCAGCTGAAAGGCAATGTTACGGTAAAAAAGTGGTGTATTTGAACAGACAACTACAGTTGAAGACTAGATGGAATTGTCAGTGAATATTACAGAATGTCTATCTGAAAACAACTCAAGGTCCATTTTTCTTACTCATTCAAAAAAGGAAAGGCCAGAGAACATTCTGCTTAAGTGAGGAAGAAGTCTTTAAGTCTTTATATGTCAAAAAATGGCTCCATGAGAATAGAAATAGGCTTCAAGTTTTCCATATCTAAAGATCAACAATTAACACAATAAAATAACTGGATTATAAATTAAATACATCTTATTGTGTCACGTCCAATCGGCAAAAGTATTTTTTTTAATGGAACATTGTTTTAAGCATCTGTTTGTCTGTATACTTTTTTGTGTCCATTTGTATTTGAAGATTCACAAAAGGTTTGAATGAATTTGTGTATAAAGCCATCTACATGAACACATGCATGCAGCCTGTGAGGATTGCAGAAGAGGCCCAGAAGCAGGTAATTACTGTACTGTGGTGAAACATCATTATTCACTCATCTGCCCACTAGCACCATCTGTCCTGCTGAGCACCAACCTCATACACAATCAGTACCACACCAAGGACAACTCCACCCACGTGAACAATCTATCTCCTTGAGCATCGGCATATAGGACACCACTCATCACCTTACCTTTCCCCTCAACGTTCCTCCAACACGCTTTTTGTGTGGCTGGTACTCTGTCTTTTTTTCATTTATGAATGGTGCTTGTAGGTTAATCAGTTAAGCATTAAGTAATCCAGTTTGGGACTGCTATCGTAGGGCTTCATGAATCAGTCTGTCATATGCAGCAAGTCTCAACTTTTAGTGTTCAATTTGTTCATGTGAAACTGTGAAAAATCAAACAGATAACGTGTAGTTTTCTATTAGATGTTGGGTGACAAGTTGAAAGTTTGTGGTTGAAATCATGAAAATTCAAAGTTAAATCTGATCAGTAAGGGTTGTCAGAACAAATCAAATAAAAAACAAAACCTAGATTTTAATACATCTGCAATTAAAACACTCATATGACTGGATCTTTTCTGATGTCGTTCTTATTACTGAGTGTCCATTACTCTCCGCTTGCTCTGCTTGGTTTAGTAGAAAAAAGGAACTTTAATAGCAATTTGCCGTAATGCGCCATGTCGTAATTCTGACTCTGTCTGTTAGCTGCATCAGTGGCTTGGTGTAATTGCCGTTTTTACTCAGAGCTGATGGATTAGAACATAAAGTAACAAGAGAGGAACAATCATGTCAAAGAGATGGATGGATGGACTCAGGAGTGAGTGAAAGAGTGGGTGTGCACAGGGACATGTGTGTGCGTCTCAGTGTCGGAAGATGGGATGGTGGACAGTTGGATAGATAAAAAGCAAGAAGCATCAAGCCGTAGATGTCGATTGCTTCTGGGAATTTATCCCATTTACCAGCCGTCTTCACCCTGTGTCAATCTGGTGCAGAGTGTGAGCAAACCTCCCATCTACACACAGACACACATTAACATACACACACACACACACACACACACACACACACACACAAAGGATACAACAAATTTCAAACAGATTTAACCATTTTCCAATTAATCAAGAAATTTTTTAAAAGCCGTTTTTGTAAGATAGATCAAGAAAATAACTTTTTACAAAGTATGGTTGATACAGGTATTTTTTGTGTTTGGTCCGTTTTGTCTCTCCTAGCCTTGAACTATAAAGGCTAGTCTGCAGCTAAGCTTTTAAGTTGCCTTTCTGTCAAATAAATTTGATTATCAAGGCCGTCTAGCTTTGCTGCTTCCTCGAGGTCACAAGTGAAAAAGAAAAGATAGAAAAGAAAAAGTTCCAGCAAAATTATATGAAACCGTGATAAAATGCAATGCACTCAAGCATCAAGGCCTCACAGGCTGTAATTTTCAGTATTTTAACAAATGTGAGACAATCTGTTTTTACTAGGACAGTTATGTAGATAATAATCATTCATTCCTTTCATATTTTAAACAACCAATGACTGCTTGCAACTGTATATAATGCTATCCTGTTGAATAAGGAAAGACCATTAATTATTATAACCCTGTGTCTGCACAGCTGCTTATTTTCAATGAGAGTGCCTTGCAAAAGTATTTAGGTTTTCTTAACATATTGTGTCATAACTAAAACAAAAAAATCTATGCTTTTGTGATATACCAACGCAAATTGGCTGATATTTGTGAACTGGGAGGAAAGCCATGTTCCCATAATTCATATTTTGTGGAACCAGACTTTTGTCTTGTCTTTCAACTTTGTTATTCTAAAGAATTATAACTGACCATTTCCCCTTGCTAAATATAGCTCAGGTTCAGTGAGATGAAATGAAGAGTGTTTGTGAACATCATAGACTCTCATTTGGATTTAGTTTGGAACTTTGATTGGGCCAGTCTAACATATGAATGTGCTTGTAGTTTGGGCTCTAGGTTTAGGGTTTTTGGAAAAGCCTTGGCTTTTCAGTGCAGGTGGATGGTAGGTACGCATTTGTGTAATGCTCTTTTATTTTTCAAATGACGCATTGAGTATAACTCAGTGAAATTTTGAAGCGAAGAAAATTGATTTGTTGGAGAATAAGGAATGCTTGACATTATTTTTATTATTTTGAAATCTAGCAAAAGGAAATAGATTCAATCATTTTAAGTAATCGAAAACCAGAACCTTTTATGTCCTATATGGGGGAAAAAGTTAGACTTTTTATACAGTATGTGTAAATCTCTGGTTTAAACTTTTTATGCCACACTTTCGTCAAATTCTTACTCACAATTACTAATTTCCTCCCACTTTTTGATTTAGCATTCTGGTGAAGACACAGAATGTGGAAAAGTCACTTCCATTCTGTTTTTTTTTTGTTTTTTTGCACTCCCCTGTTGGATGTAATCAAATCACTGATCTCTCTATGTTATTTGAATAAACTATCTGCAAGTCATCTCGAACAAGTACAGAGTAAAACCCAACAAGTCAATGACCACTTTGTCCCAAGGCACAGAGACAGTTACAGTAATACTGTCTTAAAATCTATGGCTTGGTAAATAAATAAGAAGGCGAGTTTGAATTAAAACTCTGATGCAATTACACCACCACTTCCAGTTAACCTCTGAGCAATTAACAAGCTGTCAGCTGGGATGGATAGAAGTGCGTACGGTAACGTGGGAAAGTCTGCCTCGTGACGTTGTGCGTGAGTGTTTATGTGGGGTGTGCGTGCACCCAGCTGGCTATATAACACCCTGCTGGTGATGCAAACTCAATATGCTTAATTATTCCGCACAGAGACTCCATCAGCAAACTGAGAAGAATCAGCAGGGTGCTGCATGAGCAAAGTGGTCTTTGCGAAAAGGTCAGACCTGGCGTTTAACAGTGGCAGCATGGGAATTAAAAATTCTTACAGCAACTTGATAGAGATACCGTTTGAAAAGGGGGGGATGGGAGAATGCATGCTTTGAAGTGTCAATAAAAAGAATAAATTGAGTACAGAAAAAGATGACTGTAAAAGCAGAATAAGTTAGAATCATAGAATAACACTGATGCTCCACCAAAAGTGCTCTGCAATACATCAAAGGTTGCAGCTATTTTGCCAGAGAAGGTAGGAGACTAAATGGGCAAAAAAACTAAAATATAGAGAGAAGAGACTAAAACAAGGTCTTGGCTTAGTTTCAGAAATCTTACAGCTTCTGTGTTTGTGTGTCTGTGTTTGCATGTGTGTGTGTTCACACGCACTACGGTGTTCATCCATCCCTGGGGCATCGCTTTAAGGAGCCATTAAAAGCCAAATACAAGCCAGAGTGACCTCCTTGCTCTCCTAACGATTTTTGATGCCAGTGGAAAAAAGCAAAACATATCATACCCCATCACAGCCATATTGCTATCATAGCACTTTAATGAAAAAGAATGCAGGCTACTGTCCCAGAGGTCCCAGACAGATAGAAAGGTTACGGTCTAGAGTTTAGGGGGAATCAGAGGGAAAGAAAGGCTTACAGCATACGGATGATAACACAGGACAATATTAGCTTCCTCTGGGAAGTCTTTGACAATATTTGACCTCCTCAGGCCAATGTTTAACTCTGCCCAAACTTATGTCAAATTCCATTCAACACACATGCTCATAGGGTGTATATACACAACCTCACATATGATCAATGTTGATTATAAGCATGCAGGGTGCAACCAATAAATTCTGACTCTTTTGAAAGCATGAGCCGTTTGTGAAATTCTCCCACACGGATGCTCGACAAACATTAAAAAGCATGTCCGCTTTGTAATGAGCGTTTACGTGTGCGAAGGTGGAGGCACACACATATGCACACATACAAACCCACATCCCCTGAACTTAGTCTCACATCCAATCAAAGCAAAGCTAATTACTGTGTTTCAGTGGTGTTATTCCAGCGTGCAAGTAGCTTGCCTGTTGATGGCGTTAAATTACTGCTTTAATTACTGATGCTAATGTTTTTGCTGCTATTAAACATGTATGCAAAGTGGAATCTGGAGATTTTCAGTCCTTATCTTCCCAGGGGGCAGAGGGGCTGAGGGAGAGGGGGGAGGAAGCAGAGAACCGAGGAAGTGCCATCGCTGCAGTTCCACCCGCCGTAAAACACCACTGCCGGCCCTTGGCTTGGGGCCCAGGAACAGATGCATACTTTTACAGCTACGGGAAATAAATGAGCAAGCCTTGTATATGGATATTCAGTATATATATATATATATATATATATATATATATATATATATATATATATTCCCACTGAGACATTTTTTGTTATTATACATCTCTCTAAAATATTTTAGCTTAAGTATTATTGTGATTTGACGGCAGACACTCAGCTTTAATTCAATGATCCAAAGTAATGGCTTTAGGGATAAAACTGATTATTATGTACTGTAGCTTGCAAATGTAAAATAACTTTGCCACATGAAAACCACTTACAGTAGGTTTTATTAGTATTTATTGTGACTCACCATCAAAAATTTGTGCAGAGGTGTGAAGAAAAATCAAAATCAAAATTGATGGGGCTAAGGACAGATAAATCCTGTTTTTATCTTCAATATTTATCTTGTCGTTTCTTAAAGGCATTCTGTAATTCATCCTAAATGTTTATGTTAGTTCTGCTCATAGACTGGGAGTTTCAGACTTTTGGGTTGTTTGAAAGTAACACGTTAAAAAACTAAAATCAGGGTTTGTTAATACTCTTGGTTTCAAAGCACATTTTAAGGTAATTTCAATCAAGAAGCCTCCTTTCTCTGGAAAATTCTTAATTTCTTTTGTAAATTACGTGTAAAAATTTATGGTAACTATATGATTTGTTCAACATGTTTTGGCATTAAAAAATGAATTGTATTGTACTGACTTGAGTTCAAGTGATTGTATGAACTAGCGAAATCATTTAGCAACAATAAAACCCACCTATAAAAAGCAATGCTGTTCTGAAGGTTTTTTATATATAACTGTCCTGACATGTTATAGTAAGAAAGTCTCTAGATCACATGGGTCATGCTTTGATGTATAGAAAACCCAGTGAGTAAGTTGTATTTGTTTGTACCTTATGAATGCACCTGCTGAAGCCCTTTTTTTTAAATTGGAGAAAAGATCATAAAGTAAATATAGCACGGGTACTAAAGGGAGTATAATGTAAATATAAAGTATAATGGTGATACTTTGACTAACTAAATAACTATGGGATTCAATTAATGTCCAGAACTGCTCACTGAATTCATCCTCTTCTGTATTTTCCTGCATCTCTGCAATAAGAAATTAGACAATCAAATTTCAGGGTGAGATTGGAAGCTTATGCACCAAACAGTAGCTCAGATTACCCACCCTTCTTGGAGTCCTTGGAGGGGTGCTGGAGAGTGCTCCTTCTAGAGACTCCGTCATTCTGCTGGGGGACTTCAACACTCACTTGGGCAATGACCGTGAGACCTGGAGAGGCGTGGTTGGGCGGTATGGCTCCCCCTGATCTGAACCCGAGCGGTGTTTTGTTGTTGGACTTCTGTGCTCGTCATGGATTGTCCATAACGAACACCATGTTTAAGCATAAGGGTGTTCATGTGTGCACTTGGCACCAGGACACCCTAGGCCGCAGCTCGATGATCGACCTGGTTGTCGTTTCATCTGACCTGCGGCCGCATGTTTTGGACACTTGGGTGAAGAGAGGGGCGGAGCTATCCATCGACCAATACCTGGTGGTGAATCGGCTCCGGTGGTGGGGGAGGACGCCGGACAGACCTGGCAGGCCCAAACGTATTGTGAGGGTCTGCTGGGAATGTCTGGCGGAGTCTCCTGTCAAGCGGAGTGCGGCTCGGATGGTCGCTGAGGCAAAAACTCTGGCATGGGAGGAGTTTGGAGAGACCATGGAGAACGACTTCCGTATGGCTTCAAAGCGATTCTGGTCCACCATCCGGCGTCTCGGGGGGGGAAGCGGTCTGCCACCAACACTGTTTACAGTGGGGGCGGTGTGCTGCTGACCTCAACGCAGGACGTTCTGGGTCGGTGGATGGAATACTTTGAAGACCTCCTCAATCCCAACGTCCCAGAGTCCCACTGGGGACTCTGGGACGGGCTCTCCAATCTCTGGTGCTGAAGTCACTGAGGTTGTTAAAAATCTCCTCGGTGGCAAGGCTCCGGGGGTGGATGAGATGGGATGTTGTAGGTCTGTGTTGGTTGATGCGGCTCTGCAATATTGCGTGGTGGTCCCCCTCTTTAAAAAGGGGGACCACAGAGTGTGTTCCAACTACAGGGGGATGACACTTCTGAGCCTCCCATGTAGGGTCTATTTGGGGGTTCTGGAGAGGAGGGTCCGACGGATAGTCGGACCTCTGATTCAGGAGGAACAATGCGGTTTTTGTTCTGGCCGTGGAACACTGGACCAGCTCTACACCCTCGGCAAGGTCCTGGAGGGTGCGTGGGAGTTCGCACAACCGGTCTACATGTGCTTTGTGGACTTTGAGAAGGCGTTCGACTGTGTCCCTTGGGGTGTCCTGTGGGGGTCACTCCGGGAGTATGGGGTACCAGGCCCTTTGATACGGGCTATTAGGTCCCTGTATGAACGGTGTCAGAGTCTGGTTCACATTACCGGCAGTAAGTCGGACTCGTTTCCAGTGAGAGTTGGACACCGCCAAGGTTGCCCTTTGTCACCGGTCCTCTTCATAACGTTTATGGACAGGATTTCTAGGCGCAGCCAAGGTGTGCAGGGGATTCGTTTTGGTGACTTCAGGATCGGGTCTCTGCTTTTTGCAGATAATGTGGTCTTGTTGGCTTCATCTGAACGTGATCTACAGCTCTCTTTGGAGCGGTTCGCAGCCAAGTGTGAAGCGGCTGGGATGAGGATCAGCACCTCCAAATCCGAGACCATGGTCTTGAGCAGGAAAAGAGTAGAGTGCCTTCTCCGGGTCGGGGTTGAGGTCCTTCCTCAAGTGGAGGAGTTTAGGTATCTGGGGGTCTTGTTCACGAAAGAGGCAAAAATGGAACGGGAGATCGATGGACGGATTGGTAAGGCGTCTGCAGTTATGCGGGCACTGTACCGGTCTGTCGTGGTGAAGAGAGAGCTGAGCCGAAAGGCGATTTACCGGTCGATCTACATTCCTAGCCTCATCTATGGTCACGAACGCTGGGTGGTAACCAAAAGAACGAGATTGCGGATATAGGCGGCTGAAATTAGTTTCCTCCGTAGGGTGGCTGGGCTCTCCCTTAGAGATAGGGTGAGAAGCTCGGTCATCCGGAGGGGGCTCAGAGTAGAGCCGCTGCTCCTCCACATCGAGAGGAGCCAGTTGAGGTGGCTCGGGCATCTGGTCAGGATGCCTCCTGGACGCCTCCCTGGTGAGGTGTTCTGGGCAAGTCCTACAGGGAGGAGGCCCAAGGGAAGACCCAGGACTCGCTGGAGGGATTATGTCTCCCAGCTGGCCTGGGAACGCCTCGGGAGTCCTCCCGAGGAGCTGGCCCAAGTGGCCAGGTCTGGGTCTCTTTGCTTAGGCTACTGCCCCTGCGACCCGACCCCGTATAAGTGGAAGATGATGGCTGGATGAATGGACATTGCAAGCTCCAGAAATGGGAACTACGTGGGGTAACGACAAACTGACAAATTTGACAGAGACATTCACAATCTCCACTCCTCTGAATATCTTGACACAATGTTAGCAACACATTCCATTCCTAATTACTTCCATACAAAAACAATCGGACTAAACAAGAAGAACAAGCTGAAATTTTCTTGATTTAGATATAATATTAAATGCATGTGACAACAAAAGAGTGTTGTACAAAGCCTTCCTTCCCAAGAACAAGGTTTAAATTCAGTTCACACGGAGTCAAATATAATTTAATCTTGCTCATAGTATACCACAGAAAATCTCTGATATAAATTTACACTAACCCAAAAAGTAATAAATTTTTATTGATCAATATTCACATTTTGAACAAACAAAAGGTCTTGAAGGTCTTAATCACCTGGTTTTTCAAAAAAAAAAAGTGGTTTCTAGTTCTTATGGATGCCTTGTGAGTCATTTTCTGTGAAAAGAAATTCCTCGCTTGCTCCTGTTTCAGGAGGCTGCAGTTTGTCTGAGGTGGGGGTGGGGGGAAACGCCAGGATTATGAGTGGTACTCAATAATATTCATGATAAGCAAACATCTTTTCTCTAATTGGCTAATAGCAAAGCGACTCTTATGCTGCTTTCGAACAAATAACTTAACTTGGATGGTATTCCAAGAAGAATTCCAACAGTTTTTTCCACAGCTCGCCTTAACATAAGCCTGAACGTGTTCCGCCATGTTGTGGAGTTGCTAACGGTTAGTTTCGGGTAGCAGAGAAATGTTGTCCTGTCTTCTGGACACAAGATCGAAACAGCCTTCCCGTAGGCGTTCACATGCCAAGATAGGCAAGACAATGAATAATAATTTTCTCTGATTTCCACTTTGGTCTTAGACCCTTTTGGACGAGCCACTATAGCGCAGTCTTAAGGACAAATTTATCTGGAAGGGTTATCTACTGTAGCTAATGTGTTCAATACTTCTAAACTTTTAACAGGAACTCGCTTCAAAAATCCCAAACTATTTTGAATTGAAGCACAATCAGTTGGAAAATTATCCCTTTACTCATTATCATCTGACTTAAGAGAAATACAACAGAAATCTAGGTTGTTTAAAACGTATGTTGTAATACAAAAAGATATACAGCTTTTTCCATTTTAATGTGTTAAAAAGTCCTAAAAGAAAAAAAATTGAGATTCCTTAACTCAAATATTTAGGTCTAATCCAATCATTAAAAATCAATTTGAGACTAGGTTTTATTCCTGTCAGTGCAGGGAGACTGCAGGCAAGCACAGATATCCCCGGCCCTAAAATCCTCAATCATCTTCCTCATAACCTCCCTGATCCTTTACTGTTTCTTCTGTGTCCAAAGGGTGGGCTCCTCAGACTGCTGTCGTGTGTTGATTCTCAATTGAAAATGTAGTTTCATTTTCTGTAACATGCCTCTACCTTGCACCGTGTGTACACTAACAATAACACAAGCGGCAATGTGCTCTGGGAGGCAGGGGAGATAATAGAATTCAACTCTGTGTGTGTATCCGTTGTAGGGCTACTTCAGATCCAACAAAGAAAATTATGCTGACAGAAACAAAATCTCCTTTGTGTTGGACTGGCACAAAGTTTGTTTCCACATCGCAATGGGAATTGCTGAGTTCAGAAAAAAAGATGCCTCTCCGCCAAACCCGTGCATCGCCAGCATCTTACTGTACCTGTCTGCATCTATTTCTTGTTTCCCAAACAATTTATTTAGTCGTTTCCGCACCCTCAAGGAGAATCCAGTCCAGTCTGGTCCTGTTCTGTCTTGCATGGCTTGGTAAGGGGGCCGTGGTCTGCACAGCATGTCAACGGAGGAGCTGTAGTCATAAAGAATAGAGAAGAGTTTACCATATGAACAGAAATTTGTGTTCCAGAGAGAAGCCCTCTACCTCTTTCAACTGTAAAGTCTTGCAGTTGAAAGGGAAACTTTTTGACACTGCAAGATGATTTAAAGTGGTGGTGCTTCATCTTATATCCCTGCACCTGCAGAATTTGTTACTTCTGTTTTCTTTATTGGGTTTTAGCTGTGTCACTGCCCCCCTCTGCCCACTCCATCAATTACCCCCTAGGAATAATGAAATTGGATTGCTCTGTGATATTACATTACATCCCGGTATTGTTTCATGTCGTGCCATTAAATGATTGGTGATCCGCCGCAGTCCTCAGTTAACCACTTATGAGTGCATGCAGACCCCCAACTCTCGGCCAGCTGAGACTGGGGGGGGCGGGGGGTTGAATAAAAAAGAAAATGGAAGAAGGAAAAAAAGAAACAACTTTACGCCAGAGCTACATGATCGGAATATTTCTGTCCTTCGCTGTTTCTCACTGTGTCTTGTGAGATTGGTTTCTCATGAACCCATTTGCATTTGTGAGATATAAAGGTTCTCATTTTGTCCGGGGATTTAATTCTCAGGCACAGTGCTGCACCAACCTTCACTGAATCCCGAGTCAATCAATGCTCTAAGTAGATATGTATTGTGGTAGATCAAGTTTGTGTATTGAATATGTGGTGATTTTGCGAGGAACAAATTAGTGAGAAAAACAATCATCTAGAAAGCAAACTGTTTTTAAATTCCCAACTGGTGCAAATTACCTATCAGCAGCAAACCTCTGCTGGTATTTACGGTACATTTTTTACATAAAACTTTCACATTTAAAAGGTATTCTCTTGAGATGTGTTTCAAGGAAAAACTCTCAGGAGAGGTTTATAGCAACCTACTGTATAAAAAACAGGGTATTACTTGGAAAACTGCAAAAAAAAGATTATATGGTGCAAAAATAAACCTCAATATACGAAAAACAAACGTGAGCTTTGAGAAGCATTGCCATCTTAAGAATTTTCCACTTCTCCATTTTTATTTTCCACTTGCTAGCTAGTTGTTTGAGTCCCTGGAAAAAGTATTGATAGCCCTTGAACTTATCCAAAATTTATAACATTATAACCATAAACTTCACAACATTTTATGCTGTTCACAATCTAGTTCATAAATATGGAATGGGACAATGGTAATACGTTTTTTTTGTTGTTTTTTTTGCTTATTCTTTCTTTACAAATAAAAATCTGAGGAGATTGTTATGCCTTCATATACAGCAACCCTGAGTCAGATTTTTGCATAACAACCTTTTGCTGCATTTATAGCTGCTATATCTATCATTTTTGCACATCTGTTGATTTGAAATGAATTTAATTTCATTTAGTGATTGTACTTAGAAGAGCAATTTTGGGACGTCATGAGATCATTTAAGGTTGTTTTCTGGTAGACTCTGTTAGATTGGTGATTGCAATCATACTGCTCTTTGTCAAACAAACCAAACCTTTTGAGCAGCATGTTTCCTTCCCCGTCTGTGATGGCGCTGTGGTAGTGCTTCGGGGGACTCTTCCGTGAAATGAAAACATCCTTGGGAAAATGACGTAGAGCTCAGTTGAAGTGGACTAAACAGGGCTGGTATGAATGCCACTAAGTTTAATCACGGGGAAGAACACAATAAATCCAAGAGCTTACTATCTATTACCGATATAAACTCCCAGATACATTAAACCAAATACAAACATGCTAAAGACTTTATAAAATCAAGTATATTAGTAAAAAAGAAACAAATTCATTGAGCATAGCACAATATTTAAATGGAGAATGATTATTTCATTACATTCCAAAAAATACATTAAAATACTCTTGATTGGTCTTGAAGGGGAGTAAACCATAAATATCGAGACACCTTAAACTAAATTCATGTAGCATTACCTTTTTAAAAGGTTGATTTTTTTCAGAAAAAAAACTCAAAGGATTACTTGTTTTCTTTGACTCCTTTTCCACAATACATTAGCCATTTACAAAAGCTGTTCTTATTAAACAGTTTTAACTGTAGGTAAGTGTTAATCAGTGGAGTATTGGAGAGTGTGATTTACAACTGAAAACAAATTTATCAAACACTTTGGAAACTTATTTGTGACTGTTTAAGAAGTGAACAGCCTTTTAACATATATTATGGGTTACTCTACTGCTGACCAGTTAATCTAATGAAGTATTCAAAATGAGTGCATGCATGCTTTCTGGTACTGATTCAAATATTTTTTAAACTACCCATAATTTGTTCCTAAAACCTGCAAAAGGTAGGCTCTGCACCAGAGCTCAAGTCCACTGTGTTCAAAGTCCCTTCTGAAAGAAAAAAAGAAAAAGATAACCCAAGTATAATGCCATCTACACCACGTTTACCCTGTGGATGCTTGAGTAGTGTTTACACTATTATTCTCTGAGGAAGGCCTGGAACGAAGAGCTGTATTTATTCTAAGATTAAAATCAATACAGCTGGTCCATTTTTACTAATTAGGTAACGTCTAATGGCAATAGTTGCACTAGATTTTTCCTGAGGGATATTGTACGAAAGGGCAGTAAAGACGTGAGCAGGGTGTACTGTTAAAAACAATGCATAATTTTCCTTCTGCTTAACAATTAGTAAGATGTTAGTAATTCATTCATTGCAAATTTGGGCTCAAATAAAATCCCAATAAATGAATTACTAGTTTTACTCAGCATCAACATAGCTGTTGAGCTATATGGTTCGATGGAGTAGCCCAGATATAGTCCCTGCTCCTATTATGAAAGTGGCCCTAACTAATCATTTCCGGTAACCCCACGTAAATGTCACCGGAGAATCATCTTTTAGTCATGCCATCTTTTAGTGGCAGCAGGATCCATATTGGGGTCAAATGTCAAGAAACGTAGAACCACACCCATGCACACAAGTAAAGGGTGTGTGTGTCTTGTAAGATAGTGACCTCTTGCATCCCTAGGCTAAAAGTGCCCCTTCAGCACAACCCCAAGAATGCAGCGAGAAGTCGAGTCTGCAGAATGCTCATGGCTTGCACACACATACAAGCTCAAGATTTAGAGCATTAAATTACACATAACTGCACGCACAAGCACACACACACACACACACACATGTCTGCCTCCACACAGACTCATAAGACACACATTTGGGTGGTGGTGGGTGTTTTACGTTTTCTCAGCAACATTTATCTTTGCTTTATTTCGGGCGATAAAACCCCACTCCCCCATCCTTGATATAACTCAAGAGGGGCAGACTGGAGGAGAGCATGTAAATGTAACCATGAAAATGAAAACCGGGCTCCAGCAGAATTAAAACTGCCCCCAGAAGAATCGAGGCACTTGTCTACAAGGAGATATATAACTAGAGCTTTCCTAAGTCTGCCTCTGCCATCTTGGTTATGTAAATTAAATGCTAATGGAATATAGTTACAGGAGGGTATTTAAAAAAGGGAGTGCTAAATGAGCATCAAACTGTTGCTGACTCGTTGTTTTGACTTTGATTATACTGAAACGAAAAGACACATTTGTGGTTAGTGCCGACTAATCAATTTTTCGTTAGCATAACAGCGTGGGGAAAGAGGGTTTTTGCTGCAAACTGTGTTGTTTGTCAGCTGGTGGAAGGTTTCGCAGGACGGTGTGTTTGTTTCCAGCAGCATATGTCACCTTGTGAGCTGGAAAATGTAAAATCATGCAGCCAATGAGCTCATAAAATCCAGCTCTCACAGGTGTTCCATAAAGTTGTTGTTGCAAAGGCTGAGTGTTTTATATTAGTTGGTAACCTTCCATCAAGATGCTAACAGCTCAACCGAGGTACAGCAAGGACAAGGAGGTCGCACGCCTGGCCAATAAACATTGCGTTCTTATTTATTTATTTTTTTCAAGTGAATGCGCATATAAAATCTGCTCAGCTGCAAAGATTTTGTGATTTCATGAGGTCATGACCTGTGTGTTTATGCCTTTCAGAACATCCCGATTGGTTATAGGCTCTTATTTTTAAACCACCCAATTATGTGGGCAGATTATGAGACGGTTTTTAATGCATATGTCTTTCTGTGACCTCCGGCTGCAAGATTTACTGAATCAACTACTTAGTCATATGATGACACAGCCCAATAAAGCTGATCGGGTGTATTTAATACACACAACAACGATAGGTTTAAATCGCAAACTCTCTCAAACTCTCTTTAAAATCAATTGGGTATTCTTTCTGTCAATATTACGATAAAAGAGTAGCAGAACGACAATTTAATAACCAGGAGCCAGCTTAGTCATGTTTATAGTGATTCAATTACATCATTAGCTTTATCACAATTATCTGTCAAAGTTGTTTAGAGTGTGGGTTTGGAAGCAGTTGCATTGTTTCTCTGCTGTGTTTCACACCTTCGTGAAAACAGAGCAATGTTGATATTTTAAAGGGATGATTTAGGGTTTTCTATCAAAAGGTTACCACTGTAGTTAACTTTGTTAGATACGTCATTTAGTATACATCCAGATTAGCTTGGCACCAGAGAGCAAGGACTACACACCAAACCAAACTATTTTACTTAAAAATTAATAGAGCAAAAAAAAAAAATAGTTTGTCCAGATAGTTTGTACACCTGTTCATTAATATGTAAGATTTAAATACACAAACTGCAATGAGCACAAACGCACAATTAATTACTATGACTGTTTTGAACACATGGCAGCCATATTAAATTGAGATTTCAAACGGAGCTCATTTTTTTATCTTGGAAGCCTTCCTGCTTAATTTAGAAATGTATAATTTGGAGACTTTTGCATCTAACATACTACTAATTGATAAATGTTTCTTTTCCTCTGCTTAAACAATATAAAGCATAGAATAAAACAATAGAGAAAGTAAAAAGTAAAAACAGCAATTAAGAAATAACCCTGAAAAGCCTGAAATTCAACACTAGAAAAGGTAAAAAGCAGCAATTTAGCGTAAAACACACACAACATACAGGCCCCTCTAAACAGATGAGTTTTACATCTTGAAGCTTAGTGTTTCAGCAGCTTTGCAGTTCACAGGAAGTTTGTTCCAGATAACGGGAGCATAGAAACTGAAAGCTGCTTCACCATGCTTGGTTCTGAGCAATGTTGGGTATCTTACATTAAAAACATAAATAGTTATAGTTACAAATGACTTTTTCCCAAATGTAATTGTGTTAGTCAATCAGTTACCACACTATACAAATAATTAGTTATTCAGCAAAGTAACAGATGTTATTTTTAGGTTCCATAATGCAGTAATGTTCTCTAATATCTATAATGTCAAAAAAAACATTTTTCTTTTAATAACCGAATGAAGAACAAAAACACCATATGCAGTATTTATGAACTTTGGGATTTATTTCAATTTAACTCAAGACTGCACCAGTAGGCAGAAAAAATACATATAAAATCAAATATTGTAAATAAATAGTCACATACTTTTCATTCAAGAGAAAAATCAAGACAGATAAATTTGGGTAAAAAGAAACAAAGGAAAAATTGGCTAAGTAGTGCAAATCTTTGTAAGAGCACTGTCCCACTCCTAATATTTAGATTGGATTATGGCAAAAACATCCTTCTTCTACATTCACTGAAGTAAGTCGAAGTAGATATAGTTGCCAGAAACTGTAATTAAGTAAGAAAAACTTTATTTCACATAATGCAATGCAAGGCTACGCTTAGCGTATATACACCGTGCTGGACTGGGATATAAAAAACGGCGCAGGCTTTTTGACCAGAGACCAGCCCACCAGGTGCTATTGGAATACATCAAAACCCCCACCCTCCACCTCATGATGCTTAATAGACCTAATTGACTTTCATGTAATGCACGTGTAAAACAAATGCAGAGAAATCTACTATTTTTCTACAGTAGTTAAAAACAATCAGCATCTGTCTTCGACAGAATTGCAGACTGCACAGAAGATACTGTACCATAGCAAAGGGAAATGTACTGTAGCTTACTAGTGTTGTGATATATATATATATATATATATATATATATATAGTGGTTTTGGAATTGATTTTTTATGAAAAAATTCATTGCTAATGGTCCATATTAATAAGATTAATATTTTTTGTAAACATAATTAAATATGGGGCACCACTTGATATTCAGGAGCTATATTAAATGTCAAATTGTTCTGTCTTAGTTATTGTTTATTATTACCTGCCTGATTAAGGCTGAAGTAATTCAAAAGAAGATTAAGGAATGAGCTCTTTTTTTTCATTGAACAGCAAATACTACATATGTATGTGGAATAATAGACAAATGATGAATTTTGAAAACACAAGAGTTTATTTACAAAAAAGGAAAGAATTAAGTCAAACATTTGAATCCACCTAGCTTGTAACACACACTACTAATTAAAGAAAATGAACAAACAAACTACCAAAAATAAAGGAAAAGATTAAATGGATAAATATGCAAGTTAATACAAACAATAAATTCTGATGTCACAGTTCAGTATGAATCTGGATTCTTAAAGACCAATGCTTATATTGAAATGTTTGGAAGAGAAGCTAAATTAGTTTAAACCAATTGTGGTTAGTTTAAACTAATTAGCACATTTGGTTTATGCCCAAACTCATACACAATGCAAGGGGAAATTTGTTTTTTTTTGGATGAAGTAATGCTTCAATTAACAATTTGCTGGAGAAGAATTCTGTTTTATTGATTGGTTACAGGCAGTACTTAATCTAATTTCATTATTTTGATGCACTAAGAAGGCGGTTTCAAACAGGGTTTATAAGATTAGTTTTCTGTGTTTAAACAATATATTTTAAAACCAGTCTATATTTTGAAAACTATTAATAGAAATCTTTTTTGTTTATGAAGCGCAGGCAATCAAAAGTAGGACATGTGGGTTAGCTTGAGTATGTAGCCTACAGCTAACTCATGTGTCCCCTCTTACAGCCATTCTGATTCATTTATCAAAAACCAAACAAAGAAAAGAAAAACTCCTGTCAGATTGAGTAACGTAGGTTGCAGGATTTACAATTATTTTAAGTCGGAAACCTTAAAAAATACTGTTTTAACCTACAGGCCGAACAGCCTGTTGGTACTCAAACAATAACAAATGAAATCCTTACACGAGGTAGCGAAGCACAGAGAAAAACAAAACAACCCTTAAATCTTGTTTATCCTGAACTAATCTTGCCTCTGCCCAGACAGACCTTATTGAACAGGTAAAGTTCACTACGTTGCTGCGTTCATGATGGTGAAAAGCATAAACCAAGTTAGCTGGCAGGCTAAAAAGGCTGACATCGGTTAGCAGTGAGGCCTTGGGTTCCATGATGGGCAGCTCAGACGTAGGTCTTGTCCTCTCAGCTTGACTCTGCTAAACCGCAAACAGCTCCAACCTTCAGTCACTGAAATAGTACCTGTATGCAGCTTTCTAGCTCAGTGTCTCATCCCACATAGGCTTTGTTGAAGTTGGGGAAAGTGGCTATTGGCTGGTGCAGATCCTACAGCATGCTGTAGGGTGTTATCAGCTCCCTCTCCCATGGCGGCGATCTGTAATTCAGAGATGGCTTTTGCAAGGCTACAGCTTTGGTTGTAAGATTTAGATAATTATCTATTAAAAGCTTTTTCTTTGTGTCCACTTTTCCCTGTTAATGCCTTACCTGGCCCCCTGGCAAAACTTTGATAGACCAGCCCCTGCACAGTTACCAGCTGCCAGCTTAATAAAAAAGGATCCTGGTGTTATTTGTCTCTCAGTTCATAACTTCCCTTCAACTCATTCATGTCACTTAAAAGATAATCCTGTTTCTCCATCACCTTTTCAGCTCTGCTGATTCAGTAAGGACATCTCCTGGTTTCATCTTCATGTTTCCTTCTCACCAGACATCCAAACCGATATAATGACCATCAGCTTTTATAACTATGGCTCCAGCAAATATCAATTGATACTAGAAAGTAATATTTAATCAATTCTAACAGCAAGTTGTTGAGGAAATTACCAAGAATATAGTTATCTGGCTATTAAAAGTTAAAGGGACTGCTTAAAGCAGTCAATTAGATTAATAATTTATGAAAAATTATTATTATTCGGGGCACCACCTTTATCAGGAACTATTTTAATAGCCAAATGTCTATTTCAGTCTAATAATCTGAAGGAAGGAATTCTTTACCGTTTATTGACCATAAACTTTGCGATATGTGCGTGTTGAACAAGGAAGACAATGGTTACTTTCCAAGATACACGATATATTAAGAAAAAGGAGAGAAATAAGAAAAACATTTTAATGACCAAGCTAGGGAAAAAAAACACACTACTGATTAAAATCAATGAATTGTTGAAATGAAAGAACACAAAAAGATGAACATGTAATAAGACGAGAAACCATGGATTCTGGTGTCACAGTTCTGGATGAATTTGGATGTTTTAAGAACCAAAAGACTTGATCTGCAGATGCTGGAATGAAAGTGAATTAGTTACACTAATTTTAATTAGTTTATCTAATTTAGCACCACTGGTTTACCTCTAAACCAATAAGCAATGTAAGAAAACACAAAACATTCTTTAGAGTAAGAAGTAGTATGTTTAAGAATTATCTTGATAAGAGTAATTAATCTTTGGTGGATTACTTAATTCATGGATTGATCACGACAGTAAAACAATTTAATTCCCATAGTTTGATCAAATAAGGAGAGTTCAGACACGGCTAATGAGATTAGTTTCTGTTCTTAAACAATCTATTTTTAAACCGAGTTCTTTTTTAACCATTAATAGCAATCTTTGTTTATAAAATGGAAAGGGGGATCTCCAGGTAGTGTTACCCAGCAGGTTAACAAAGGATCACTAATCTGGCTAGCAGTGGTGGAAAGCTCCTGGCACCGGCTTCTCCTGGCTGGCTGCGTGGTGATCGGCATCCACCTTTTAACAGTACCTTTTTGGAGCACTCCAGTTCGGCATTCACCTCCTATCGACTCGGTGGCTAAATGCGGATTCTGGTTGGTTCGGCTCTCGGCACATGTGGCTCACAGATCCTGTTTCTCAGTAATTGGCATCCTGAAACTCAGAAAGGTTTCGTCGGGCTCTGTGGATAAACAACGTCTTTGTTTATTTATGTTCAAGATTCACCTGGATTGGTCTTTGGATTCCTTTGGAGCAAGTTTCTGCAAGAAACTCGGGCCTTCCTCCGGCAGCGAAGGAAGATGGTTGGAGATGATCTTCCGTTGCTCCCCGGCCGGCAGAACGCAGAAGAACGAGCGGGTGGGAGAGCACCCCTATTTAGAGATTTCCGCGCTTCCACTTCCTTTGGGGCTAGAGCAGAGTAGCGCCACCTGATGGCTGTGTGTGACCCAACAAAGTTATCATGCAGCTTCTGTTAGGCACGATATCCACTGGATTCTTCTTTCTAGCGTAACATGGTTGATAAAAAAACAAAGGACGCGCAGTAAAAAAAAAAAGGATCAGCTGATCAGATTGCTTTCATGATTGAAGGAGAAACAGGAAAGGTAGGGTGAGAATGAGAGGAGACAAGGCAGCTGTGCAGCGGAAAGATACAGATGAACTCCAGCATTGTGTCTTTTTTTTCATTCTATCTGACAAGTTCCTTTGAACCTCAATACTTAACATATAATATTTTATCTGAATACAGGTTGGTACCATTTTTACAGGATGGTTGACAACGCTACTAACTAACCTTGTTAATAATAATTCACTCTCAGTAACATCATATCACATGCCGGGCAGTATAGTGACTCCGTCTTGCTAGATAGTGCGCAATAGGAGTTATTGTTACTGACTGTAAAAAGTTAGTAAACACAACAAAGTTAAACTACACCTAAACTTGGTTTATATCTGACCCAGATAGACTGCATTCCATAACTTCTTACCTGAAGTTCAGTTCCCCTGCCACTCGGACCTTCTGGACTCCACTACTTGCTAATGTTGTTGAAGTTGAATCTTTGGAAGCTCCTCCACAGCCACCACCAAACAATTATGTTACTTTTACACATTTGGAAGCATCTGCGAAGGGCATTGTTTCTTTTTGGCCCTATTTATTTCTGGCTCTCCTTTCTTCTTTTTTTTTTGTTCTCCATTTTCTTCTCCTTGTTATATGTTTGCTTTCATGAGAGCAACAAGGGGAGGGTGCATTCGATCTCCTTGGCTGTAATTGGTCCAGACCAGAGTCCAACATGACCTATTGGCCAATCCACCACCTTTCCGAGTTTATACCGTAAAAAAAAATAATAATAATTGGCCCACAAATTACCATCAACCAACAGGGCAAATGTCCACCTTACCCCATGACCAGTCCAGCTATGCATAGATGTGAAACTGAACATGGAATCTGAGCCATCACTTCTTGGCAGAACTATTTGGCTAATAGTGATTTGACCAGTTGAGGGTAGTCTCAGAGCATTAACATACCCAGTCAAAACACAGCAAGACACTGTACAACATCCCAGCCCTAACACAGACCCCAAAAAACATTTGTTCCACTACTTAACTCTGGGATATGTACCGTTAGATCATTCAGTTGCCAAACCATAATTTTGTGTTTCTCTTTAATATGACACAAAACCAAGACACTACCTTTCTTTAGATGATAACTTGTTTACACAGTGGGGACATATCTCCTGCAGAAAATTGCCTCATACTCTTTAAATAATTTGGCAGGCTAATCATTCAACAAGACAGCGAAAAGCATAATGGATTAAAGATTTGTGTCCTAGTACATCATTAGATTAGCATGTTGCAAACGTTCCATCACAGTTCACCCGAATATCAATTAATTTTAAAGCTTATTTGCAACAGAGTGTTCTTGTGTGCTTTCTGGATTTCTTACATTTAAAGGCAAAAAATGGGAATTTATTTTTAGCTTGAAAGCAACAGTTATTAAGTTTAATAACATTTAATGTAGTCTGAAGACAAATACGTTTGTCCCCTTTCTATTCAGAGAATAATAACTTTCGTTTTATTTCATAGATGCCTATTATATTGTAAAAACTTGTAGCAATTTCTATCTCTCAAAAAACATCTAAGTGCCAAAATGACATGTTTTGTTTCCCTCGGCTGATGAGCCCTCCATCCAAGAGCTGCCATCTGCATTGTCTGACAATACACAGCGTGCAGACATATGCATGTGTACAAACACTTGCACACACAAATTGCATTCAGAAAATTACATCACTTCCCTGCCGTTGTCTGAAAATTACATCTGTCCCCCACTGTTGCACCAATCATTCCATGGGTCTCCTTTATTTCTTTGCTGTTACCTTCTCTCTCTCTCTGGTTCTACCTCACTATTTTAAGCTTTACATTCCACTTTTCACGTGGTCGTAAATTGCCAGGCCTGGATTGCCCTTATGAGCAGCGTGGGGTGGACAGGGCCAGCAGGAGATGCGTGCGAATGCACCAGTTACTGCGTTATCACCAACTCTTTTCATTTTCCTCTCCAAGTGATGCTGTCAGGAGCCAAACAAGATATCACTCTGCACCCACAGCCAACCCTCCCTCCTGTCAGGAAGTTGGCAAAGAAAATGGAATAAAAGAATAAAGACAATAGTAAACAAACTGCTTGCCTTTCAGAGTCTAGGACCACTACCATAAACAACTAATCCCATGATTTTCTTTGTTCCTTAATCCCATTAGCCACTGGAGCCTGGCATGGCACTCTGGGTGAAGATAATGGCACCATGCTGTGTGTATTGATGAAGTTCAGGACCTTATTAAACACAATTCCCCTGTCTGATCCAGCAATTATATCCAATTTTTCAAGTCTAAACTAACATAAACAAAATTCCTCTCCAAACTTTCAAATATTTAATAACCTGCCTCTTTGTTTCAAGGTAAGTTTTGAATAAAGCAATAAACTACTTTCAATAGAGCATGGCATCTGTTTATTGCTTAAATAAATTGTAATGCAAAGATCATTGATCAATGACCTTTACAATGGCATGTGAAGCAGTGTTTAATCCCCCTGTGTCTTGTTGTAATAGGGCCCCTCCAAACAAAAACTGTAACTTACGTAAAAGGCGCCACGGTCTTGCCCTTTAATAAATCTAACCACAGTAAATCTAAAACCAAGCACAGCGCTACGAGGTGACTTTTTTCAGTTACTGAGTCTGTCATCTTTCTTTGGTCTCGTTTGTTGGGGTGGGAAACGAGATAATAAAAATACATGATTTAAGCCAAGTGTCACAACAATCAAGGTCGCAAAAAAATCTGGGGATCTTAACAGCTGCTGTTCGGCATTAGGGCGCCCAAATGAGGTCATAATGATTTACAAGCAAGTTCACAAAGAAACTTTGGGCTCACTTTCGAGGTGACGAGGACAAAATAATATTTTGAGAGAGGGAAAAGGGATTGGAAGAACAGTTGATCTTCCCTGCATTCTTTGTTTGGTCTCATAAACCTTCAAGGTGATGTGCTTTTTCAACATCTTTTCATAGACAGACGCAGCCATGAGCTACTCCAAGCTGACCACTTTTATATAGTTAGGAATCTACAATGCTCACAGATGCAATGTTGAAAGTCTAACTTTGGGGAAAAACTGGCATTTTTTACACCTAACAGCCACATAGAAGTTCACATTCAGACTCTTTCTAGTGATACAAAAAGCCTAAATGTAGAACTTTTACGCACAGAGAAATAAATTTGTCCAAAATCATAAATACTATCATCTGCACTCGGAGAAATCAAACATAGGGTGTATTAATTTAATTCATAGTTTTATTTTCAATATACTTAAAATTGTTAATTTTAGGAGTGTAATTAATAATGTTTTATTTGATTTAATCAATTTCATTTCTTAATGAAATCCAATGTTTTATTTCTTAGAGTGTGTTTGGCTTGACCATACACTTGTACATTAAGTTTTTGAAGTATTCACCATCTGCTTTTTTTCCTCGTTGAGACCTACCGTTGCTCCATTTTCTGTTAAACTTCCATTTTCTGTGCCAAGTAAGGATGCAGGCTGATAAGTGCCAGATAAAGGCTTTAACCAAAATGTGGTTTTGTTACCTCTAATCCCATATCCATAGTCTGTCATAGAGTCTTGTTTGTCAGGTTAAAGGTACCATTGGAAAATAAAAAAATTTAATCAGGTATTAAAAATACTTTAAATTAAACTCACATTTCTGTCTTAAACATGTTTTTTTTTAGCTGATGCAATTTTCTAATCTTAAATGTCATGTTCTCATTACCTGTAGACATAAATCATCGTAGTTAACAGTAATAAAGGCCAAAAAAAGTTAGTCAGTAAGTAATTTATATAATGTGTTTTTCTTAGTAAATTGATATACTTAAATAAATTTTACTTTCAAATATGTTGAGTTTTTTTATGGGCCAGTAACTTCTAAGCATTGTCATTAAGTCTGATTTGTCTAATATGTTATTGACATATTTGTTGAGATCATTACACATTTTATACCTTTCAACTATATATTTTTCATCTTTCCTAAATATATTGCTACAATATCAGGTACAATTATCACTTAATGATCAGTTCTTATCACATGGTACTTGTTTCCAACATTTGCTAGTACATTTTTTGTGAAAATGTGAGAATTTGTACCTAAGAAAATATCTGATGTTGTGTCAGAAGACCCAAGGCTTTAAGATTAGATTTGTTGCCTCTATGTCAACAGAGCCAGAAAAACACTCCACAGTAAGCGAAACCATTGCAACAATTATCAGACTAGACAAATTAAGGAGGAAATTTCCTAAGAAATCTTTGAAAAATGGTTCCTGAAACACACCAAAAGTGTCAAATAACTACACAAGTTCAGTCATTACTGAAACAAAATTAGTTGAGACAAAAATCTGACAATGAGTTTGGAAAGGGGAAGACTTCATTGTCAGAGAGGCACATAAATGTACATGTGGAATCAGGTGTCATACCTAGCAAGGCCTGAGTTACCAAAGCCACATTGCCCCAAAAGCAAAATATTTTAGAGATTTTTATGAAAGGCTTGACATTGATCCATTACATCAAATACAGAGACTACCACAATCCTTTGATCCTGCAGCCCAGCATTGCCATTCACCTTCTCACCTAAAAGCAAATATTTTGTGACATCAATGTTTATGTTTCCTTGCATTGCATCAGGGGACTGAATGGCAAGAAACAAAGTATTTTACCTATAATTATTTATTTTTTTTAATGTTTGGACGAGGATTTAGTAAAGCAGATGGGTTACTCTTGCTGTGTGGTCAAACGTGCGGCCGGTTGGGGACCTGACAAAATGCTTGTTTTGAATTCCCTCTAAAAATGATGGCAAAAAATAAAAGATTGTGGGCGATCCGGAGATTAAACCCAGACTATCCAAAGAAAGCCTGAATGCCTGCAGCTACTGAAACTTGTGACGCTCATTCTGCTCATGGTAAGTCCTTGTGACCATGGATTTGTTATTTAGAGACTTTATTGAAAACATTCAGGTTTGCATATTTTAAAATCCTCTGCTTTATATTGGTTTCACACTCTGATTCGGGTGTCCCAAACCACGATCTACAGCACCCTCACTATGCATGCTACATGCATCGGTTATAAGTCTTATTCTGACATTTGATTCTACTTTAAACATTAAAGCTACTACATGACTGCATGTTTCTCCAAGAATGGATAGAAAAATAAGAATTGTGTAAGCAGTGATATTCCGTTTTTCCCCAGAGACCAGACGACATTGAATTTCTCCAGTCATAGGACAACTGAATTTGTACAACAGTGACTAAATTTCCAATAATAAATAAGGACACTGATCAATGAAGACTTACCCAGCTTTTCAGTCGCAGTGAAGATTTTGCCATTCTCTTTGGCAGTTAACCATGAGTGATGTGAATCACACTGTGACTCTGCTTGGCCAGGTCTGACCTCTGCTTTTAGCACAATCCAGACTTTTGCAAGCCATTATTTTTTCATTGAGTGGAGGATCCTGGCCTTTCTGTTAAATAGGATAAAACATATCTTTCCAGGAGATTTGTGGCCAAGACACCAGCGATTGGATCTCATACTCTAATCTCATATGGGTTTTCAGTTATTTCCATTTTGTCGTCAATAGAGATTTTAAGCTTCTCTGTGAACGTCTTCTTGTCTTCAGATGTTGAAGAGCTTATATGTTGGGAATTTCACCCGTTAGCTCTCTTAAGTGTGTTTGTCGCATCTTTATTGCCCGTCATTTTGTTAGTTTTGTTGTAAAACAACCACTCATGCACAAAGATGTCAACTAAGAGTCTCATATTGGGACTTGCACTGCAAACTACAACCTCTTTAATTTTGGACTCACTAAGTCAAGTTTTTGTCTTAAAACTGCCTGGCCTTGAAGTCAATTTTCTAAAACATCAAACAGGCATTTCAGATACCTGCAAGACAGAAGTTTGACATTCTGTGAAAGCAGACAGAAAAAACTTGAAAGGAACATGAAAGGAAATGCTGCTGCTGTGTATGGAAGGCTGCTACAGTTCCCCAGCTGTAATTAAAAGATCCCTTCTCGCAAGACTTGTCACAGTTCAAAATTAATTGTGTATTTTGTTTTAATGGATTAAACATGTAATCATGTTTGTACAATTATCTTGATTCACCTGCATGATCACAACTTAATGGAAGTAACAAATATCATATTTGCCTTTGCTGACTTCCTAAGTTGTTTGATTAAACTGATGGAGTATCATTTGATTTTCTTCATTAGGCCCCCATAATAATTAAAACGAGATTGTATTTCTATTCTTTTTGTAATGTGAATAAATAATTGCTGTTGGTGAAATTGCTGTAGTATCAGAGCAATTCCATATTTGCAGCATAATAAAGCACAGAGATAACAACACTGTGGGCTGTGAGCTTTGATTCTCCTACAGGAAAAGCTGTCTGCATCCTTACTTTTCGACTTGAAAAAGAAGTGGGTGGCTCAAGATGCACGATGTGTAGCACAGATTTGCATGTCATGTTTTCTCCATTCTACTTCTCAATGTGGGAGACGATGATCCAAGCTTTTTCCTTTTTTATCAAAGAGCCAAATTGTTTAAGACTTTAAATTAATAAATGTGGAGCAGCAATGGAAGAGAAAGGAGAAAATATGTTTATAATAAGACAAAGGTGTTTTAAAACTGAAAACTCAAGCCTTCAAATACTAGTTGTCCAACGTTAGGGAAACATATTCAGTCTGTGGGAAATTCCATCCTTATTGACATTTTGAGGAGTTTAGAGCAACATTTTACCAGAGTTGAACATTTTCTAAATGAAAATGTAAATGTGCAGCAGATTAGGCATTTGGCTAAGCACTTTAAGATCAGAACCAAATTCAACAAATGCTGTTTTATTTAACCAGGTAATTGATTGTTCCACTGATGACGGCAAAGAGCAGATGGAACTAGATTTACTTTTACTGTTAACTATTCTTAGCTTGTGAAATTGCTAAAATGGCTTCTGTTCTAATGGTATGTTCACACCGCCCTGTGCGTCTAGGTAGCAGGGCAGCTAGATTACATGCAAAGTCTATGATACCTACGCAGCATGTGGGCATCAAGCTGGGTCAAGCTGGCACGCAGCAAGTCAGGGGTGGGTTTTTTTCTTCTTCATTGTCAGTGGAAGTAAAGACTGTTTAGGTTTTTTTTCTTGTGCATTAGTTACTTAAGGCAGAGATAGAAAAGCTCAAAATTGTATTGCAAACAAAACTAAGACATAATCATAAACCTATCTGGGCCAAATGAATACATCAGTAAGACAGATGAAGCAAAAAGTAAAACTCTTAAATATAAGAAGAGTGGTTATTTTATACATTTCTCTATTACATCAAAAAGTCAAAATGTTAAACGGGTTTGTAGGATTTCCTTTTATTACCCTCTACAATATTGCTAAAATTAGAAACATTCTGTCCTGGGTGAATGCTAAGAATCTACATTACTACTGAATTTATTGTATCAAGGCTGGACTACTGTAATTGTTTACTATCAGGAAGTTCACAAAATACAATTAAAGCTACTATACCGCTTTTTTTTAAATAAGCTAGGTAAAAACGTAAACACAGTCACAGAGCACCCATCCCTCTCTTCAGTTAGATACCCTAGGCCACGCCCCACTGATTTGGAAACACTATGAGGGATCATAAAACACCAGTTGCAGTCCACTCACCAGTCTTTTGTTTTCTGTGATTTCAAATGGTGTTTTTCTTTCGGAACTTTGTTAGTTTGTCCTAAAGTTTAGGTAGTAGCAGCTAGCTGTTTCTCCTTCCCTGACATTATTGAGTAGAGAACCTCTCTCACCAGTAATCTTCTGTTGCAGAATACAGTATCGTGTGATGAGTGGAGGAGACACATTAATGCAGAAGTACGCTTGTACGGTAAGTCACCCGGGTTTCCACTGGACGTGTCAAGCAACATGTTACAGGAGCAGCACGTTTTACTCGCGTGTTCTGCTGCTTGGCCCTTTCCACGGGGGGCGTCAGCAGCACGTAGCAGCAGGGAAGCAGCTGTCACTGAGAGAGCCCGAAATCATGCGAGATCAGCAAAATCACGTGTGGTTTTGTCAGTAAACGCAACAACAAGCAGGAAAAAGACTACAACATGGCTCCAAAAGGTCTGTGTTTTATGTTCTGTCCATTTTACATTCGCCAATAACTTTATGTTATGTCAGGCAATATACAAAATCCCTCGAAGTGAAAAAAAATTATGTTAGTGGCGATCCAAGGTAGTGTAGACCCTGCCGCGACCTACTGACTTCTCATGGGGCCACACAGGTAGTAAGGTAAAGCTAACGGAAAGAAGCACCTTTTTTTTATTTTGAAAATTTCTGGATGCTGAGCCATCTTATTTCCTGTCTTCCCCTATCCAAAATGTCGAAATTGACACGTTTCACAGGCGTAGCGCGTAGCAAATGGACTGCCGCGTATATTTAGAAAAACGCTGCGACATGACGCACCTGTGACGGTGCGAACTCGTGCTACTTTCGCCTTCGGTGAAAAGAATTATATTGATTGCAGCGCTGGCTAGCAGGGTTAGTGTGCTGCTGCTGTAACATGCTGCTGACGCGTCCGGTTGAAAGGAGGGGTCAACAACCTGATGATCCAATTGCTTGGTCCAAAATATTTATAGATTTGATGTGTTAAAGCATTGTTAGGGTGCATGGAAAAATTTTTGATCTATCTTGTTTTGGAAACGTATAGAATCTTTAAAAGATGTCAGTTGATCCAAAATGCTACACCCAGAGTTGTGATAATATTAAAAAGAGAGATCACATTTCTGCTATTTTAGGTTCAGTTTATTCCCTAATCTCAAAGCAATGAAGGAAAAACTGGATGTCTTACAGAAAAAATTATAAAGACAGTCACTGAAGGAATTTTGTGCATCAAGGGTTGTGCACGTTAAATGTGGGAATTGTGACTCTGCTTATTAATCAGGTATATTTTGTATTGACTGATCCTAGCTTGTAATTTTTTTTAAATATTTAAACAATATGAATTATAATTGAGCAACTTAACTATTCTGCAATTCATAAAGTTCAGCAGGTGTATTATAGTTCCATATGATTACTAGTAAATGAACAATATTGCCTGTATCTCATACTAAACCCAAATATTTGATATTCGAAATTCGTACATTTTTAACAAGATGTTTTTCAGATCTGTTGTTTGCCAACTCATGTTGGCATCCCCAACTGCCTGTTAACATAGCCTACCCAGTCCATCCAGTGGACTGAAGATAATGTGTGTCAATACATCAAAACTGTCATTTATTTGTTGGGGAAGCGCATATCCTTACCAGTACATATGAAAGTTATATAAGAAATAATAGGAATAAAGGAGAGAAAGTGAAATAGTGCTTTTTTAGGTAAACAGACTCCAGGCACCATTCAACTTCAGCATTTAAACTAATGCTCAAGGCTGTAATCCAATTATTCTCCACCAACTGCTGCTTTCAACAAGCCCTAACCCCATTTAGGAGGTCCATTCACCCAAAGGACTCTTTTTAATAAACACCAGCAGACAAGTGTTGACCAAAAGGCAGCAAACCACTGCTTTGTGTTTTCACTTTTAACTGCTTAATTAATCAACTACTTTGGCCTAATGACCCAAAGTTCTTCAAATAAACTATTAGGAAGTGAACACAACAAAGAGAGGAGTTGCAAAGAAACCCCTTTTTACAGTTATGAATAGAAACATATGAACTTCAAAGGCCTTTTGAGCAAAACATGTTATACATGTACGCAGTTGTAATTTGTGCAGAATACAACCAGTGCCAGTTTAAGACTGTATTGGAGTGTTTCTTTCTTTGGCAACTAGACATACTAATGCCATAAACCTCTGGTGAGCCTCAGATATTAAAGTATTTAGAACACAGTTTGTAAAAAGACACCAAAATAACAAAAGACATAAAACAAATTCTGACTTGTGGGTAGTTGTGGTAAATTATAGTACAAGAATGCCAAACAACAAAGATTATCTGACGGCATTAGTAAACAGAAAAAGGAAACATTGGATAGTTGTGGGTTAGCCAGAGTCACGAATGACTGTGAATAACTAAAATCCGTGATTGCTTGAGACCCACTATCAAAACGCTTATAAATGCCTGTGTTAGTAGTTCACACACACCACATACTTTAATATGAATGTATTAACACAGTGAAATCCATCTTAGCACCAATGCAAAAGCTGACATCTACACTATTCCTTATCTCCACTCTTGGGGGTACAGCCCATCAGTGTCAAGGAAATTAAATGCAGCTTCTGCATTGGCTGGTTTGAAAATGCTGGCAAAGATTGTATAAAGTAGCATTTCCCCCCATTATTCCAGATTCTTATGAAAAAATATATATATATTTTGGACCACTAAATATATCTTTCTACTTGACAGGTACAAAAAATAGCTAATAGGCAGATTTTTCTGGAAAATCTGTCTTGCTGAGCTTTTGACTGTCTTAATGCTCTTGATGCAGCATGGTAACCAATCAGAGCATCTCACTGTAGTGACGCTGCCCAACGTCAACATTGTCTAGCCAACCACTATCCGCTAGTGGTTAAAACATCTAGCAAAGAAAAGCCCGCCCAACGACCTTTGCAAGCTTCAAATTAAAAATGTATATGCTGTGTATCGAACAAGTCGCTTTGTCAGCTTTGTTTGACGCTGACAATGCGTGGGATGTGAAAACAGCATATGAACACATATAGTAATACTCAAAAGCTTGCCTTCAGAAACATGTGCATGTAGAACCTTTTTTTTAAATCAACAGAATATCTGGCAAGTAGCTTTACTGCAGGTACAAAACATCAATTAAGTCACTTTTTATTGTTAAAAGTAGCTTTAAAGTAATACAGAAAAAACAAAATGAGAATAGAAGAACAATAAACGGTTGAATAGAGTGGATTAAAATCCCTGAAGAGCTAGTCCAACTAGCTGAATTCTTGACAAGTGGTAAATAGCAGTAGCTAGAGAGGCTTTCTTTAACTTTTGTTACTCCTGCTTCAAATTCACTTCTCATGGAAAGCATGGACTTGTTAGGCTTGGGCCATAGGCCAGTCATTATCTTGACACTGTTTGATACAAGAACCAATAGCATTCTCACTACTTTTTTCTTATTGAGATGGTAGAGGTCAATGAGTTAACCCTTTTGAAAGAAATGGAAAGGTAACTGTGGAGACAAAGTTCTGATATATTGATGGCATTGACATATGTAGCAGACTGTGATTTGAATTCGCAAGTCCTCATTATAGCCCAACTCTGACTGAGAGCAGCATTATTAACACAGAGGGAGGCTCAGATGCCCACATGAATACTAAAGCTCTATTTGCTGTCACTGGAGGATTTGCTCCAAAATCGATTATAAAAATATGTACTTTCCATCAGTATGAGAATTTGACATTGCCATAGTCGAAGTGTTTTTCCCATGTAGTCAGCATATTTAGAAAAATGGTTAACTCTTGGTTAAAGTTATTTAAGCCGTATCTCCTTTTTAGTTCATCTTCAGTGTTCTTCATCAGATCAATCTCAGCACTCCCAAAGATCATGATGTTTTAGAGGAAATGAAAATCCAGAAATAATGTGCAAAGTTAGAGTCAATAAAGCTGTACTTATCATTGTCTAATTTAGAGGTACTCCATTATGCATGCACACGCACTGTTTCACAGAGATACACAACCCTGTGATTCCCTGCTATGGATTGCCCTTGCTTCTTTCAGTGTTTGCAAACATAGCTGTGCCAGAAGGCCCCTGGCTGGCCTCTTCACTGCTAATCAGGAAACTGCACTCTAATGCTGCTGCCGCCACAAACACAAGGGCAACATTAAAACAGTCAACAAGTTCTTCAAGATACATTTCAAAATGTTGTCAGTCTATTGTCCCATCAGGTCATCTTGCTTAGATTAGCTTTTTCTTCAGGAACAGTACACTAACTGTTTATTAGCTAAAAATGTTCACATGCTTGTCAAGGCAAATAGGTCAATTACATGGGAAAGACTCAATGCACTAAGGCATCGAGGTTGTGATTAAGATACTTGATGTAGTTCCAGCTGAGGATGAGAAGGAGGAAGAAAATGGGATTTAAATGACTATGGACATGGCATGGTTGTTGATGCTAGCGAGTTGTTTTGAGCATTATAGAAACCGCTTCTCTGCTGGGATTCTCACACACAACCATATCTTGGGTTTACAGAAAACATTCTAAAAAAGACAACATTTATTGTGAGTGAAAATGGACTGTTTGTGTTTAGTTTAGTAATGACTCATCTAAATTGTTACTATTTTCATGTAGGTAACCAGATTAAAGTTACCTGTTTAAGCCACTGTGCATTACTATTTTTTCAATTTTCTAAAGCAAAAAGGTCACCTTGTTTGTTTTGCCCTGAGTCTGAAAGTTCTGTAATCTATACTCTGAGTCTGCCCCCTAGTGGAACTCTCTACTAGTAAATGCAGTGAGTAAGCAAGTACATCCCCAAGACACAGCTTGTTGCTTCAGAGTTGCTGGTGTCAACGTGATGTTAAAAAGCAAGTTTAATTCCAGCCTTACTGTGAAAATGCACTTCCAATAAAGTAATTATTGCCAAAACTGGTAGACTAATTGTTACTGTGTTGAGGCAGTGGGGAGATTTATTGGCAGCTGCTGAAAGTAACTAATGTAGTTACTTTTAAAATGATCAGTAAAGTAACTAAGTTACTCATGGAAGGAGTAATCAGTAGTTAGTAATGCAGGGCAACACTGTAATTCATTGATAGCTTTAACTTACAAAACAAATGGCTTCTTAAAGTATGGAATAACACTATCCAGAATGAATACAGTTGATCATTATTTATGGCGCCTATTCACAACACACAGCATAATTGTGGAGGATTTTATGATAAATGTAATATAAATATAATATAATATATAATATAATATGACTATATATTTTCAGAGGTTAAAGAATGTGTTTATTCTACAATGCATGTAATTATGAAATATGAAAATAGAAATTGGGAAATAATCAAATCAAATATGGATCAAATAAAACAGATTTATGGGGACCCAGATTTAGGCCTTCCATTGAAGCCGGACCTAAGCTGTTTTGATGGTACTGGGTGGTACTTGCATGTGCTCTTCAAACAAGGTAATGCATCATGTTACAAACCTCAAACTGTATCAAATATGACAAGGAGTTCACTGTACACCAATTGTCTCAACATTATATCCAATTTAGCACCTTTGGGATGTGGTGAAATGGGAAATTATGACCATTATAGATCTGCAACTGACAAATTTACAGCAACTGTGTGATTCTATCATGACAACATGGACTACAATCTCTGAAGAGTGTTTCAGACACCTTTATGAATTAACCAAATACAAATCAGTGTTAGGGCAAAGGGTTCTGGAAACCCAGAACTAGAGAGGCATACATAATTAAGTGCGTGTTTAGTGCATATGTGTAACTTTTAATAGCATAACAATAATTGCACTATGTAAAAAAGTCTCAAACTACTGCTACTAAATCTGAAACTGGATTTTCGTAAGAAATACCTAATAGGCTTTGTAAAAAATGTCTAAGCATTTATTCAAGCACAATGGCTAATTTTTCACTCACTTTCAGTTTATGTTACCTTTTCTGAAGAATAGCACTTTGCTTATCGAGCCACTTAACATTGACCTATGACTCATTCAGGCATAGAAAGGATAAATCAGTGATGTTTCTGTACATAGCTGGCAAGCCAACAAAGAATCAATTTCAAATAGTATTTCAAAGCTTTGTTGCTTGCAGCTGTGACAAAGACAGATTTGTTCACATTTATTTTATTACATCTCAAAGAAATCCAACATTTTGACAACTGGAAAAAGTCATTATTCCACTGTTAAGTTATTGCAAAAGATCTATTCGCCAAAACCAACCTTTGAATCACAACCCAGCATTCAGTCATTTGTCTTCTAGTTATCCAATATCAGCTCATGGGGGTCAACAATACCAGGATGGAATCCTAGACATTTTACTGCAACATTTGTCATTTCATTGCAAGATCCATTACTGTTTAGAAGAAAGAAGGGATTAGTAACGTTTCCTGTGAGTTAAGAGTCTGCCCAGATATATCCTACCAGTGCCAGTAAAACCTCCAAAGGGGGGGACTCATGAAGTTTCATGATCAGATGACCCAAAGACCTCAACTTAGTAATAAGGACATGGAGGAGCAGTGGCTCCGATTCTAGCTCTGTACAGATGGTTGAACTCATCACCCTCCCTCTGTTGCTGAAGAAGGTTGAGCCCAGCCACCCTATGAATAAACACATTTCAGCCATTTTTATCTGGGATCTAATTTTTTTTCATAAGTCATATTTCATAGGTATAGCTAATGTTAGAATGTAGCACAGCAGTAAATCATGAGCATGTTATCAGAGAGACTCTTGAATAAATGATGAGAGAAGATCCTGTCAGAATTTTGGAGGTTTAATAAAAACCTGGTTGATCAAGCCACGGAGGTACAGACATTTACATTGAAGCATGTGAAATACTGACCTGTCTCAACATAACTAACAAACCCTTTTATTAATTTAGTTAACCTTACAATTTTAACTTCATATCGGTAGACACTTCTACAGGGTGAAGTTTGTAGACTTTCAGGCATCTTCTACTGATTGGGAAGCCACAATCTCATAGAATGTCAGGATACCCGGTGAAAGGGGGTTGTCTGCACGGCAACGCATGAAGCAGGGATTTTAATATCAGTTCATTTGACCTGACCTGAGTCATACAGTTTCATTCAGTAATGCTGCATTCAGACCGCAGGCTTTGTCAGCGTCAGGCAACGCTCATAAAGCAACTTGTTCGACACATATACACAGAAGATACATTTTGAAGCTGAAGCTTGCAAAGCTCGTAGGCAGGCCTTTATCTGCTGGATGTTTTAAACACTCGTGGATCATGGTTGGCTAGGCACCGTCGATGTCGGGCAAGGTCACTACAGTGAGATTCTCTGATTGGTTGCCGTCCTGCGTCAAAAGTGTTAGGACTGTCAAAAGTTCAACCAGCTGAACTTCTTTGTTGCTGGCGTTATGAGCTTTGAAGCTTGAAACGCAGGGAAAGCTTGAAAAGTTGACGGAGCCAAAACTCACAAAGCGCCACAGAGACTGTGACGCTCCACCAACAGCCTCCACCATAGACTTAACATGTAATCTTGACGTTGCTGACGCTGACAAAGCCTGCAGTCTGAACACAGCATAATACTAATCTCTATAACAGAGAATTTAGCACAAAGTGACTATGAGTTACAGTAGAATACACAGAACAGATGATTCTCAATATTAATTTCCCCCCACAAGCATTTTGGCTTAACCATTTCTTCAACATAAACTGAAGTAGACTACTTGTGAATAAGACCACAAAATATATGAATTACTTCACCAGAAGTAGAAACTGACTCAAAATCTGGAGAAGGCAGTGCTACTTTTACTGGTAGAGAACCATGGCCAAAGACTTAGAGGAGGTGACTTGTATTTAAATTACGATGCTAAAAAGTGGGGCTTGAGAATTTAAAAAAATATATATATAATAATCAAAAAGCATGATGTTCTCACATGAGATACTCTTCTTTTCACCACTATATCTTGAGATACTGTCCATGATCACCAAAAATTAGCTTTTATTTTTTGGGTTCAATTTACCAACATTATCAAAATGCAGTAGGCAATTTGGACAGTGGACTTTCTGGACATTGCTGTCTGAAAAAGCTGTTGTTTTGCTCCTCCTGATGTATGTTTAGGTGCTTGCCATTTGGATAGTCATTTTCCACGATATTCATCATGTCTTCTTGTAGGAGGTCACTCTGAGGTTTGTTTGCTTTTTTAATCACAATCATATTTCATGAGTGAATTGACCCAAAAGGGAACTAACCACATCAAAGAAAATAGGATAATATAAAGGGTAGTATATAGTTTTCAGGAAATCATGTACAGTTAAATGAATTACAGGTATTAACAAGGCAGGGTACAAAATAGAGGTAAAACTTAGAAAAGGGATAAATCATAGTTTGTGTTTGCGTGGTTGGCTTGTTATCACAGCATTGTTGTCTTTACTGCATTTCCCTGGTTTTGTAGAATATCATGTTTACCAGGAAATATAAAGGTAAGGCAAGACCAATGAGTATAATTCATTTGATTGTATGTCCTCACCCAAAACAAAACATTTTGTGAGGCCTTGTCTTTATCTTAGAAAGGCTGACACACAAACTAAAATACATGCATACAAACCATAAATACATTATATGCCCACATATAGGTACATTGCTTCTCTTGGTTTTTCAGTTCAGGAGTTTCCACAATGAATCATCAATCATCTGTGTTCATTTTTTTCCCCCATCCTGTACTGTCAAACCAACTAACTTCATGTCCTCTTTTACCACATCAATAAATCTCATTTTTGGTCATCCTCTTGGTCTCTACCTCAGCATCCTTCTGCTGATATAATCATGCTCTCTCCTCTCAAAATGTCCTAACCATCTCAGTCTGGCCTTTCTGAATTTATCTCCAAAATATCTAACATAACCTGTCCCTCTCATGGAGTCCTTCCTGATCTTATTGATCCTCATCACTCACAACTGAAGCGTCAACATCTTGAACTTTTCCACCTCCAGTTCTGCATCCTGTCTTTTGCTCAATGGCACTCTCTCTAAACCATAGAACACCAATGATCTTACCTACAGTGGGGCAAAAAAGTATTTAGTCAGCCACCGATTGTGCAAGTTCTCCCACTTAAAATGATGACAGAGGTCAGTAATTTTCATCATAGGTACACTTCAACTGTGAGAGACAGAATTTGAAAAGAAAATCCAGGAATTAACATTGTATGATTTTTAAAGAATTTATTTGTAAATTATGGTGGAATATAAGTATTTGGTCATTTCAAACAAGGATGATCTCTGGCTCTCACAGACCTGTAACTTCTTCTTTAAGACCTGTATTAATGGCACCTGTTTGAACTCGTTATCTGTATAAAGGACACCTGTCCACAGCCTCAAACAGTCAGACTCCAAACTCCACTATGGCCAAGACCAAAGAGCTTTTGAAGGACACCAGGAAAAGAATTGCAGACCTGCACCTGACTGGGAAGGGTGAATCTACAATAGGCAAGCAGCTTGGTGTGAAAAAATCAACTGCGGGAGCAATTATCAGAAAATGGAAGACATAAAAGACCACTGATAATCTCCCTCAATCTGGGGCTCCACACAATATCTCATCCCTTGGGGTCAAAATTATCATGAGAACGGTGAGCAAAAATCCCAGAACCACACGGGGGGACATGGTGAATGACCTACAGAGAGCTGGGACAAAAGTAACAAAGGTTACCATCAGTAACACACTACAATGACAGGGAATCAAATCCTGCAGTGCCAGACATGTCCCCTTGCTTAAGCCAGTGCATGTACAGGCCCGTCTGAAGTTTGCCAGAGAGCACATGGATGATACAGCAGAGGACTGGGAGAATGTCATGTGGTCAGATGAAACCAAAGTAGAACTTTTTTGTATAAACTCAACTCGTCGTGTTTGGAGGAAGAAGAATACTGAGTTGCATCCCAAGAACACCATACCTACTGTGAAGCATGGGGGTGGAAACATCATGCTTTGGGGCTGTTTTTCTGCTAAGGGGACAGGAAGACTGATCCGTGCTAAGGAAAGAATGAATGGGGCCATGTATCTTGAGATTTTGAGCCAAAAACTCCTTCCATCAGTGAGAGCTTTGAAGATGAAACGTGGCTGGGTCTTCCAACATGACAATGATCCCAATTACACCGCCCGGACAACGAAGGAGTGGCTCCGTAAGAGGCATTTGAAAGTCCTGGAGTGGCATAGCCAGTCTCCAGACCTCAACCCCATAGAAAATCTGTGGAGGGAGTTGAAAGTCCATGTTGCTCGGTGACAGCCCCAAAACATCACTGCTCTCGAGAAGATCTGCATGGAGGAATGGGCCAAAATACCAGCTACTGTGTGTGCAAACCTGGTAAAGACCTATAGTAATCGTTTGACCTCTGTTATTGCCAACAAAGGTTATATTACAAAGTATTGAGTTGAATTTTTGTTATTGACCAAATGCTTATTTTCCACCATAATTTACAAATAAATTCTTTAAAAATCCTACAATGTGAATTCCTGGATTTTTTTTCCACATTCTGTCTCTCACAGTTGAAGTGTACCTATGATGAAAATTACTGACCTCTGTCATCATTTTAAGTGGGAGAACTTGCACAATCGGTGGCTGACTAAATACTTTTTTGCCCCACTGTATTACCCTTTTATCACAAATCACACCTGCCCCTTTATTCCACCCAGGCAACAGTGCTAACCACTGCGCCACCGTGCAGCCATCACTGCTGTATCACAGCTTTGATACATGTCCTTCACCACTAAAACATACTTCTCAGCCTTTCCCTACCTCATCATTCAATACCACAGATCCTCTCTTGGCAGCCTGTCTTAAACTTTGTCTAAATCTACAAAGACACAATTAAAGGTATTTTGCAACGTAATCACATACCATCATGGCAACAGGATTAGTTTTCTGTAGCAACACCCCTCAAAAAACGAAAAGAGTCTGATCCAGCCAGGCATACATTTATCTATGATCTAACAAGCTAAATAGATTTTAGTTTGAACAGAAAAATATAGTTGATATTTACCTTAGATTCAAATGATGTCTTTTGGGTATACTTTAATTTTGCTATCAAATAAAGTGATGCCTGTGACTACCCTTTCAATGTTAGCCTCTGGTTTGAAATTAGAATGTTTAAAGATTTTTATGAAGTTATTACTGAATCAGTTGTTGGTGACAGAATCAAGATATGTGTCTAAATTGAGCCCATCTGTTGTGTTTTTGATGAGTTATTGCCTAGGATTAAAATATGGTATTGCAAAAAAAAAAAGAACTGTGACTAGATAAATCACACACACCCAAACAATCCCAAGCATTCGCCTCTGCACTTCATAAATTGTATTTAATTTTTTTATTAAACATGGGTTGCCTTCTTCACAAAAAATTCAAGAACAAATATCTCTTAGATTACCGTATTTTACAGAATATAAACCGCTACTTTTTTCCCCATGCTTTGAATCCAGTGGCATATAAAACGGAGCAGTTTATTTATGGCCTTTTACTGCTAAGGGCCACTAGAGGAACTCCTTGATCTATAGATTATACAGGTTACGTTCTTCACCTTAAGGGATACTGTGCCTTTAAGTGGCACTCTCCGGAAAAGAGAGAGAGAGAGAAAGTTTGCGCGAACAAAGAAAGCAAACATGGAACATACAGATATTACAAGAGCGGGACAGTTTGTGAAAAGGTAGTTTTTTAATGCACAAACAAGAAATGGATATGATGCCACTTTTAAGTTAAAGACAGTTGATAGAATTAGAGGAAATGGAGCGGCTTCACGTACCATTGGCAGCAATGAAACAGTGGGAAGACGTTTGCTACGCCAGCGTGGAGAACTGTCTCAATGCAATGAGAGGTAAAAGCTTTTAGAGGTAATAAAAGCATAAAGAAAATGGCCCAATCTTAATGTCTTTCTTGAAGATGGGCAGAACACAGAGAGAGGGGACGGCTGAGAAGTTTCCACCGTGTTGAAAACTTATATCTAAGCTTACCCGAACACCGATCAGTTTCCTGACAATCCCCTGTGCACAAACCGTTAGATATGGTAATTAAAACACCTGCGGCTTCAGGTATGGCTTGTATTCGTACACATTTGTGTTTTTTTTTCCCTAAAATAGGCTATTGCGGCTTGTATTCAGGTGCGCATTATAGTCCGGAAATTACGCTAATAAAACTTTAGAGATCACATTTTGGCTCAGGCTAATCAGCTGATTTAAGCTTTGTGAAAAAAAAGTAATATTTATTTCACTTTTACACAGGAACCTTTTTGGTGTTCACAGGGTTCTAAATACATTTTATTTCTTTGGAGTGTGGAGGGTTAATGCTGATCTCAAAATGTTTTGACTGACTGATTTAAATAGTTATGCTCTTCAGCAGAAAGAGTTTGAAGTGACTCACATCTTCAATTCATCATATACTCAGGGGTATAAAAGACCGCATTTATCTTTTTATTCTGGCCCCAACTGAGCCTTTATAATTCCTAAAGTTAATCAAAGTATGAACAAAAAAGCTCCCAAGGTAAAAACAAGTGAGAAAAAAAAGGGTTTCAGCTCTGATCCCAGCAGGAGGCCCAATGACTTGCTCCACCATTACCCCTCAAAAGTAAGTCTGTGTGTAGGCTGATAAGGCATGCTTTTGTGCTGGTTGCTGAAGTGTTTACTAAGAAACACTGAAATTATCTGTGATTTTAAGAAAGTATGGAAGGAAGACTAAAAAACCCCAAAAGAACAAGAAAAGGGAAGGAAAAAAGAAATCATCAGCTGAAATTGTGATATATAAACTTTATTTTATTTTTTATTAATGCTTTAACTTTGTAGCCAAGAAAGACACAAAAAGAAACATATACAGTGGGGAGAACAAGTATTTGATACACTGCTGATTTTTGACGTTTTTCCAATTACAAACCGTGTAGAGGTCTGTAATTTTTGTCAAGGGCACTCTTCAACTGTGAGGAACAGAATCTAAAACAAAAATGCAGAAAAACACAGTGGATGATTTTTAAATAATTAATTTCCATTTTATTGCATGACAAAAGTATTTGATTGCTTATCAACCAGTAAGAATTTAGGCTCCCACAGACCTGCTAGTTATTCTTTAAGAAGCCTTCCTGTTCTCCACTAATCTGTATTAACTGCATCTGCAACTCAAACAAACTCCAACCTCTCCAAAATGACCAAGACCAGAGAGCTGTGCAAGGGCATCAAGGATAAAATTGTGGACCTGCACAATGCTGGGATGGATTCTCCTGTCCCCTTTGCAGAAAAGCATCCCCAAAAATGAAGTTTCCAAATATTGAGTTCTGTTTGTCTGATGTATCAAATATTTATGTCATGCAATAAAATAGAAATTATTTATTTAGAAATCATCCACTGTGCGTTTTCCGCATTTTTATTTTAGATTTTGTCCCTCACAGTTGAAGAGTACCTTTGATACAAATTACAGACCTCAGCATGATTTGTAAGTGGGTAAACTTAAAGGAAATCAGCAGTGTATCAAATACCTGTTTTCCCCACTGTATAGCTTAAATTCACACAGTCAGGCTGTTACTTTAAATTCTATAAAGATCAAATTTGGTCTGAAATTCAAATTGTTATCGACTGTTGTATTTGCCGTGTTTTGTTTGCTAATAGTGCCTTGCATTATTATTATGTGATTTTTGGTTTAGAATATGTAGGCATCATGAAACAAGTTTTCCTGTCTCCTCCTCAAAAAATGTATCAGTGGATCATCTCGTGATTCTCTATTTTACCTAGACAAAAATCACAGTGAGAGAAACTGACAACATTGTCTGAATTGATTTTTGTGAAATAGAAACAGTGACTCTTTGAGTCTACCTGAGGCAACGAGCTGAGGGAAAGTGGCAGTGAAGTATAAGCTAAATTAAATACTTGCGAGCTGACTGACTGATAGGTGCGCACCAATTCGAGGATGTAATTTTCCTTTTCATGTCAGTATTTGTGAGTGCGCTCTGCTGTAGGTCCCTCTATGATCTCTTACCCTCTGGGCTGTAATTAATTAAAACTGCAACAAGGACCGATCAGGATTTTTCAGTCATTCAGCAACCAGCAGCCTTTCCATCCAGCCCCCAGCACTGATCCAAAACCGATGCAATTGCTCCTTCTTTCTGCATTGAATTACGCTGCTTGTCAAACACACATTGCATAGCTTATGTGTTGCAGTAAGTACCCATGAACCAATCACAGAGGGCAACGAATTACTGCTGTTTAGAAGTGCAAGAGGTAAATGAAAAAAAAGGCACGATTCATTTCTAATGTGACTAGTGCTGTGATTTAATTGGTACATGGTTTATTAATGGGACTCAAAAAAAGAAAAGAAAATGTTAGTTCTTTGCTTTCTGCTGTGTATTTACCACTGGGAGTATCCTGACCAGTGCAGCCTCTTGTCCTTGGCCACAGAGGATTACTTTTACTTGCCAGCTATTGAAATAGTTTCTTTTGATCTTACAATTCCAAATTATGATTCTTCTTCACACCATGAAAATTTAATTACCGTTTTTAAGGGTTTCAAAGAGAATGGTTTTGATTGTATTAACACATGGCTGGCATTAGATATGTAAAACAGCAGCTTTCTTTACTGTCTTGAGAACGCTTCTTTTTTTTCTTTCTTTTTTTTTTGCTGCCTGGTCAGAACACTGGATGCTGAATTAGTGATGGCCTTTTATAGCGCTGCTCTCTAAAAGAGGCTGTCTAAAAGTCAGAGTGTTGGGTTAAGAGGGCACCCTGTGCTGCAATTGCAAATTGCGATTCAGTAATTATTCAGCAATCAAACTCAAGGAGTGGGTTCTTAAAAGATTTGTAGGCAAGCCAGTGTTGCAGTTCCACTTGATGAAGGGGTTTATACATAAAAATGCATAGCATGTTGTCAGCAACAAAAACACAGTCACAGTTTCTGTCATAATAGATTTTTTTCTTTGTGGAATAGGAAGGATAAACTCAGTGGTCCATGATATTTGTAGAATCTTGACATCTTTATATCATAACACTGTGACGGGGAGGGAAAGAAACAAATGTATAATACCACCAGAGATTACTTTGCTAAACTTTCGATCAAGTTTCCTAGTGTGATCTGAAACAGCAGAAAACATAATATATTGTTATTTTACAAATCCAATATGAAAACAGCTTACAGTGCCTTAAAAAGTACTTCTATAACTTAAAGTTCTACACATTTTGTCCCATTGAGACTATTAAAAATGTGTATTTTAGGAGTATTAGGGGATCTCATGTGACAGTTTAACACACAAAAATGGGCAGGATTAAAAATGAAAGGAAATGGTGCAGGATTTTAAAAATTTTACAGAAATAAAAAAACAAAGTCAATACTTTGTCAAACTACCACTTACTGCAATCAAAGTCAATTAATATATGTCTCCACCAGCTTAACAGGTCCAGAGAGATCAGTTACATCTTTAGAGATGACATTGGATGAGGAGCTTCTGTGAACATGAATTTTCTCAAATGGATTTTGGTCTGACGTTTAGGATATGCTAACACATTAAGGGCGCTTTCACATGGTACGGGAGTCCGTACTCGGGTACGGTATTTGGTCAAAATCCACTTATTTCGTACCATGTGAACACAGACTGTACCGTGCCAGGATACGGCCAGAGAGACCCACCTTGGAGGTAGTATCCGAGTCCAGGTACGAGCGGCCACGTATCATGTGAACACAACCTGTACTCTGGCCGTACTCAAGACAATAGACGCGCTCCACGCGGAAATGACGACACCGCCGGCCGAAATTACAGAATCACCTCGCGACCATACAAATACCAAAACAACGCAATTCAAGCATCCCACAGCAACACAGCAGATTACAAAACGGCGGGTTTACTACAACACTCACCCTGTAGATGGCTTCAGGTAGCAGCTGACCAGTAGACCAGTTTGTTTACATTCTAGCCTGTCGCTCGTTTTATGACGTCGGTACTTCTCACTCCCTTGTTTGTTGGAGAACTAAGACTTATTTGTATACCGCCACCTGCTGTTTATTTGTAGTAAAACACTGGATTCAAATACGGGCAGAGATCTGTGCCATGTGAACAGAAAAAATTAGCATTTTCTCTGGCCGTTTTCTGGTACGGCCACACATGTGAAAACGGCCTAATTAGCTTTGAACCAACATTTCCACTGTAGTCTTGGCTTATGTCTAGGGTTGTTCTCCTGTTGGAAGCCTGCAAAAGATGTCTCAGTTCTTTTGCAGTTTTTAACAGGTTTTCTTCTATGATTGTCTCATATTTAGCAATCATTCAATCAGCTCTGACCAGTTTCTCCATCTCAGCTGATGAAAAGAATCTCTAGCATGGTGCTGCTCCCACCATTTAAAAAAGGAGATCATGTGCTCAGGGTGATTTGCATTTTTTTTTATCCACACATTTATTTATTTATTTATTATGAGACATGGCATTTTGCAAAAATGTTTTGTTTTTTTTATCCGACAAGAGGACCTTCTCTGACATTTTAGCAGTATTCCCCACATTTCTTGTGGCTGAAGCAGATTATGCTTAGTTCTCTTTCAGTAATGGTTTCTTCTTGCCACTCTTCTACAAAAGCCAGATTAGTGGAGTGTTTGATAAATGGATTCTCTGGACTTGAGCTGTGGTTCTCTGCTGCTCCCCCTGTTTTACCATAGGCCTGCTTCTCTGATTGAAGCTCGTCCGTACTTGCCAAGTCTGAATTTAGTTGAACATCCATGTCCTGGTAGATTATAATTTGTATCATACTGTTTACATTTTCAGATGATAGATCAAATAGAGTGCTCTGTGGGATGTGTCCAAGGCTTAGTATATGGTATTATAACCCAAAAATGTTAAACTTCTCCACAACTTTATCCCTACCTTGTGTTTGCCTACCTTGTGTTGATCAGTATACACACATTTACATACCAAACTCTTCTGATAGTTATTTGCAAAAATGTTCTATGTATCATTTTCTGGTCTGGTTATTAGCTTTGTTAAACTGCAGCAAGTAGATCGTTGGTTTGATTCATGGCCTGAACATTTTCTGCATGGAGTATGTGTGTTCTACCAGTGCATTTGTGGGTTCTGTCTAAGTAATCTGGCTTTCTCATCCAGCCCAAAAACATGGCTGTTAGGTTAAAGGGAATTATTTTATTTTTTTTCAATCTGGACCTTATTTTTAGCAAATATTTCATTCATTTAATCACCCAGGCAGATTTGAAGCTACTTAGAGCCATTCGGCATAAGTTTTTTTATTTATTTATTAGTATTTTGAAGCAAAAATACAAATATACTATTGCGCGATTAAAATGGCGTCTCTTCAGTGCTCCATCACAGATGTAGTCTGAGCAGAACTTTCCCTTTGTGCTCTACGGCGGTCATTTAGACAGAACTTGCTACTGCAGACATTAACATGGTTTGCGTTTACTTGTTTCAAAATTGCACTGATTGAATGATCAATTGGTCTAAGTTTAGCTTCCACAGGCTCCCTTTCCGCAACCTACACAGACTACAGCAGTAATAGCGACGGCTGCAACATCACTGAAATCCCAGGTTAGTGTAAGTTGGAATCGGTTACATCATAAGCCTGTAATAAACTCAGAAGCTAATAATTTAGCACATCGACACATTCTAAAGTCACAGAGGAATATTGCTAACTATTCATTATACAACATGGCTAATGAAGGCATTTTGGAGCAGATAATGGCTTATTACAGGCGGCACACTCCTGCCCCATTGACTCCTATTATATGGATATACACTGATCGCGACTTCATAAAAACTTTTGCTTCTAAGTAGCCCCAAACTTGTCTGGGTGAGTAAGTTAATGTAAAATTTGAAAATAAGGTCCAGGTTGAAAAAAAGGGAGATCTCCCTTTAATTGGTCTCTCTAAGTTGCCCTTACTGTGTTGTTTTTTTTCCGCGTGTCTTTGTGTTAGACTGGCGTCCTTTTGCATAATGACCACTAGAGATAGGCACAAGCCTCCCACCCCCTCCATGATCCTGCTAGAACAAGCAGGAATATATGTTGGACTGATATATCATTTCTATTTGTGTTGATCTGTTACACAGAATCCCCAAAAGATTAACAGAAAATGGTGTCTCTAACTACAAAAGTCTAATAAAGTTCAAGGGGTAGGAATTAGATTTGCAAGGCGCTGTAACAAACTGCTTGGAAGCAGAGTTCTACACTTAATATCTATTGTAGTCCGCAGTGCTCATTTAAATGTTTTCATCTGATCTGAAAGACGAAAGTTTCTCGCCGCTCTCAAGCTTTTGATCACTAGCTTGTGCCTTCACCCTTCACTGCATACTTCAAACAACTACTCTTATTGTTCTTCCTAATTAATGATGTTTCATTTGCTATTTCATTTATATGACAAATGAAGTGTCGTTCTGTCTCAGCTGATTGCCAAGTGTTTAGCTTCTTTGTCTGTTTCAATAGCCACTATTTAGGTATGTAATTAATTTCTTTTGCTGGAAACACAATTGATTCATTAAAAAAAGAGAGGATTCTCCTTATCATTTTCCCAGGAGGCTTGCACCCACAATTTCCTGTTCTATTTCGAGCTCACAAACTGCTCATTCGAGGCCAATCCCAATCAAGACACATTTAATGATAATGGTGGACTCTCACTTTAGCTATTCAGAGTTAGCTGACCTTACAAAATTAAAATGAAAGGAAATTAATTTTCATTGAAATTAACAGTGTGCTTAGGAACCACTGACAATTTGGAGAAATGTGAAAGTTTTTTTCTTCTTTCACTTGATGCATGAATTATTAAATACTCATACGCAATAAAATTGTTTTTGTTGTTATTGTGCTGTGCTTAAGCTCACCATAAGACAATACGTCATATCCTCATTTTTGAACTAAAGAGAATGAGAGATTCTTGATGATGCCATGACTGGACAAAACATATTGGTTCTAGTTGCACCTCTAGAGTACTATATGGTGATCCATTTAACTGTTAATCTGTCTGCAGCCAGAGGTGGAGAGCAAAAACAGAGAACAGCCAATGCACCAAAGTCTACACAACACTTTTTAATTAATCAATGCTGGGCCTGGGCAAAGGCCAAGAAAGCCTGCACAAAAGCTGTAGAAGTGCAACACTGCCACCTACTGTGCCTCCCGTCCAGTTTATAAGAGAAAGCTTTGGCATCCACAGTGGCATTAAGAGAAGACAGCAGGCTTTGCCAAATACTGTCATATTGCGTTATCTGGTCGAAATAGGCAACCACCGTTTCAGCTGCTGAGAAGCTGAGGGAGATGAGCATATGGCCGTAGTGACTGAAACAGGACTCGCCAACGATGTTAATTATAATTTACAGATTTAATAGAGATAAAATATCTGGCTCGGGCAGTGTTCAAGGTTAGTGTATGATTTATGCAGGATACATGGATTAAACCCTGCATGTAGTTCTGCAAGCAATTGCCAGCAGTCTTTGCTGCAATCTGTTAGTGGAATTAAAGTAAACACAACGAATGTTCTTTTTTTTTTTTACAGGCAAACACATAAAAGGCAATCTCAGAAAATTGATTTGTAACTGACTTAACATAAACCAATTTAGTTTTTAATTCACAATAAAAAATATAAATCTTTTTATGTTTTTGCTCTTTGTAAGTTGTGAAACATTTGAAGCAACACATCCTTGCTGTATTGAGTGTTAATGCTTTTTTTTTCTCATTCTCGACTTTGTCTTTGTGCACCAAACATAAAAGATTAAAGAAACGTATACTGATGAAATGTCAAAGAGTATGTTCTACTTGGGTTTTTATTAATCATTCCCCTGAATATCAAATTAAAAGTAATCAAATAGAAGCCTACTTTTAACTCTAGGGTAGCTACTCAGTATTCCTCTGCATAATCTGAGGTGGCTATATGGCTGGAAATCCCAATGAAGGAATCAATCAAAGACTTCCACTTTCAAAGGTAAATATGTCAGACATTAAAAATCCCTTTTTGAAGTGAAATGAAACTGAATATTAATGCAGCACCAGCCTCCACCTACGTCTTCAGCTTATTGCGCGATAAATTGATTAAAGATCAGTGGGAACTATGTGTGCACCCCGTGTGCCTCATCAAGCTGGAGGGGAGAGGAACTTCAGCGAAATGTCACACACTTTTATCAACAATGAAGATGTGATTACTTTTAAATCCTCAAAGCGATTGTTGGTGTTTACAGCCATGTGTCATCATAAAAACCAGCAAACCACAAAATGTATATATATCTTTAGCTTATCCTGAGTACTGGCATGAATTCATGTATCACTGTCATGCCACACAGGCAGCTGGAAGGATTTTGTGTCCTAGAGCACCCGGCAATGACAAACAGAAAGTCCCTCTATTAATCAAAGAAATGTAATATTCTCTTTTCGCGGATTATATGTATATTTGTTTTGAAACTCCAGTTTTTTTCTCTTTCTGACTCTTTCTTCAGATTTGAATGTAACACAAATGTGCCAACATTACTGCAAATTGTTATGTTTTTATCTCTGGTTCACACATCTAACTGCTTTTCATTCTTAGGGGGAGCAAAAACAAAGTAGTCACTTGTTTTACACAAGCTAGAAGTTACTAGGTGAAGTACAGCAACTACTTGTACTCTTTGCTATGACAGCAATGTCAGAACTTTTTCCGTAAGATTTTTTTTCTCTTGTAGTGCAGTGATGGCGCTGTTATAAAAGTAATATCTGTCCTTCTTCCCTGTAGGTGAGACATAAACCCCAAGACCGATTCCAGACAGATCTCCAGTGGCCTGTCCACCACCTTCATTTCCTCTGACTCGAGGCACCAATGTTTACTGTAAGTATGTCCTATCTAATAACTTTGCCCGACAGTCAGGTGAAGCTCCTCAGAACAGAATACTCAAAGTGCTGATGCCCCCGATCTGCTTTTCCACTGGTAGAAGAGCAGAATGCACATAAAGTTTCCCTACAAATCGTGGCATCTTGTCCTACAGTTCATTGCAATGAAGCAGGGGTTAATTGACAAAATAAGCTAATTTGCAGCTCTGCACAACAGTGATTAGTCTTTTTTTTTTTTTTTTCAAATATTACTTTACAAACGTTATCATTTGTTTGGAGTGAACCTAAAATTCAGAAGAAACTATACACTAATTGGAGCAGAATAACTGTATGGTAGTGTCTCATCCAACAAAATGTACAAGAGGTCAAAAGATGACAAAACAACCATAAATTAGGTGAAATTATGAAGGTGTAAATTTCTTTTGAAGCTTTGGTGATATTGTGTGTCACATGTTCAGTCCAGGCTTTACCAATATTTTTTTTTAATCCTGAACTCAAACTGGTCAACTTTTTCTGTGAACAAGGTATAGAAGTATATCGAACCTAATTGTCATTTTAATTATTTTCAAAGAATGGGCTCAGTACAGAATGCCTTCAGTGCTGTAAAGATTAAAAGGGTAGACAAACTGTCGGGGCTCTGGTGCCTCAAGTTAAAAAAACTTCTGGCATCTCGATCTGGACAGAGGACAAGGGCGATGGATGGATTTTAAATTGCCGCTAAAAACCCACTTTTATTCCCTGGCTTTTAACTCCAGTTAGTTGGTGCGTGATCTATTTTGGTTCGGTTGACATAGTGCTTGTGACTATAATCTTTATTATCTTTATTCTCTATTTTTATTTTTTTAGCTCATAATTGTATCTTAGCATTTCATTCTTCTGTCCAGTGCTTTGTTGGGTGGGTTTTTGCCTCGTCCAACTCTGCCTGTTTGTGTTATTGACATTGTATTTTGTATTGTTGCTTTATTCTAGTCCATTCGTTTCTGTACAGCACTTTAGTCAGCTTGGATGCCGTGTTTGTAAATTGGCTTAACAAATAAAATGGTATGGTATGTCTAAGATCTATTTACTCCTAGTGGTCAATGCTCATGGTGAGCATTCAATGACTTTTTTGTTATTTGTTGTTGAATTTCTGAAAAGACTGTAATCTACAAGCTAACAAACATTGGAAAGTTACCCGAGTCACAAATTAAGCTCAGGATTTGGTCAGTACCAAAAGCTGCTTTTGTATGTGTGTTTCAGTTCTGTGGGTGTCCGTTCATATGTCGTTATCAGGATGACATGCTGACAAAAATCGGACGCATGTGGACCTCCTTTATTTATGTTGCAGAAAAATGTGTATGTACTTCTCTGTTTTCCTCTGTGCGCACTGAGGTGTAATGAATTGGATTCGGTTTTGAGACAGTCTGCTTATGAGTTTCTGGGTTGACACTGGGGGAATGTGAGAAATGATTGATTTATTTAATGTATATTTATTTACGACATTATTGAATAACACAAAAGAAATATAACCAGATAAAAGCATAATGAAATTAAAATGATCATTCAAAAAGCATCAAATAGTCATTCACAGTGAGCAAAATCTAATCACTACAGACCATGATGAGGTAGGGCTTTTTTTCCCCTCTCTCTATATTAAATGATTAAAATCTTACAAATAAACAATACCTGTAATAACATCAGAGTACAAGAATAACACCCGCCCAATTTACCCTCTGAAAACCTCTTTAACAATGTATTTACACTTTCTTCCATTGCTTTTTTCTTTATTACTTTTTTATATTATGATTCCACAGACAGAAATGTTGAGATGCTTGATGTTTAATCTCTCTCTTAAATTATCTCTCCCCTCTTTCAATAGTCTGTCCCATATAGTATTACATCTTTCAACTTAAGTATAGTTTTAAGAATAGTCAATTTATTTTATCGTGTACATATTGAACATGCGGTGGTGTTATACCTGTAATCCCATACTACTGCACACAATATTGCATATAGTAGGAGAATGACACAGTAAAAAATTAGATTTAAAGGAAAGTGGTGTGCCATGAAGAATTTTAGAATATGCTCCTTACTTCTCGTTTCTCTTTGATTATACAACTAATTTTGTTAAAAGATTGGTCAACCGGTGTCACCGAATGTATCCTTACAGTATCATAAAATAACAGGGGAACAACTTCGATGCTCAGGATGGGTCAGGATCAAAGCTATTTATTTTAGCATCAAATACACAACCCTTTCTTTAGACAAAAGGCAAATAGCAAGGCTGTCTGTGCTGACCTATTGGAAATCCTTAGTGTACATGAAATCACAACTTAACACCTATGGTTCCTTCAGCTGTTCTTCCTTTTGTTAGAACACTCACAGTGAAAACACACTGATTTGAGATCTGCTTACCAGAACATATGACAGGCTGCTTAACTGTTAGAGCAGACCTGATAGACTCATTTTGACATTGTTGTTTTGTTCTCACCTTGCAAGGTTTCCATAAGTGTGTTATTTCTTCTTATCCAGACTCCTGATAAAGTAATGTTTCCACAGCTACAGTTGTTCTAGACTTAGAAATCCAAATGATGACCATTTGGTCACAAGATGAGATGTTGAAGGTAAAGACAATAGGCAGTTTAATTGAAGTGGGTTTTTTTTTCCTTCATATTGTGTCTATTGACACATTCATCTTTTTAATGTTTTGTTACAAATTAAAACTGTAATATTTTCTATTAGGATGGTATGCAGTGTAGTGAGAACAAGTCTATAATTGATGAGTAAAGAGAAAACAATCACCTCAGTCAATGGTCCAAGTCAGGGGTGTCAAACTCATTTCTATTTGGCCACATCAAGATAATGAATATCCTTAAAGGATTGGTTGTGGCAGAAAGTATTGATGAAACTATATTTAACAAGCTGCTAAAATATTAATAAATATCTGTCTCAACAACTACTTGTTAAAGTTCTACAATTGCTTCTTAAAATTAAATGATATTGAACATCTTTTCACAATGTGATTTAGGACTATTTAAAATAAACACTGATATGACTGATAAAATAGTATTTACAGTAGATGCACATAAATATAACTAAAAGGTTCTATTTATTGGGGTCCTCTGGAATTTAGAGGGCGACATAATATGGCTATTGGGGTCCAGATTTGGCTCACATGCCATGAGTTCCAAGTATAGATGTATCCTGTATCATAGCTTCATGTATAACCAGTGGTGGCTGGTGGAATTTTGTCCAGGGGAGGGGGGGTTGTGGTATGGCTATGTATACCATCAATAACTGAAAATGTACTGATGAATCTCAATAGTATATTTATTAACATTAAACAAAAAAATAAAAAAATAAAATAAATAACATTACAATCACATCTAGTGTTTTACTTTTTATACATAAATTCTGTCCTCTTTGGTCAAAGTCAGGAATGATTTTGACAAGATTCTTCTCCATAGAGAGCATGGGCAACGAGTTTTTACTCTCCACTGTCGCTACATGCTTGC